>ML677392.1:10208013-10303760 GCA_007922305.1 Dermatemys mawii | reverse complement strand
ACTACAACATTCTAAGTTACATTTTCCTAACAATCATTTTCTTAACACAGGTGCTACTACTCCACTATCATTTCCTTCATGCTCAGCAGATCTGAAGTCCACTGAACTGCACTGAACTGCACTAAGAGGGGGAGGGACAGCTCAGTGGTTTGAGCATGGGCCTGCTAAACCCAGAGTTGTGAGTTCAACCCTTGAAGGGGCCATTTAGGAATATGGGGCAAAAATCTGTTGGATGATTTAATTGGGGATTGGTCCTGCTTTGAGCAGGGGTTTAGACTAGATGATCTCTTGAGGTCCCTTCTAACCCTGAGATTCTAATGCAGGACTTCCATTATGCTTCCCTATAAGCAGAGTTTCAATATCTTGGAGTTCACCATAGGCACTCTGCTGGATCTTGTTGCCTCAGACATCATTTCTGATTGATGTTAGAGAGGCCTGTTTCCAAGTGGAAGAACAAAATCGTGATCTTAGGATATAAATCTTGATATGCTCCACTGCAGTGTTCTGCCTACTGGCAAAAACAACTAACTTGCTTTTGTGTTTGGCTGTCGCTGAACATACCTCAAACACAGCACTATGTTCTTGTAACATCTGTCTCATCTCTCCTTAGATAGTGGCAAGGGGCTTATAAAGTGGATATCAACATACTTCATCTCCTGATTTGGGATGGTTGTAATGGCATTACTATTTTCCCTGACAGAATGAAACTTCAAGGATTTTCATGATTAAAACATGAGTCAGTGGTTTATTTCCCATCTAAATTCATAGTGACTGGAGATTGCCCATACAAAATTTTAACCAGGGGATTGAACAAAGTTTTATAATTTTATTTTTTGTAAATTTCCTCTCCAACCTGTGGCACAGTGAACACCTGTGATCCTTGAGGGCAGCTCTTAAGAAAATGTGTATTTGGTTATGAATTGAAGTTGCCCTGTGATCTGAATCAGACCCTCTCACTGAGGTGTGGGTAGGATGTGCCTTCTCCCCAGCTGCCTTGCACCATTTCCCCTGCAACCTCGGGGGTAGTTCTCATAGGACAAAGGGTTGTGACCTGAGTGAAAATGGGTTTATTTTGTTTATTCTTGGACTTTTGGTTATACTCCGGAAGGGAACTGATTACGTAACCAGAGGGCCAAGTCAAATACCAAATTGCCTAGCCAGCCAAGAGGCACATCTAAGACTTGATGGGATAGAGAAACATAGGAAAGGACCTCCTGGGTCATCGAGTCCAGTTCACTCCAGGCAGCCCTGTCATATTATCCCATTCCTTGGGCACTGATGCTAGGTTTGAAGGCTTTTCCCATACAGGAGCTGGGATATTGGGGATGGGGTTCTCAGCTTATAAATTTTGTTGCAAACAGGATGTGTACAGTTAAATTTTATTTTGATTTTTTTTTTAAAAAAAGTGTTTCTGACTCATCTGAGCTACCATATTTTTGGCTACTGGATCTGGTAGTGCTAGCAACATCCATAGTTTCTCTCAGTGCTGTCAATAGCTGGTAGAGATGGCATATATGGATAAAAGTAGAAACACACAAGGAAGAGATCACTGTAATAAGAATTTACAGAGGTGGAAATCTACAAGGCCAGATTGAGGGATCAAGGTATTTACAAAGCAGTCACTCCATGCCATTCCAGTTTAAGTACTTGAAAAAATGATAATTCCAAAGAAGGAAAGAGGGTATCATTCATTGTGTCTTATCACAGCGGCAGCAGACCCTGCCAGAACAACAGATGCAAAACCTGCAGCCCTATTTCCACTGCTACAATGATCAATACCACCCACAACACTCCTTTCGAGATCTGTGGGTCCTACGCAAGCCTGTCACAGCATCTGGTGTTTGTCATTCAGTGCATTAAATGCCCCAATAACAACTATGTGGGTGAAACCAAACAGTCCCTACACTCTTGAATCAACTTACAAAGAAAAATGATAAAAGACAAAAAAAACCGGTTACCTCAGGGACAAACACTTTTCACAAAATGATCACTCCTGTATCCTCATCCTCAAAGGAAACCTGCACACCATGTTCAAAACACAAGCCTGGGAGCTTAGATTGATAACTTTGCTAGACACTGAAATAATGGTCTTAAAAAAGACACTGAATTTATGGCTTATTACAGCAATCTGTAACCCACTAACCCCTTTTTTGTTCTATGACTGCAGGGGTGCTAACAGGCCACTTCATCTTGAATGGACCTTTAGAACATATGTTAATTCCTTATGCTAAACAATTGGTTGTACCTTGCATTAGCTGTGACATTTTCAGTACCTTCTGCAGATCTGGAGGTTCTGTCTACACTGCAATAAAATATCCTCAGCTGGCCCTTGCCAGCTGACCTAGGCTTGCAGGTAGCTCAAGCTGCGGATTTATCAAATTGCAGTGTAGAGTCTGGACCCTCCATCCCAAAGTCCAGGCTCCAGCCCGAGCCTGGATGTCTACACTGCAATTTTATAACCCAGCAGCCCAAGTCCCATGAGCCTAAGTCAGCTGATATGGGACAGCCCCAGGTGTTTTATTGCCGTGTAGACATACTTGAAGAAGAGCTCAGTGTGGCTTGAAAGCTTGTCTCCCTCATCAATCAAAGAGATCACCTCTCCCACCTTGCCTCGGGAACAACTGCTCATTTTCTAAAATTTGTGTAGCTGTTATGACCAAATTACTGCAAAGCAACTTTTAGAACAAGCCAACATTAAAGAGCTAAGCCTGGAACACAATCTGGGGAATATTTTAGCAGGTCTGTGTGGAACAAAGGAGTGTCAGAGTATAAGCAGAGGCTTAATTCAGAGTTACATTGCATGTTGAAGAATGTGGGCCTCCTACGTAGAGTCTTACTCTTAGTTGTGTGCGGTATAATTGGCAGGAATTGTATAAATTGCTATTGTGGGCTAAACCAGATAGTCATGATGAAGGGAATTGCATGCTTCACAGCTAATTACCGTGTTAGGCATTTTCATCACAGGTTTCATGCCATGCTGCACTTTTGTTAGATTAAAAGAATGCTCCATCAGAGGAAGTGGAGCATTCATTTTGGAGGCTGGAAAGTGCTGTTCAGTCATATGTGATTTACCTTCTGCCTAGCAAGATTAAAAATCTGTGCCTCAGCAAGCAGCTGCTTCAGCAGCATTACTGTGGCGGTCACTGTCAGACTATGCAGTTCTGCAAGGACAGGACTAGAACTCAGGTCTGACAGTGTAGTGCTACACCAGCCATGGTAGGGCTGTGGGCATAACCCACAGACTCTGTGGAGATCAACACTGCAAGAAGCACTGCCTGGGGAGACTGGACTGATAGCTTCCTTGGGCCCCCAACTGGGCCAGCACCCAAGAGAAGTTCCAGGAAGCCTCTATGCCATGCATCCGACAAAGTGGGTATTAGCCCACGAAAGCTTAAGCTTCAGTACTTTTGTTAGTCTTTAAGGTGCCACAGGACTCTCTGTCACTTATGCCATGAGGTGAACTCCAGTGGAAGCAGTAGTGATGGACTGCTTTGCAGAAGGGCTTGTTACTTGGGTTCTAGCGCCACCTCGTGGCCAGATTTATATTACTCCCAGGATCTCCAATGTAGATGGCAACTGAGGCATATTCCGCAATGCATGAGTGCTACCAACCTGAGTACTGCTAATTTACTTGTGCAACATAAACAGAGACCCCAGAATACAGTAGGCTAAAAATTCAAATGCACGCAAACACCAGCAAGCAGCCTGCACATTGGGACAAATTATCCAAAAGGCCAAAGGATCTGGAGGATGCCTGTGCCCTTATAAACAGAGCTCAGTGGGATTGTTGTGGGGTTCTGGATCCAGGATCAGACCCTTGCAGCAGGACTGATTTAATATGTTCATTCTAAAGAACTATCCAAGTGTTCGACTTTTTGCTAAGCATTCTGGGAAAGATGACATACTCCCAGCCCAGGCCCGCCTGCTCCATGCATGATTCAGCTTAGAAAACATATTTGTAGCTGGCAGGGTGACCAGATGTCCTGATTTTATAGGGACAATCACGATTTTTGGGTCTTTTTCTTCTGTAGGCTCCTATTACCCCCACCCCCATCCCGATTTTTCACACTTGCTGTCTGGTTACCCTAGTAGCTGGTTTCAGAGTACCAGCCATGGTAGTCTATATCCGTAAAAAGAACAGGAGTACTTGTGGCACCTTAGAGACTAACAAATTTATTTCAGCATAAGCTTTCGTAGGCTATAGCCCACCTCACAGAATGGGACACACAGTAGGTAAGATATATATACACACAGAAAACATAAAAAGATGGAAATTACCATACCAATTCTAAGAAGCTATGTAATTTAGATGGGCTATTATAAGCAGGAGATAATATTAATTAATTATATTTTAATTATGCTGATAATAGCCCATCTAAATTAAATAGCCTCTTAGAATTGAGATGGCAACTTCCATCTCTACATATTTTCAGTGTGTATATATAGCCTACCTACTGTGTGTTCCAGTCTATGCATCTGATGAAGTGGGCTATAGTTTATGAAAGTTTATGCTGAAATATTTGTAGCTGTGACTTTAAGAGTCCAAGTCAGCCCCATTTAGCGCTAGCCACATTCTTCTTCTTTCCCTAACGCTTTGGCCCTGATACTCAGGTCTGGCCAAACTATACTCAGTCCAAAACTGCGGAGGTTGGGGCGAGGGCTTACTAACACATTTGTATTCCCCACATCTGAGGGTAGGGCTACACTACCCGCTGGATCGGCGGGTAGTGTTTGATGTATGGGGGATCGATTTATCGCGTCCCGCATAGATGTGGTAAACTGATCCCCGAAAGCGGTGCCGTTGACTCCGGAACTCCAGCTCCGCGAGAGGAGTAAGTGGAGTCGACTCGGTGCCGTGGGGACTGCCAGGTAAGTCAAACTAAGGTACTTCGACTTGAACTACGCGAATAGTGTAGTGCAGTTGAAGGTGCGTACCCTAGTGTAGCCCAGGCCTCAGGAGACTGCCGAGGGCCAGTTTTGTCAGTAGACTATTACAGGCCAACTTTATGGCTACTGTCGCTTATGGCCACCCCGAACAGCCCAGTTCTTGGCCCTGGGCTAGTTAACATTTTGATCAACGATCTGGAAGCCCCGGTGCAGACACAGCTAGCTAGGCCGGCTGACTAATCCCTCCACTGACCCAGCTACCCGCTGTCAGAGATGTGGCTTAGGGACGTGGAGGCGGGAAGCGTCTACACAGGGGCACAGCTGTGCTATACCTGCCCCTGGGGAGCCCCGCACGAGCGCCAGCGAGCCTGCTGCAGCGCGCGGCGCGTGCTCAGCTCCCCGGGCGCGCGCGCGCGCGCGCTCCAGCGTTCCCCGCCCGCGCGCCCCGGGAACGGCTCGCGCGCTCGCGCGCTCGCTCTCCCCTCCAGGCTCCGCGCGCCGGAGCGGGGGGCGGGGCGCGCATCGCCCGCAGCCGCCGCCGCCTCAGCAGCTCCCCCCCCCCCCCCCCCCCCCCCGCCCCGCCCTGCGCGGCCGGGATGTGGCGGCTCCCCGGCGGGATCTGAGGTACGGGGCGGACTCTGCCCCCTTCTCCCCCCGCTTTGCAACGTGCATCCCCCGGGGCGGACGGGAGCGGGGGAGGGGGGGCTTTTCTCCCCGTGCTCAGCCCGGGCTGCGGGCGATCTGCCCCCGGCGTGGGGCTTGCACCCCGTGCGCGCTCCGGCGTGGGGCTTGCACCCCGTGTGCGCTCCGGGGTGGGGCTTGCACCCCGTGCGCGCTCCGGGATGGGGCTTGCACCCCGTGCGCGCTCCAGAGTGGGGCTTGCATCCCGTGCGCGCTCCGGGGTGGGGCTGGGTCACTAGTGGCTGCGGGGGGGCGGGCTCCGAGTTTCCTAACTAGCAGCGGCGAGCACAAAACTTGCCATTTGTGGGGGGTCAGGGCGATAATGTGTGTGGACCAGACACCGGCTCGGGGGGAGGTTGCTCGGCGGACGGGAAACCCTCTGCAACTGGCGCCGGTGGCCCCTGGCCTGGGGAAGCCGAACTCCGCGGAAACGAGTGTTCCGAAAGCCAGCGGATTTGCACACGCTTGTGAGAGGACCGCAGTTGTGTAATATCAGTGCAGGGTGGCTTGTGATGCTGCGAGCGCTCTTGTGCTGCCGGGAGGCACCCATCAGTGAGTGTAAACACAACCGCTGCAAGGCACGGCGCGGCAAGGAAGCCGGGGTCTTTCGATGCGCACTTTCAGGCGGTGTGTTGAAATAGTTTTATAGTAGACTTGGTAAATGGATTCCCTTTGTTCTTTTGCTGAGTGTGTTTTCTATCACGTTTTGCTGCATTGTGCAGTTTTTCTACTGTTCATTCAGATATTTGGCCACCAGAGCTCTGCTGTTCCTTTGAATACTGTTTTTGATTTAATACATGGAACATTTGTTGAAGTCAATGACTTACCGTAGGGGAATTCAGTTGTCTAACCTGGTTTTAAAGTTATTTCACTGCTTTCTGTAGTTATTGGGGCAGTATTTTTGAATAAGAGAATTGGATGTTAGTGGAGGTAGGATCAGTCTCCAGAATTACTTGCAAGGATGCTGAGCTTCATCTCTAACCCATTTTGTGATTGGAAGGGTGGCAAAAAATGAATGATGAGACTGTTGGTTTTCTTTCCTTGCTGGCAGTAGGATTTTGACATGAGGTGACATCGGAGTGGGGTGTTGTTTCCAAACAGAGTGATCCATGGCAGAAATAACAAAGGAAAGGCGAGGGCATCATTCAATAGTCAGACCCTGGAACCATGCAGGATCTCGGAGTTCTGCCAGTCGTTGGATCAAAACTGCATGAAGCCCCATTAGGATACAAGCGAAAGGGGAAGGTGGTGATACCTTTCTAAAACGGGCATCCAATGTGGTTTTCTGTACTGGGGGGTTACTGTTATAATCGGCTGCATTTGGACACCAGATTAATGTATTTCCTTGCGCTAAACCCATTGGATCGGACTGCCACACGGAGTAGATGCTTCTTTGGAGTGTTACCACGGAGGAATACAAAGATCTGCTTTCATGAATATGTTTCAGGTTGGCAGGAGGGAGGGTATGCTGCCTGCCCACCAAGGCATTGTGCTTCTGAAACAGGATCCCTCCGGTCTCACCCTGGGGCAGTAATGGCACATTTAGCCCTGGATATGGTGGGATTTTGAGGCACCGTCCCTCAGGCAGAAGTCACTGTGGGAGCTCTATGGGGCAAAGCAGCCAAGGGAGCAGAGGCAGGTCGGTGGGGAGAAGTGGCTGAGGGAGGTTGGAAGTGGGTCGGTGGGGAGAAGTCACCCAGGGAGATTAAAGGCAGATCTGTGAGGAGAAGTTTGAGGCAGGTCAGTGGGGAGAAGTTGCTGAAAGGGGTAGGTGGGGAGAAGAGGCCCAGGGAGATAGAGATTTTGGACAGCTTCTTGGATCTAGTTGTGTTGTGAGCTGTTGAGGCAAGGCTGCTGTTTGGAAAGGTCTCTCCACTGCCATGGGAAGCATTTGTGTTCATCTCAACCATTTTCAATGGTTTCTTGCCATTCAGCTGCCCTGTTGAACAGCCCTCATTGCTACAGCCTATATATAATCACCCCACCAGTGAAACTCTAGACACAGACTGGCTATTTTGTCCTCCTCTGCAAAGCCACCCAGGGACAGTGCACCAGGGAGCTTTTTTCTTCCCCAGGCTGGTTAATAAAGCATTCTGATCTCAGGTACTTATCTGAGCAGCTCACAATTTTTAATGCATTTATCCTTGCAATAACTAGATGATCTCCCTTCCACCACTGTTGACAGGGAAGTGTAATGGAAGTCCTGCATTATAATCTGAGGATTGGAAGGGATCTCAGGAGATCATCTAGTCCAGTCTCAATCCAATCCTCCAACAGATTTTTGCCCCATATCCCTAAATGGCCCACTCCAGGATTGAACTCAGAACCCTGGGTTTAGCAAGCTAATGCGCAAACCACTGAGCTATCCCTCATCCTGTTGACATGGGGTAGTGTCTTTCCTTCCCTTGTAGAGATAGGGAACTGAGGCCCATGGTGAGAGAGAGGAAACTGAGGCCCATGGTGGATTAAGAATTGAATCCAAGTCTCTCATCCAACACCCTGATCAGTGAGCCATTTTTCCTTGGCCCTCATCTGTCTCAGCTGTCCCTGGAGAGGTACATTTAATGCATGTCAGTAGGGAGAAGCCGCTCAGGGATTTGTAAACAAGTGGCTTGGCAGGCTCCTAAAAGAGTTTTTCATTGTACCTGTTGTTTTTGCCCTTCTCCTGTCTCCGCACTCCTCATTCAAACCATTTTTTTCCAGTGCCCTCCTCCCCGCTTCCTCCACACTGAGATGCCAATGTCTGATCTCTCCTGTTAGGGGAAGTCAGTTCCTGCTGTCAGGATGAGTCCATTGTGAGGCGCGTTGTCGTTCCAGCTCCAGATGTACGTGGTTCTATGTAACCCCTGCGCCTGGTGTCGTCATAGATGGGGCTGGTTGTACCTTCGAAAACATGAAATGTTTCCCAGGGGGTGACCCTACTCATTTGAGGGGTTCCTGCCTACTTGCTGCTGGCTCGGGGGTCCTTGGTGTGAATGTGGGGACCCCAGGATAGTGGGGTGGGGAATGGGACAGCAAGGGACTCTGGCAGTGCAGATGCAGGCTCTGTCTCCCCCACTCCCGTCACCGTATGGGGCCTGCTGTTGTCCAGGGAGCAGTCCCCTCCACCTCTCCCCCGAGGAACCCTGTGCTGTGTTCCCATGTCTGTGCCTGGACAGAGGAGAGTCCTGGAGGCTGAGGGCACCTCCCTGCAGTGGGAGCAGACACAGGTTCTAGAGTTGCGGGTGAAGAGCAGATTGATGGGACAGGTTTCCGTGGGACTGTTTCTGAAAGGGCGAAGGCTCTGGAGGCCCCTGAGTTGCTGCCAATGGCTGAGGATAGAGCTGTGCGCCCTGAGGAGGAGGATAGCGTGCTGGGTGGCAGCTCTGTTGCCTGGAGCTCCCAATGGCCCTGTCTTCCCCTGGCCCGGGGAGTCCTCGAGCCCCCGATCCTGCATACTGGGGTGGTGATGCTGGGGCCCGGCCAGTGCCGGCTCCTCTTGAAATAATCTGTGTGTGAGCTGTTCCCGCTGAATCTCCCTCCTTCGGGAATGAGGAGACTGAGCAGGCACTGGAACAATGTTCTCCTGGGCAGATGGAGTCTGCGGGAGACGCAGAGGACAATGAAGATCTCTGGGACTCCTCCCTGGTTCCAGATGTCCCTGCCAGTCAGCAGACTGGAAGGGTAGGTACAGGCTGAAGGAGATCAGTGGCTTTTTGGCTTGCACTGAAGGATGGTGTGCACAGTCCCACTGGGAGAATTGTTCCTGTGCGTGTGGGGGCAGATCGGGATCAGAAACTTGGGACTCTGTCTGATTGTGATTCGGAGCACCCAGGCTAGTGCTGCTGTCAAAAGCATTTCTCTGGTGAGAGCTGAGAGGCTCCCGTTGCACCGTGGGAAGAGACTAAACCCATGTGTGGTGTCTAGTGCCTTTTACCCCAAAGTCCAGCTCCTCTAAAAGTCACTCGTGCCCCCTGATGATGGTGTATGCTGCCCAGGGCTGCTCCTGTTTATTCAAGCCACACTTTGCTGCTGTTGCTGGATGTCTATGCCCCATATCTGTGAAATCTTTTAGAAACCTGGGCTGGTATTATCTTCTGTCTCATTTGGGTGGATTCATGCCATGAATACTTCTAATCAACAGAGCTGGGAAAAGTAAATTGACCTTTATAAGCCCCTTACACCTGCATCCTCTGAAGAAATGAGATTTTTAATTGAAGATTTCACAGGCAAAAGAAGATTTGTTATAATGAAGCAGAGCTTCAAAGCAGCCAGACAAACCCCCAGTACCATTCATCTCATAGATCATAAGGCCAGAAGGGACCATCCAGCAGTGGTGAGTTGCACAAGGTGGTCCTTTTTCACTGCATTTAGCACTGGTGTGTGTCTGTGGGTGATCTGATTAATTTAGCTCCAAGGACAACATCAATTTAAAAATCCCGTTTCTGTCTGACTGTTATTTTTATTTATGTCTTTGTTTATTTGCCTACAAGCATCAGCTCAGCTGACTGTGGCTTAGAGAGAGCAAAGGGGGGAAAAGTCTGCTGTTGGTTTGTTTTCTTTAATTTGTTTACCCTGTGGCTTCCACAGTGCTTTGTGTAACATCAGCATCATTGTTTTCCCCTCTGTAGTAAGTGTCCCCAGTTGATGTGGGTCTTTCCTAAAAGCAATCGGGGAAATAGTAAACATTGACCAATTACTGTAAACCCCCATAAATGGGCCAAGAAACAGGACAGGGCGAATATGACTTTTAACTTCATTTTTGAAACTGAGTTGATTATAAATTGGTGGTGCCCCCTTTAGTTAAAAAAAAACAAACCAAAAGCAAACATGACCCTAATTCAGGAGAGCATCTCTGTTCAGGAAAGTGTGTAAGTATCTATTTTAACACTGTGCACTTAAATAGAAATGGACTTAAGCCAGGTCCACATGTTTTCCTGAATCAGCAGTAACCACATATTAAGGGCTTCAGACTGGCATATGCAATGATCTCCATGCACTCTTTGATCACTCCAAAACATTTTGGGGGTTGCATGGACCGGTGAGGAAATTCTGGGTTCAAATACTGACTCTGCCACTTGCAGCCCAGGGCTGTCTGCCTCACTTCCCCAATTTGTTGGAGGTGGAAGATAATTGTTAACACGCTTCACAGGTCTGGGTGTGAAGATCAGCTCTTGCTTGTACAGTAACTAGGACATATCAAGTGCTATAAAAGTGTTTATAGGTGATCTTTGTTATTGTTATGTAAATAATAATATTTATTATTAATTGTTCCTTACCGGGCTCCATCCATAATCCCCATCTAAACAGACAAGATGGAAAATACAAAGAACTAGGGCATCTGATTTTGCCACTATTACTTTGTTCTCAGAGATCTGGGGAAACTACTCTGTAACTATAATGGATAGTAGCTGAGTAACAGGGAGTTTAGGACTAAAAAGTTTCCCATATAAAGCCCTGGGTAGAACTCTCCTCCTATAACTATTGTACTTCTGATAGCTGTTTTGTTGTAGTGGTGACAAAGAGTCCTGTGGCACCTTAAAGACTAACTAAAAGTATTAGAGCATAAGCTTTCATGGGCCAATACCCACTTCATTGGATTTTGTTTTGTTGTGACAGCCATGATTAAGATTATGGGAGACAAAAGACTGTAAAAATTCCAGGGCCACATAGCCTTCAGTCATAAGTGAGGGCCCCAAAGACTTCTTCCTGAATCACCCTGGGGAATAGATTTCAGAGCCTCCTGCTGCATATAAAAAAGTAATCATTAGTTTTGCTAATTATTAAAGTTTATTAGGTGATTTAGACCCAGAATTTCAATTTTGTGTAAGAAACAGACAATAAAACATGATTCTAAGCATTTTTTAATAGAAATTGTAAGCAGTTTCAATGCAAATTTGTATTTGTTTTGCAACATGCCCTAGTACAGGGATGGGCAAACTATGGCTTGGGGGCCACATCCAGCCCTTGAGCCTGTTTAATCTGGCCCCCAAGCTCCCGCTGGGGAGCTGGGCCTGGGGCTTGCTCTGCTCCACACGTGCATGTTGAGACTCCCGGAAGCAGCAGCATGTCCCCACTTCATTGGCTCCTACGTTTAGGGGTAGCCAGGGAGCTCTGTGCACTGCCCCCGCCCCAACCATCACCCCTGCTGCTCCCATTGGCTGGGAACTTCGGCTAATGGGAACTCAGGGGAGGCGCCTGCAGGCAGGGCAGCGTGCGGAGCTACCTGGCTGCACCTCCACACAGAAGTTGGAGAGGGAACGTGCTGCTGCTTCCAAGAGCTGCTTGATGTAAGCGCTGCCTGGATCCTGAACCCCTGAGTCCCCCAATCCCCTGCCCCAGTCCTGATCCCTTTCCCGCACCCCAACCCTCTGCTGCAGCCCAGAGCCCTCTCCCACACCCTGAACTCTTCATTTCTAGCCCAACCCCAGAGCCCACACCCCCAGCCAGAGCCCTCACCCCTCCTGCACGCCGTCCCCAATTTCATGAGCATTCATGGCTCACCATACCATTTCCATGCCTAGATGTGGCCCTCGGGCCAAAAAGTTTGCCCACCCCTGCCCTGGTAGGACTTGCGAACTTGTCCTAACACAAGAAACAGGAAATGAAACTGACTAGAAAGAAAGTGAAGTTTATTCAGCTTGAACAAAGACAGTAAACAAATTCAGGGTAGTAAATAACTAGGGCTGTTGATTAATCACAGTTAACTTATGTGATTAACTAAAAATAAATTAACTGCAATTAATCGCAGTTTTAATCACACTGTTAAGCAATAAAATACCAAGTAAAATTTATTAAATGTTTTTGGATGTTTTTCTACACTTTCAAATGCATTGATTTCAGTTACAACACAGAATACAAAGTATATAGTGCTCGCTTAATATTATGATGATTACAAATATTTGCATTGTAAAAAAAATAAACAAAAGAACTAGAATTTTTTAATTCACTTCATACAAGTATTGCAGTGCAATCTCCCTGTTGTGAAAGTACAAGTTACAAATGTAGATTTTTTTTGTTTGTGACATAACTGCACTCAGAACCAAAATAGCGTAAAACTTTAGAGCCTTTAGGTCCACTCAGTTCTACTTCTTGTTCAGACAACTGTGAAGACAAACAAGTTTGTTTACATTCAGAGAACATAATGCTGCCTACTTATTATTTACAATGTCATCTGAAAGTGAGAACAGGCATTCACATGGGACTTTTGTAACAGTCATTGCAAGGTATTTATGTGCTAGATATGCTAAACATTTACGTGCTAGATATGCTAAACAAGATATGCCCCTTTGTGCTTTGGCCACCATTCCAGAGGACCTGCTTCCATGCTGATCATGCTCATTAAAAAATAATGCGTTCATTAAATTTGCGACTGAACTCTTTGGGGGAGATTCTGCTAGGGTGATCAGATGTTCCAACTTTATAGGGACAGTTCCGATATTTGGGATTTTGTCTTATATAGACTCCTATTACCTCCCTGCCCCCCCCCCCGCCCGATTTTTCACACTTGCTGTCTGGTCACCCTAGATTCTTCCATTGTTTTAAGAACACTTTCACTGCAGAATTGACAAAATGCAAAGAAGGTACCAGTGTGAGATTTCTAAAGATAGCTACAGCACTCGACCAAAGGTTTGAGAATCTGAAGGCCTTCCAGAATCCAAGAGGGACGAGGTGTGGATCATGCTTTCAGAAGTCTTAAAAGAGCAACACTCCGATGTGGAAACTACAGAACCTGAACCACCAAAAAAAGAAAATCAACCTTTTGCTGGTGGCATCTTACTCAGATAATTAAAAAAAGAACAAGCGTCAGTCCGTACTGCTTTGGATCGTTTTTGTGCAGAACCTGTCATCGTCATGGATACATGTTATCTGGAATGTTTGTTGAAGCATAAAGGGACATATGAATCTTTAGAGCAATTTTTATGTAAATATCTTGCTGGCTACAACACTGTCATCTGAACACCTCTCTTTGCTTTCAGGTGACACAAACAAGAAGTGAGCAGCATTATCTCCTGTAAATGTAAACAAACTTGTTTGTCGGAGCAATTGACTGAACAAGAAGTAGGACTGAGTGGACTTGTAGGCTCTAAAGTTTGACATTGTTTTATTTTTGAATGCAGTGGGTTTTTTTACATAATTCTATATTTGTAAGTTCAACTTTCATGATAAAGAGATTGCATTATAGTACTAGTAATGGGGAAATTGAAAAATGCTATTTCTTTTTTTATACAGTGCAACTGTTTGTAATAAAAAATATAAACTAAGCACTGTACGCTTTGTATTCTGTGTTGCAATTGAAATCAATATATTTGAAAAATGTAGAAAACATCTAAAAATATTTACATAAATGGTATTTTATTATGGTTTAGCAGTGCGATTAATCATGATTTTTTTTTTAATCTTTTGAAAAGCTCTGTGAATAGCCAGTAGAAATGGTGAAAATAAATTAGATTTCCCAAATGTGGGCTGTAAAGAGGAACTTCTGTATGTGTTCTGGGCATGATCCAAATCCCAGTGAAATCACTGGAAAGGTGACTATGGGATGTTGCAAGATGTACTAGACACATCGTTATGGAAGAAATGTAATCCTCTGGGTTAGCTTCACACAGCTGCCTCTTTGTCATAACAGAGAACCTGTGAGCATAGCTCAACTGAGAATGCATCCGAAATCATCATGTTCCCCAGGGTTCTTCATGGCTAATCCCTCATCTATTGAACTGGCTATGAATGTTCCATCACGTTTAGAAGTGCCTCTTTTACAGGCTGGTTATGTTAAAGTCTCTTTCAGCTCAGAGGCTGGATTTCCCTTTCTCAGATCATGGAATCGAAACCAATGAAAGAATTACTCATTTTTTTGAAATATGAAGCATAGTTTTAAATTGTTTGAAGGACTGATTCCCTCCCGGCCCCTTCCCTGAAAAAAATACTGGGCTGATGAAATCAGACTGAAGAGACTTTCCAAGCACTCCTAGCTAGACCTGCATCCCAAATGAAGAATGAGAAGCAGAAACAAAAGCTCCAGAACTACTTCAGCCGTTGCTGTCCTCACTTCTCCTGGGCTTGGCCTAGGAGTGTCTAGTTTTACCAAACCAGGAAGCTGGCTATGATTGTCCTGGTTTGGGTGGATTCCAAGTAAATCCAAAAGGTCATGATGGGATCCCCAAAGGTAAGGCCTGAAGCTGTAGTTTGGGTGGATAAGCGATGAGGCCCCAAAAAGGGAACATCACTCTCATAAACCATAGTTTCTAATTTAATACAGTTGCCTGTTGGGAAACCTACCTCTGGCATACGCCTTGGGAAATTCACCTTAGTGCTCCGTTCTGCTGAGCCACGTGACTGCGGTTTGTTTGCGAGGTTCCCTGTTTATTTTGTGTCCGTGATGCTAGCCTTGCAAGCATCTTCTATTCTGAGGTCAGGCTAGATCCCTTCCTCATTGCACTTCATCTCTAGCAATAAAGGCCAGATACTACCCTTGGTCAGGCCTTTACCCACTCTTCTTTTAAAAGCGAGCCCTTACTGCAGTGGTTCTCAGCTGCGGCTTGCGGGCCACTTGCAGTTCAGTGAGCACACAGCTGTGGCCCATGTTACCTCCTCGGGGCTATACAGATAGTATATGTGTTGTTTGGATGTGGCCCACATTATTATGTGGGCCACATCCAAACAACACATATACTATCTGTATAGTACTATACAGTGTACTATACAGTGTACCATATAAAGTGTACTATACGAAGAGAGCTGCATATTCAGCCTACAGTGGTAAATAGGTTGAGAATCACTGCCTTACTGGTACCGGCGCCGCCCTACTGAGTCTGCACCTGATTCACTGATTAGAACCAAGGGATCCGTTTTGTGCGTGATGCATGAGCTGGACTAGAATCTGGCTCACAGACCCATAGCTGCGGTAGGACCTTCAGGCCTTGAAAACCAGCAGAAGCTTATTTTGTCACCGGAGCTAGCACGTCTGACTCTCGGTGCACACCAAGATCTGTTCAGTCAGACGGGGTCATTTTACATCCTCACTTTGCAGAGTGCAGCTGCACTTCACGCCAACGATTCAGTGTTCTCTTGATAAATACACTCTCGACAAGCCCTGGATTTCACTCCTTCGTTCGGTTGTCAGTGGTGACCTGCAGACAGCGCCTTGCAGACAGAGATTTTTCTGCTTCCCTAAACCCAAACGCCTTCCATTTCTGAGTGTGCGCTGCAATGCTGCCTCTTCCTCTGTTTGATTTATTTTACCGTCCAGGGGATTATTGCGCCGGCAGGCTCGATAGCGCCAGATAGCCCTTTTTATCCCCCACTCCCCTTTCCTGGGAGTCCTGAAGCTGCAGAATAGAACTGAAAAGCAATGCTCACCACCCTGAACATCCTTGAGTGACTGAGGTGCAGCTGAAGAATTTAATGAGTGTTGCAGGCTGCCGGCCTAAAATTCAGCCCTGTTTGCGCTGAGATGCTAAGGGCTGCCTGGATGTAACAGGACAGAGTCACTCATCTCACACAACATCTCAAGAGCCGTGTCAAGCCACAGGGCTGAATAGCAGAGCCTTTAACCAGCCAGTAAGTCTGCTTGCTATAGAGGATAACGGAAGCATGTTCTGTGCTTCCAGAACCCCTACAGGTCTTGGAGTAGCAGGGATTTATTTTTTGAATCGTGGGAGGATTAACTGTCCAGCTCTGTAAGGATCTTACTGCGCACAAAGAGACAGCTATATTCTGTAGGGGAAGATCTATTGTCTTCCCACGCCAGACATCTGAGGGCCCAAACTATGCCCTAGAGCAGCAGTCTTCAATGACCGCAGTCCTAAACACTCAGTCAACTTAAACAATTCAACCTTGTCCTTTGGCTAGCTGAACAGCCGGCAGCATGGGTAGCACACGAGGATCGGGAGGATGCAACCCGTGGCCACCTTGATTCTCCTTTAGACTTACAAGGGCAAATTCATCACCGGGGCAGGTTCAGCCTCTGATGCACCCATCCTAATTTGTGCTGCCTCCTGCTCACAGCTTGTAGGGGATTTGCAGCAGCCCCCGATCTGTCTCCCAAAACACCTGTCTGGTGGAGACACCCTGTGCCCGTGCTGTTTGGGTTGTTATACCTGTCCTTTTGCACCGGTGCAGATGGTCAGAGGGCAACATGGAATCTGGCCCGGAGAACTGGCGTACCTGATTGGCTTCTTGGGCTCCAGGTCACATGCTCCAGGGGCCCATTAGCTGCTAGTTGGTGTTTTACATCAGTGCACAGTGGCTGTGAGAGGCCATCGTTCTGGTCGGGTGGCACCAGGCTCTCCCTTGCACTGGTGTAGTTGCCCACACAAGGTGCAGGGCAGCGCTGAATAGGCCCCGATGTGCACGGAAGCCTTGACTCGGATTCTGCAGGGAACAAGTTGTTGTTGGTCCTCTGCACAGCCATCCAGACAGGCTGGGTTCACTTTCCAGTCCTGGCCTCTCTCTCCCTGGGTCAAAAGGGTCCAGGAGAAGGGCAAAGGCAGCCCCTGAGATTGGGGTGGAGCCAACGGGTACAGAATCAAACCCATTGTACGTCTATGGGGAGTGAAGTGAGACTGAGGCCACAGGAAGGATCTGTCACAGATCGAACCAATGCCTGCATGTGATTGTCTAACGCCTGTCCTTGTGTCCCCCCGTTGCTAGGTGACGATGGAGATCAGCGGTCTCCCGCTGGAGTTGTGGCGCCTGATTTTATCCTACTTGCGTCTGCCCGACCTTGGCCGCTGCAGCCTGGTTTGCAGAGCTTGGTACGAGCTGATCCTCAGTCTGGATAACACCCGATGGCGCCAGCTGTGCCTAGGCTGTATTGAATGCAGACACCCGAACTGGCCCAACCAGCCTGATGTGGAACCCCAGTCCTGGCGGGAAGCCTTCAAACAGCACTATGTCGCCTCAAAAACCTGGACCAAAAACGCCCAGGACTTCGAGTCCTCCAGCTGCTTCTACTTGTTCCGAAGGAAGAAGGACCGCCATGTCCTCCGCGTTGGGCAGGGCTGCGAGTTCGATACCCTCCGGGCCGCCTTGGCCTCGGCTGGCGTCTACGACCGGATCGTGCTGCTGCCGGGGGTGTACGAAGAGCAGAGCGAGATCATCCTCAAGGTGCCGGTGGAGATCGTGGGGCAGGGGAAGCTCGGAGAGGTGGCCCTGCTGGTCAGCATTGATCAACAGTGCCCAACCACACGCCTGTGCAACGTGGTCTTTATGCCAGCCTGGTTCACCCCCGTTGTGTACAAGGTGGGTCTGAAACTCTCCCGGTATCCTCGTTAGGGCATCCGAGATGGACCTGACTGGAGATGGGACATAGGGTGGGGTGGGCCAAGGCCCTGAGGCGACACTGAGTATTCTCTTCTTGGGCCCGCTGGTTCTTGCTCGTGTGCTCAGGGTCTAACTGGTCACAGTATGTGGGGTGGGGAAGGAATTTCCCCCAGGTCAGGTTGGCAGGGACCTAGAAGGGTTTTTGCCTTTTTCTGCAGCATGGAGTGTGGGGCATCTGGGTGTATCTCACTAAATCAGTTCCCTGCCATTGCAGGGCTTTGGGCTGCACCTCAGTCCCTCCTGTTCTCTGCCTGTGGCTCACAGTCGTTTAGTCTCCTGAGGGCTGTAATACTTTGGTCTAATTCCGGTTGTTGGGTTTAGTGTGCGGGTGCTGGATGGTATTTGTGGCCTGTGAGATGCAGGTCAAACTAGTCCCTATCACGTGCCTTCCTGGAGGATGCACACACACATCATCATTCATGCTCCTTTTTAGTAGTGTTATCTAGGGCTTAGAGAATTCAGGACTCCTGGGTTCTCTTTTTGGCACAGGAGCTGACTCACTGTTTGACCTTGCCCCTGTCATCTTGGGCCTGGTCCAGACATTCATACTCCATGAAACCAATCAGCCTACTCGAGGCGCAGCCATGGGAGTAAAGGTTTGAAAATCTGACCTCTTGCCTCTCTTTGCCTCAGTTTACCTGTCTGTAAAATGGAAACCTATCTTACAGGAGTTGTGGAACTCTGTTATTTTTTAAAATAATTTAATTATCTACCTCATTTAACTTAATTGCTTTTAAAATGCTCAGAGGAAAAGTGCTATACAAGTATTAAAAGGAAAAACTGTCGGGGTGAAAAAAAATTGTATTTAAAAAGCAAGAGATTTCCTGGTCTGTATTTATTTAGATTATTGAAACACGGATTAATTTTCTCTTCACTGTTGTATGCTGTTTAGTGACTTTGTACAAAATTCCTTCAGCCTCCGCAATGAAAGTAGAAATATTTCCCTTTCATTGTTCCTCAGTTTTGCTTTCTGGATTGTAATCAGCTCAACGCTTCAGCGTGTGGATTGCAGATAGTGAATGGTGAATGTTTCCTTCCAAACAAGCCCATTTCTCAGTGCTGTTTTTATTTTAAAAAGAAAATGGAGCCATGAAATTGAGCTTAGATTTTTGCAAAAGCTTTTACAAAATAATTTGTTTAGCCTGAAATTGACTTGACAATGTCCCTTTTAGGTAGCTTTTTAAAAAAGGGGATGGGGAAAGATGTAGGTGTTGGATGCGTGACCTAGCTGAGTCTGCAGTGTTCTCTGCTTGTTTGTCTTAGTGCTTTGATTTGAAAGTCTGCTCCTTTCTGGTACATTCATAAATACTAAGGCAAGAAGGGGCCATTAGGATGTCTAGTCCGACCTCCTCTATATCACTGGCTATTACATTTCACCTGCCTGTACTAAGCCTGACAACTTGCGTATACAGGCTGACAACAACTAAAGCTGCCAAGGGTAGAGTCCAACTCATAGCAGATGGATGTTGCTCAGTTCATTGGGCACAGCAGATCATGTTGAGCCACGTACTTGCTGGGATGTGGCAGCCGGAGCCTGCCAGGCTATCTAGCATCATAAAGGTAACTGATTGAGGTTGGGGCAGACCCTTGGGGCAGAAGTCAATGGGTGTCAGTTACCCATTACACATGCCAGTTCCATGTGCCACTAGATGGGGTGGGGGAGGGGAAGGGAGGGAGTTTGCTTTGAGAAGTGGAATGGGACATAATGGTATCGCCAGGAATGAGAGTTATATCCATATTTCTTTTGTCTCATGATCATTCTTCTCCAGACGACCTCTGGCCACGTCCAGTTCGACAACTGCAACTTTGAGAACGGGCAGCTGCAGATCCACGCCCCGGGGACCTGCCAGGTGAAGTTCTGCACCTTCAACCAGTCCAGCATCCATTTCCACAGTGTGGCGCTCGGGGTCCTGGAAAACTGTGAGTTCACCGGCAGCGAAAATGCCTCTGTCACCATAGAGGGGATCCCATCCTCTGAGAGGAACTGGGCCTGCAAACACCTAACCATGCTGGCCAAGTCCCACTGCATGTCGTTGCAGGCGTCAGACCCCGCGCTTTGCAACGTGTCGAAGCGGGGCAGCTGGGGCGCCCCCCCAGTGAGGAACGTAAGCACCTGCGAGATCGTGGTGGGTGGAGACCAAAGTAATTTACTTCCTGCTTCCAAGACTCAGCTGGTGTTTGAAAAAGCAGGTGAGAAAGAGGCTGAAGTTAATGGCAGACTTTATACAGCAAAGGAGGGGGAAGCCATGACCTTGGAGACAGACTCTAGTGACAGCGAGCTGAGTATGAGCAGCGAGAACGAGGAGGACGACCAGTCGATGTATAAACTGTCCTATGGGGCCCACGGTCTGAGTCACATGCTGGCCCACGTGATCCACAGCAGGCCGCAAACCGTTGGGCTCACCGCCCTGCAGAGGGACCTGGAGCTCAAAACTCTGCAGCAGGAGCTGCAGAGGGACAAAGAGGCCCAGTCTCTCGCCAGCTCTCTGCAAGGATGCCTCATTCGGAAGTGCCTGTTCAGGGACGGGAAAGGTGGGGTCTTTATCTGCTCGCAAGGGCGAGCCAGGCTGGAAGGGAGCGTCTTCAGGGAGCTGACCTATGCAGTGCGGTGCATACAGAACAGCAAGGTGCTGTACAGGCTGGTAATGAAATCCTTCCACGCTGCTAAGGCCACCCGCCTGGGGATTCTGTCATCAGAGCCTCCAGGCCACGTTGTTAACCAGCCTTGCGCTTTGCACCTGCTCTTAAAGTGGGGGTGCAAATGAAAGCACTTGGATGTCTCCTCGATTGTACCCTCCGATCAAGTCGTTAGACATCCAAATGCTATCAGTTCTGGAGGCACCTGCCTCTCCCTGCAAAGCGAGAGGCTCGATGGAGATCCGTTTAAAAATGTGGTGCTACCTGTCAGCGTTTCCGAGTACATCTGTGAACGTGCCAAGGGGCCACCCAGTTAGCAATGGAGGAACACAGGAATTGCCAGGCTGGCTCAGAGTTTGGTCCGTCTAGCCCAGTGTCCTGCCGCTGATAAGAGCCAGTACCGCCTGCTGCAGAGCAATGTGCAAGAAACTCTGCAGTAGGTAGCGAGGAAGTAACCTGCTCAAAGAAACAGTTCCTTCCTAGCCTCCGATAGCTGGACACTGAAGCATAAAGGTTTATATCCTTTATCAGCATAGATTTGTAAAGTGGCCCTGTGCTCTGTGATTGCTAGAGAGTTCAGAATGTCAAAAAATTAATAGCCCTTCAGAAAGGATGTAGGAAATGAAATTCACCAACCCCACCCCAAACCAATTTAGCCTATCAGAAAAAACTTCTTGACCATGAGCTCTAGTGGAGTGATACTGGTGTAAAGGTGTGAAGGATCAGGTCTTGGTTTAATGTACAGGGAATATAAGATTTCTGATGCACTTAACTAATTCATGTCCTTGCTCTCAAGTCCTGGTTCTGTCCCTGCTCTGATAGGTAAGCACGCTGTTCTTGCTTAGCAACCGTAACTATTTTTCTCAAATGAAATGAGTTTGCCTTGGTACCTGTGACTAGTTTGGTACCTGTGACTCTTCCACCCAAAGCTGAACCTGAAGCTAAATGGTCAAGATGATTGTCACGCTAGAGACACCATGTGAAACGGGTGCTAATGCCTGTAGCAGCACACAAGAGAGGTGAATGTCTGCGAGGTAGCCCTTCAGCTGTGGGCAGTTTGCAATTTCTAGCAGGAACAAGAGGTCTCCCACACATTGGGGTGGTGATACGCACATCCTCTAGTCCACAAGCTTGGAAACATTTGTTTCTTAGCAATAAGGACGTGGAAAGAGCACATGAACTGAACTGAACTGTAGCATTAAACACTCAGAGGAGGGCTACTGCAAGCTGATTGGCTGCACTAGTGAGTGAGGCACTAGGTGGGAGATTGCATTCATTTGAGAACGATGCTTCCCAGATGAAATGCTTTGCAGTGGCAGCCTGCAATGCCCTCATCCTCCCTTCCAAGTCATTAATTCCACCCATCTGCTTATAGGGAAAGAGATTTTAGTTGGCTTTTAAGGCAACAGCTAGTTCTAACACCTACCCCCTTCGCCACAAACACATCAGAAACCTGGTAGACCCTAAACAAGTGATCTTACAAAATAGAAATGGGAAGGATCATTTCTGTGACTTAGAGCATTCTCCAGTCATGGAGAATATGCTCTAGTGCTGTGGCCAGTCATGTGTTAAATGTCTTTCACGTTATCGCTTCCATTACTTGAAGTCTGATAGATTAGTATCAGAATGAGGGAGATTTGCACGAGAACCAAATCTCTGTATGCAAATGGAGGATGTGTGTCGGGGCTTTATCCAAAGGCAATTACAGCTTGTGAAAACTTTTCACAGACTTGAGAGGGCTTTGGTTCTGGTCCCGGTGTAGTAACTTGGGCTCTAGTGAAGCAAACGCTTACACGGCACGTGACTGTGCGAACCCAAGTAGCCCCATTGGGACAGGGAATGGAAATAGGAAGGATGGAAATATGTAGGCCTGGAGAGGTTTTCTGAGTTGGAAAATGAAGGGGAGAGGCAGGCAGTAACAGAAGGAAAGAGTGCCTAGTTCTGCAAGACAAGGAGAAGAGTCAGTGGAGATAGCAGAGTTCAAGGATGACACTCAGAAGTTTGCAAGTGAGAACAGAAGACAAGAGGACTGGAGAATTGCACCATCACCAGGAAGAGGCAGGTCCATGGGATTGGGGATTGGCCTGTCCCTAGAGCTGATGTGGAGAACAGAAGGGTGCGCTTGTGACCCACACACCTCCCGGCTGTGGTATTGTCCCCCATCTAGTGGCACCGAGACCACTTAGAGAGAACATGAGTTTGCTCTACAGCCTCAGTTAACAGGCAGTTGGCTTTTAGCTCATGCAGGAGAGGCTCATGCACTAAGCTCCAGAAGTCCCAGGTTCGATTCTGCCCACCAACGACTGTGGAGCTGAGATATGACATGTGGAACTGAAGCTGAACAGAATCCTAATGGGAGCTGGAAAAAGAATCTGCTGATCGTCCTTCATGCGGGAACAAATGATACTGTAAGATTATTGCTGCAGTGCATCAAAGGAGACTCTGCCAGGCTGGGGAAGATGCTTAAAGAAATGGAGGCTGAGATGATCTTCAGTGGGATTCTCCCTGTCCCTGGAGGAGGAGAATGAAGGCAAGACAAGATGATGAAGATCAACAGATGGCTCAGGCAGTGATACTATGAGGCGGGCTTTGGGGTCTTTGACCACTGGGAGGATTCACGGGCAGAGGACAGTTCCAGGGGATGGACTCCACCTGAGTAGGGAGGGAAATAGACTTCTGGGATGAAGGGTGGCACAACTGATTAAAAGAGCTTTTAACTAGGAATTCAGGGGAGACAGTTGAGAGATGCTCATGTAATCTCCACACTTCAGTCTAATATTGAGCAGGTGAAAAATCAAATAAGAAGATATAGCAATGGAGAAAGGAACAGAGGGTAGGAGAAAGGACATCAAGAGGAAAGATAGTGCTAGTACCAGTCAGTGGGCGATACTGGCAGTAGGATCACTCTGTCTAATCGGATGAAAAATCTGGGCAAAGCCAGTCAGAAACAACTAAGATGCAAGGGGTCTGGATAACAAAATACAGGAACTAGAACTACTGGTGCAAGAAGTGAAAGCAGATATTATAGGGATAACAGAAATATGGTGGAACAGTTGTCATGACCGGAGAACAGGGATTGAAGGTTATGTGCTGTTCAGGAGAGAGAAGTAAAGGTGGTGGAGTAGCATTGTATATCTATGATGAGGTAGCTAGAAGTGATGGGATGGATAAAACTGAATCTGTTTGGGTCAGAATCACTTTGGGAAGAAAGGTAACAGAGGCTCCTCTGGGACGGGTGCTTGGGGTTTGCTATAGACTCCCAGGATCTGATTTGGATATGGATAGAGACCTCATTAAAATGTTTGTAATGAAATAAGCACTACTGGGAATTGTGTGGTTATGGGAGACTTTAATTTCCCGGATATAGATTGGAGGACAAGTGCTACTAAGAATGGGAGGGCCCAGACTTTTCCGGTTACAGTTGTGGAGAGATTTCTTCACCAAACTAACAAGAGGTGATGCTGTTTTAGAGTTCGTGTTGGTAAGTAGCAAGGATGTCCTAGAAGAACTGGTTGTAGAGGACAACCTTGGTTCGAGTGATTTGAGTTAATTCAGTTTAAACTGAATGGAAGGAAAAACAAAAATAGGTCTGCCACCAGGATCCTTGATTTGAAAGGGAAAACATTACAGAATCAGGGGAATTAGTTAGCGAAGTGAATTGGGCTGATGAACTCAAGGATCTGAATGTGGAGGAGGCTTGGAATTAGTTTTTGCAACTTTGACTTAAAGTATCTGAAGCCTTCATCCCAAGCACGGGGAAATAAATCGTAAGGAAGGGTTGCAGACCAAACAGGATGAACAAGCATCAAAGACAGATGACTAAGAGAAAGCAGAACGCCTACAAAGAATGGAAGATGGGTTGGATCAGCAAGGGAAGCTACCTGTGTTTTTAAGAGACTGTGAGCAAGGATAAGAACAGGTTACAAAGAGAAAAAAGGGTATAACATGTTTCTTACAGTCTGAACTTAACTTTAACAGGCTAAAATCCTTGTCTCACCTAAAGCCATGACTAGGATTCTGCTTTGAAGAATGCAAACAGTGCTGGATGACAAAATGTCTTTTTGCTTCTCCTTCCGTTTCCAAACTCAGTGTCTCCTCCCTCCTACCTACCTCCCCCCAAAAGACAGGATGACCCCGGTGGTCCCTTCCTGCGTGCTGGCTCCAACGTGTCTTCCCCTCCTCCTGCACTAATTTGCTCTTGTGGGTTTCTTCTCGGCCTGGCATCTGAGACCAGTCGCTTCCAGTTCATTTTCTGAGCTTGATTGGAATTGATTGCCTAATCCCCCTTCAGTCCTGTCACTGCTCTTGGAGAGAACTAGCCAGGCTGGCTCCAGGGGGCTGGCTACTGGAAGTGGGTGAAATCTTTTAGCTTTAGAACTCGGAAGCTGTACAAGCAAATCCCTGCCCCTTTTCCTCTTATTACAGAGCTACAATGACATGATTCTTGGCTAAAACAGCTTCCCCCTTATCCCTGTCGGAGCAGCTGGGCCATGTTACTTACAGCTGAAAGCCTTATATCCCTGCTCCAGCAGGGCCCAGCCATACGCACACAAAGGGGTATTGGTAACAGTAAGGGCCTGACTTCAGGCAGGGAAATTCAGAGTTCAGACTGAAGATGCTTCTTTACAGTTTGTGCTTCATTCATGGCACTGTTAAGGTTGCGGGGAGGAAACTGACTGCGTATAGGAAGGGGACGATGGGCCTTGTTCTCGGGTTGATGGTGTTTGCAAACCAGGGAGCATGCGCTGTGGAATTGGGGGAATCTGGCCAGGTTCGGTGCTGGAGTAAGTGGGTGCAGTTCCATTGTGCTCAGTGGAGTCTTCCCTCCTTCCTAGTAGCAGAGAATTTACCCAGTGGATCGAGGCCTGGGAGAGTTACCCCAGTGCAAAGGGAGATCCTATGGCGGGGCCGTCGCTCCCGTGACACTCCCCTCTCTGTCGTTACGGGCGTGGCTGGAGTAAAGGGGTCAGGCCAGCAACGCTCCGCACTATCCCAACTGCGGTTTTGCCACTGCAGCCTGTTAGCGGCTGATGTGAATTAGAGCCTCCTCTGAGTGAGAACCAGCTGTGGCTCCAGTGGCCCCGGGGTCCAGGGAGCCGGAGGAAAACTGTGACAGGCCAGCCTGCTGACGCACGTGTAGGTCCAGGCCTAGCTAAGCTCTTCTGTGGCCCCTGGCACTAGAGAGGCAAGTTTCTGATGCCCAGGATGGAAACTGGATTAGCAGTGCTTACTGTGGGCTCTGTGTAGCATAAATTCCCCCCCACCCCCAGCTCTGATTTGAAAGCAGAGACTCCAAGCGAAGGCTGCCCACTCTGTTACCAGCACTTCACCGTACCTAGTTATTGTCCCTTTGCTGCATTGTAGGCAATGCTGAAGTGCTGTGGGTGGGGTGAGGAGCGAAGTGTCGTCTGTACCTGGTCCTTGTCCCTTGTGGGATTAATGATGATTTCTCCGCTGTCCATCACTATAGCACGGATGAACCAAGGACCGTGGGATCAGCTCTGCTGACTCTCATGGACGTTGGATCAGAGCCCAGCCCAGCAAAGCCCTTGAACAAGGCACACAACTTTCAGCAGTGCCCGTGAAGCCTGTAGGTGGGGGTGGGGCTTAGCTCCCAGCACAAGTCTCCCTGTTCCCATTGCTCTGCTGAGCAGGGCTTGGCACTGCACAGTGAACTTGCCCTCTCCACCAGGGCAGTGGGGAGTGACTAGCCTTGCCCGCCGAGCTCCACGTTTAATTAACGGATTGAATGAAGCACCTTTTTGGAACGAGCAAATAAAGGAAATGTAATTTAATTACCTTCCGATCCATGTTGTTCACTGAAGTGGGAATATGTGAAAGCAATTTGTAGATTATTTCTTTCTAGTAATCAGACATGGGGCTAGGGGGTTATTTGACTGGAAAGAATTAAATACCGTAATGGCAGGAGTAGTTAGCTACTTGTTTGCTTTAATAAAGCAATGCAGCGATTAAAAGGTAATTCGCCTTAACTTCACTGGCTGGGCTGATTCCCTATCTAGTTACCAGGTGTTTTGCCTTCTGTATCCTCTTTTGGTAGATGTGCTTTCACAGCATGCAAATAGTGCATTTGCTGGGCCAAATTCAGGACGGGTGTAAGCAGACACTGCTCCATTAGTAGGTCTCTAACTTCAGGGTAGCTCTAAATAGCAGGGAAGCGTGCAAGGCATGTTGTAAGCGCCGCTTTGTAACCTGACTTTGGAACTACCTCACCCTGGGTGAGAAGCAGCTGACGAAAGCTCCTTGAGTGATTCCCTGGTTTGCTGAGCTGTGATTGGCTGCATCTCATGAGATCAGTTACCATAGTGTGGCTCTGCTGTAGCTAACAATATCCAGCACGTGGTTAAAGTCCATGAAATGTGATCTGGAGCATTGAGCACACATTAGAGGAAGGGTGCGAATGAGAAATACTAGTGAAAACACAGAGCATGTTGTATTCAAGGCTAGTCATCCCTGATCTGGTTTGGCATGATGGAGGACTCTGAGCCTACTGCTTCTCCCACTCAATCAGCACCTCTCAGCCTTGAAGACTGGAGCCCGCAAGAAGCTGCCAGATAAATGGAGTCATGAAGCCGGCAGAGGAAAGCCAAAGGTCCAACATCATGTCCTTTGTGTAGGTCACCTCGATTTGATGCGCCATCTCCACGGAGACCTTACCGAGCAACACCAGCACTTTGGTCAAGATTGCGTTGTGGCTCTGTGGTCCTGTTCAACAGTTTCCCTCTCCTCTGGGTGTGGGGAGAGGGGATTTCTCCTCTCCGCCCCTGCCGTGGCTGGGTGCCGCTTCCATTTGCTCGGCGTTTTCCTCACAGCTTCGCTTCCAGGGTCAGAGCTGTGCTGGTCTGCGGCCGGTGGCCTCCCTCAGAGATACACGTCTGCCCTTCCCCCTCCACATTGCCAGGTGTGTGTGTGTGGATGGGGGAGGATTCCATTCCTCCACCCCAAGTCTGATACACACCCCTTGAGACTGATCCATTTACACAGGTATTGTGGGAGGCATGTAGGGAGTTGCATAGGCCTGTGAGAAAGACCTTATCAAACTCTGGCTAGAGACTCAATAGTCGTCCTCCACAGAGACCAAGCCCCTTTTATCCCCTGCCCTGGATGCAGTCTCCTAGCACCCTACTTAGGCAGGGACTTGCTCTTACCCCGTCGTACAGGGGAGCAGAGTGAGGGGCAGAGAGAAGGGGATGACCTCGCCCTGGGTCACGCAGCAAGGTCCTATCACAAGAACAGGGGGATGTTCTGCCAGATTAAAAGGTGGCCGATTCAGCGCTGATAAAAGGCACTACTTATCCACACGATGCTTAGACTGTGGAATTCCGCGCTAGGGAAAGTGGCCGAAGCCAAGAACTTAGCTTGAGTATTGGACTTTTGTGTGGATAACAAAAATATCCAGCGTTATAATTAACACTAAACATTCTGGAAGGGCTGGAAAACCTCCTGCTTTGCTCTCACCAATCTCCAACTATTAGCACTCAGGCTGAGAGCTAATATGGGGCAGATTATTTCACACCTGCTGCTGTGAGGTTCTTACACTTTTGTCTGAAGCTTCTGGCACTGGCTGAGACGGATACTGAACTAGATGGACCTTGGCAATTCCTGTGTTCCTATGTCTTGCCAAAGGCAGGAATAGCTTCCAGAGTTCCCGAATGGGCGCTCTAACCACTAAACCACATGTCCTGCCTTTAAAATAAAGGGAGATCGTGGACAGTGTACAAAAATCCCTCCAAATAAGACCTGACTTGACTGTTTTGCAAACAACCCAAAATCTAGTTCTGGGTTTCTGCGTGTGGCAGAATTCCCTCGGCACTGTTTGTCATTCACTCCCATCCTACTTTATTTTAAACACTGTTATTGTTCCTGTGATGACTGTTTTGTGGGTGTCGGTTTGTTAACACGTTTCCAGAATTGTGCGTTGCATCTTGAGTAAAGAGGGCCAGGTTTGCTGCTAATTTGCCCTGGTGGCATAAAATGGTCTTAAAGTGTGTGGGAAAGCCCCCCTGCCCGCTTCCCATGGATGCAGCCTGTGCACGGATTTCCCCAGTTGGCACAAGGGCTTTATCTCTGCACCACCCCTCGGCCCTGGCATAGAGAAATTACCTGGGGTGTGACCAGAGGGCACAGCACTACAGCTGTTCTGTGCCTCCCAGGCTGATAGAGAGCCTTGGGGAGCAGTGCACAAGTTAGAGCAGCCCTGAGGTTTTGTGCCCTGTGTGGCCATGGAATGTGGGAAGCACCAAGGTGGCTTGAAACCACCAGCCAAGCGCAGGAGTAGAATAACTGGGGATCAGGCCCAGAATTTTCCACAAAGAGTCCCTTGAAATATTATTTGTGTGGGGGCCACCCTGCTGTCCCCCCCCCCCCCCGCCTCCAAGCCTCAGCTCGCCATGCAGGTAGCACAGTGGCATGGCTGGCTTTGGCCAATCCTGCTGCTCTGAGCGGCATGGTCAGGGAGCAGGGAGGTTGGATAAGGGGTAAGGGGTGCCAGGGGGCAGTCAGGGGACAGGGAGCAGGGGGTGGTCGGATGGGGGGGAAGGTTCTGGCGGGGCAGTCAGGGAATGGGGAATGGGAAGTTGGATAGGTGTGGGAGTCTGGGGGTGGGGGGTGGATATGGGTTGAGGCTGTCAGGGGACAGGGAGCGTGAAGGTGTTCTGCTGGGTCTTGAGTGTGTTTGAAAGAAAAATAATGATAAACAATGTCTTCTAAATTCCTTGATGCCGCAGCCTGTGCAGGGCAATGTTTTAAACCTGCCCCACTCTCCGAATGGGAAATTGCCTCTGCTTTCAACGTAGTGAAACGGGCCCCTGTTCCAGAGAGGTTACAGATCCAGTGGCCCTATTCCATGTGCTGTCTCTTGGGGGGTTGGGCAGATGGCCCTGGGGAAAGTGTTTGGGGCCCAGGCATTCCAGGGCTCCAGCAGTGAAACTGGAACGGATTCAAGACAAAACTCGCCCCATGCAGAAGCCAGCCCCAGCCCGATGCACCATCTGATCCCCCTTTTCTCCTGTTGGAGGGATTAAGTACGATCTAGCTTTGCATACAGCTTGTACTGGCTGTCCGCCAGGGGAATGTCCCCCAATGAATATGATACCTTCTTGCCTCCACAGATGGCTGCACTTCTTGTTTCGGAATGTAAAGCACCTGCAGCCCTGTGTATCTGTTCTTTATAATATCCAGGCTTTTAAGTAAGGTATGGGAAAAAAATGGCTGTATTTTATCATACTGTATGGAGGGAGACTGTAGGCCTGGTCCAGAGGTCTTCTCTGGATTTAGGCCCTGATCTTGCAAAGGGGTCCATGCAGGTTCTGCCTCTTGCACCTCAGAAAGAGTGCGTCACTTTGGGAACATGAACTGCCATTGTTGAGCAGTGCCTCTCGAGAGTGTGCCCACTGCTGTCAATGGGGCTAGGAGTGCAACCAGTGTGAACAAGGGGCTTGCCGTCAGCCCTGCCTCCTGTGAAGCATCCAGGAAAGAAGTGGGACCACTAAACCTGGAGGATGGGGTAGAGATTAAAGATAATCCGGCATGGCCCAGCACCTAAACAAATACTTTGCCTCCGTTTTTCAGGGTAGTGAGGCGCTCCGGGGTAGTGGCAGGGCAGCTAATGGAAATGAGGATTTGGAAGTAGAACTTACCACATCCGAGGTGGAAGTCAAACTCAAGCAGCTTAGTGGGACCAGCTCGGGGATCTGGATAATCTCCATCCAAGAACATTAAAGGAACTGGCACATGAAATGACAAGACCAGTAGCAAGGATTTTTAATGAATCCATAAACATGGGGGTTGTACCCTATGACTGGAGAATTGCTAATATAGTTCCTATTTTTACGAAAGGGGGAACAAGTGCTTGAGGAAACTACAGGCCTGTTAGTTTGACCTCAGCTGTATGCAAGGTCTTGGAACAAATTTTGAAAGAGAGAGTAGTTAAGGACATAGAAGTAAATGGTAATTGGGATAAAATACAACATGGTTTTACAAAAGGTAGATTGTACCAGCCCAATCTGATCTCTTTCTTTGAAAAAAAATTTTAGACAAAGGAAATGCAGTCGATCTAATCTCCCTGGATTTCAGGAAGGCATTTGATAGAGTTCCACATGGGAAATCATTAGTTAAATTGGAGAAGGTGGGGATGAATATGAGAATCAAAAGGTGGATTAGGAACTGGTTAAAGGGGAGACTACCACGAGTCCTGCTGAAAGGTGAACAGTCAGGCTGGATGGGGCATTTACCAGTGGAGTTCCTCTCGGATCGGTCTTGGCACCAATCTTTTCATTCATGAACAAAAAGTGGGAATGTGCTAATAAAATGTGTGGATGACCATTACAACTAGAGTAATGGAAATGGGATAAAATTTAGTAGTGCAAAGTGCAAGATCATCCACTTAGGGGCTAACAAGAAGAATTTCTGCTATAAGGTGAGGATGTATCAGTTGGAAGCAACTGAGGAGGAGAAAAACCTGAGAATATTGGAAGACTGTGAGCCATCAATATGATGCCGCTGTGAAAAAGGCTAATGCAGTCCTAGCATGTGTCAGGCGACGTATTTCCAGTTGAGACAGGGAAATGTTAGTATCGTTCTACAAGGCACTGGTGAGACTTCATCTGGAAAAGTGTGTGCAGTTCTGGTCTCCCATGTTTAAGAAAGATGAATGCAGCTGGAACAGGTGCAGAGAAAGGCTACTAGGATGATCCAAGGAGTGAAAAATCTACCTCCTGAGAGGAGACTCAAGAAGCTTGACTTGTTTAGTCTAACCAAAAGAAGGCTGAGGGGAGATACATTTGTTCTTTATAAATACAGCAGAAGGATGAACAGTGATCGGGTGGGGCGGGGGGAGTTATTTAAGTTAAGTGCATATGGGTATCAACAGGCCATCAACAAGTTTAGGCTTGAAATTAGATGAAGGTTTCTAACCACCAGAGTGAAGGTTTCTAACCACCAGAGTGAAGTTCTGGAACAGCCTCCCAAGGGGAGCAGGGTCGGGGGAGAACTGGCTTCAAGACTCAGCTTGAGAAGTTTATGGAGGGGATGGTATGATGACATGGCCTACAGTGGCATGTGGCCCATCGGTGACTGAGAGCAGCAAATATCTCCGATGGCCAGTGAGGGGACACTAGATGGGGAGGGCTCTGAGTTACCACAGAGAATTCTTTCCCAGATGTCTGGCTGGTGGGTCTCGCCAACATGTTCAGGGGTCAACTGATCACCACATTTGGGGTCAGGAAGGAATTTCCGCCCAGGTCAGATTGGGAGAGACCTGACGGGGAGGTGTTTTGCCTGGTTCTCTAGCATGGGGCAGGGGCACTTGCTGGTTTGAACTAGAGTAAATGGTGGATTCTTGAAGTATTTAAATCACAATTTGAGGACTTCAGTCACTTAGCCAGAGGTTAGAAGTCTGTTACAGGACGGGGTGGGCGAGATTTTGTGGCCTGCAATGGCGGTCAGGAGGTCAAACTACGAAGGTCCCTTCTGGCCTTAAAGTCTGTGACTCGAATGAACTTTTTGGCATCATAACAGAACATGTTACTGCAATTAGCTGGAGGCAATGGGAGTTTTCCATACACCAGGGACTTCTGAGGTGGCAGAAGGTTAAAGCGATGCTTTTCCTACGGGGTTCCTTCTTCAAACACAAATTGACTAAAATTGCTTTTCGTCTGCCCTGTAGATCATCATGCTGAAGAATGACATTCACCACTGCAAAGCATCAGGGATATTTCTGCGCTTGGCAGCTGGAGGTCTGATTGCAGACAATAACATCCATTCAAACTGTGAGGCGGGGGTGGATATCCGGAAGGGAGCCAACCCTCTGATACTGGTAGGTACATTCTCTTAGCCTGGATCTCTCTGAAACTCCTTCTTTTTTGAGGGCCAGACAGGCACCAAACATTCCTGTCTGAGTTGCCCTGGAGAGTCACCCTGGCCTTTAAGAACTTTTTTGAAGGATTTTGGCTTCTTGCCCCAAGTCTAACCTTTTTGGGTTCTTCATTAGTGAGTTCTGCCTCAAAATAATCTGCTTGATTCAGAGGGTCTCCTGCTGGGCAAGTGCATTTCATTTGACATTGAAATGATGGCTCAAGGCAAACAGGCTATAGAGCTATTTAAATAACCCCCAAATGTCACCTACCTTGCAATTGCTATGCTTAGGGAAAGAACAATTACCTACGGGACACCAGGGCATTTTCCTCATTCTAAATAGCCTCTCAAATGGACACGGAAATATAGCAATGAAGTCACCTGTGCAGTCATGTGATAAATTGCACCTCGCACTTTGGATCAGCTCACCTGCCCTCTGCCTATTGTTCCATCTGCCCTGGGGTTTAATCTAACACTTCAAATCTTTGAGCAACTGCAACCAGTGGGGGGAAAAGACCTCAGCCAGCCCCAGTAATGTGCCTTGTTGCCCTTCTGATGTTGAATTTCCTCCCTACGTTGCCGTGTGCCGACTTCCAGGATGGGCAATATTGTTATTATTTACTAAACGTTGTTATATCATACCCAAAGGTCTAGGTCATGACTGGGACCCCATTGTGCTGGATGCTGTACAAACACTGCTTCCAATCTGAATTACCTCCCCAAAGCTGTGCTGCCCAAGTCCCAGGATGGGTAATATTCAGCCCTGTGCTGGGGTCTGCTTTAAAGTCCAAGATTTTGCAACTCTCCTGCGTTTGAAACAGGAGCTTTCCATTGGGAAGAGCTGAGCAGCCAACAGCTCCCATTGCTCTCAGCTGGGGAGAGGGGAATCCCCATTGTTCTCAGCAGGAGCTATGGGGCACCGAGCATTTTTAAAAATCTATCCTATAGCGCGTCTGTCCTTCCTCCCCTCACCCCATCCGCCCCAGGATTGGCTTAGATTGGGCTCTTATCCTGACTGTCAGCACGCTGTAACCACTCCCTTGGTTACAGGGAGCACTCAGATGACGTAACGAGTTGAGTTAATGCAGGACCAAAGCAGGCTGACCGGGACAGTGTTTCTGGGCTGCCAAGGAGTGCGATATTCTTGTGTAGAGCTTGGAGCGAGCTTTATATGGAGGAAACCTGACGATGGAGCCTGACACACTCGCCATCCTTGCTATAAGCTTGCCCATCAAGCTCAGTTTACCCCTTTGTTTCTGTCCCAGAAAGAGCCAGTCCCGGTTGTGGCAAAGGCAGCGTGTTGCCATTTGAGTGCCCCTAGCAGGACATCTGCATGTGTTGGGGTTAAGTGGCAGGCCCGTGTATGTGCGTGAGAAACATGGAGGCGTATCGCTCCACACATAGATCATGCCGCCGCGGACAAAACAAAGTCCTTTGCTATATATAGTGGATAACTCCATCGAGGGCGATTAGCCAAGATGGTCAGGGATGTAACCCCATACTCTGGGTGTGCGTAGCCTCTGACTGCCAGAAGCAGGGAGTGGAAGATGAGGTGGATCACTCAATGATTGCCTGTTCTGTTCATTCCCTCTGGGGCATCTTGCATTGGCCACTATCAGAGGCAGACTGCTGGGTGAGCTGGACCATTGGTCTGACCCAGTATGACACCGTTAAAGTTATTTCAGTGAGCACTACGTTCATGCAGGAAAATTAAAAGTGGAGCAAGACTTTGGCCCACTAAAGGGGTTTCTGTTTTTGTGACCTCTCTTGGCAACTGCGTCCATTGTCCCCCTCTCACCATGCAAACTGCCTCTCTCTCTCCTGCAATCTCCTGTCATGTACTTGTCTGAGTGATCTCTCCCCTGTTTTGCCTTTGTTCTCTCCACATGTGCATAAATGAAACCGCAGTGCAATAAGATACACAGTGGCCTTCGCTCAGGCATCGTTGTCCTTGGCAACGGAAAAGGCGTCATCCGTAGCAATCAGATCTACGGGAATAAAGAAGCCGGCATTTATATTCTGTATAATGGGAACCCTATTGTGAGGTATGTTATTAAGCAATGACCTCTCTCGCTCCCGTCTTTCATATTTGTGTCCCCCCACGCCCCCCGAATGTTTTTCATGTATTAACCTCCTTCCCCAGTTAAGGAGCAGAAATATCACTCTCATGGGGCTTTGCTGTGGCTTCCTCTGTCCCCCAGCAACTCCTGTGTGCAGTTCTCTAATGCTGACCTTTGATTTCACAGGGAACCGGGCTTTGCCGGCGCTGCGTTGTTCAGAGAAGGTGGCCGCTGGACTCAGAGTTGGGGGGTGCAGCAATTGATCTTTAGACAAGTCATTGCCATTCTGGTTTGTCTTCCTGCTGAAAAACCTCCTAGCACCTTATTTCTTTGGGAGCTGGCTGAGTACAGCATGTCAGATCCTGGCAGGTTTCCTTCAGACTAGCAGAATTCAGCTGACTTTATTCTTTGGCTGTGGTTCTTCGTGAACTCTTCCTACATGCAGTTCCTGGCAAGGAGGGGAACAGCTTGTGCTGTTTTCCAGGGTGTCTCCTGGATACGTAGAGCAGAGATTGGATCATGTGCTAATCCATGCTGGGTCTGATCCAGGCTCAGTGCAGAATCACCCCAAACCTGTCAGACTCCCCAAGGCCAGAAGGAACTGATGTGATCATCTTGTCCAACACTGATCATGTTCTAAAGCTTCTGCGTGTCAGTCCCCCTCTGCCCCCTCATGCACACCCCGCCTGGCAGCCCTGCGGTGAAATCACAGCAGATGGGTAGTTTGATTAGTCACTGACGCTGGAGTTGGAAAGTGAGCTCTGGTCCCCTCCCACTAAGAGAGTAATCCTTTCAGCCTTGGTAAAACGAATGGGTCGTCTCCTTTGGGTCATATCCTGCCTTAGAATCGTGCTGGCCACTCCGCTGGCAGGGGAAGTGGCGTGTTCCCCATGAGGGCAGGGCAAGGAGCTTGCAGGTCACTGCCGCCTGGACAGGTGGTTTCCTGGCATGGGAGTGAGAGGGGACATTCCCCTCGTGCACAGCTCCTGGTGAAAGTGACCCACATTAACCGGAGCTGCCTCCCCCTTAAACTTGACCTCGCTGCTCTCCCTGGTAAGAAGCATTTCAATGCCTGGGGCATTCCAAGGAGGGGTGGGGGAGTGGATCTATACTCTGCACCTGGCAGAGTCAGTGGCTAACAGGCAGCAAAAGGGCACGGCCTTATGGTACGTGCCAGCCGCCTCTCCTGAGGGGAAACGGAGAGCCATGTAGCTCGCCGAGTCCTCTTCTCCTCTGATTTTAGTTCAGAGGTTTGCCCTGGTTGTCTTGGTCAGAAATGGCCCTGCCCCTTGCTGTTGGGATGGTTGGTTGCTGCTCTCCCACCCCAGACATGGCTGCATTTAGTATTGTTATTTATATTGCAGTAGAGCCTAGAGATCCTAGCTCAGATGAGGGCCTCATTGGACACCGCACACCCCGACTGAGACAGTCCCTGCCCTGCGGAGCGTACAGTCCAAGTAAACGAAGGAAGAATGATCTTCCCGGGCTAGAGGTCAGGAACGGAGGCACAGAGAAGCAAGTAACCTGTCCAGCGTGTGTCTCACACACACGGTCTGGAGTAGGATCAGGAAGTGTATGCAGCTCACCTGTGTCTGAATCTATTGCCCTGATCATCAGGGAGCCCTTCCTCTCATTCCGTTTATAGATGGGGACCAAAGCTTGTAAAGCATGTTGAGGTGAAAACTGCTGTATCAAGATACAATATTAGAACACTTAACGTGGTGAAATAAGCTGCTATATTCCCTTCATTTGCTTTCTCTCCTTACCCCATCCCCCTTAATGATGCTCCTTTGTTTGACTTCAAAGTAATTTGGTTTTTGTATTTTAAATAGTAATAACCATGCTCCGCATTTAGATAAAGTGACTTTCATCCTGAAAGAGCCCACGTTGCACCACAAAGTCTATTTAAACCACTTCAGCCGCTGCTGAAATGCAGCCCCCTCTGGGGTGAAGTCTAGGATGGAATGCAGGCAGCATATAATGGCTTACAGCAACACTGCATAACAGTTTAGGCAAGGAGGGAAGAAAAATATTAAATGGAATAGTAACTGCAAGGGATGTGTAATAGGCAGAATGGGATTATTCGTGCTAAGAATATGTATAATTAAGCCCAAATCTTGCAGTCCTTATTTAAGTAAAACTCCCACTAACTTCTCAATAGTCCACATTCTGTGCTGAGAGCAGAGCTGAAAGTATTCTTGTAAGCTACTTGTAAAAGGGCTTAAGTATCGGTTGCAGAGCCACTTGTTCCAGAATGGGAGCTGGGTTGACAAGTGCAAGACAGATTTACTGTGCTGTAAAACACCAGGGTCAAGAGGGGGGTCTCTTTTATAAAGGTTTGAGGAAGTGCTCCATCAGACAAGTAGCAATTTCTAAAGTGGGCCAGTCTTCGTGATGATGTGGCTAATAAGTCTGGAGAAAGACAGGCTGGAGAGCAAGTGGTTCATTATTTAGCTTTCATTCTCTCCCTAGTCAGTGTCACTGGCTGGTTGCCAAAGCAGGTTATAATCAAGAGTAATCTAGATCAGTTGCTGATGCGCGAGAGGAGGAAAGGGAAGGAAGAGGCAGGGATAATTTACTCTCGGGTTCCAGTAGGGGAAGAAATCTTATTCTGCCCAAGACAGTCTTGCTAGCCCAGTCATTGCTGAGTGGGCCGTGGGAATTTAAAAGAGCCCTTGCCTTTGCTCCGCTGCCAGTCGCATGCCTGATTCCCCCCGCATTCGGAAGCACTCCGAGACTCCTAGACTTTAAGGTCAGAAGGGACCATTATGATCATCTAGTCTGCTCTCCTGCACAACGCAGGCCACAGAATCTCACCCACCCACTCCGTAGTAAACCCCCAACCTATGTCTGAGCTATTGAAATCCTCCAATCATGGTTTAAAGACTTTAAGGAGCAGAGAATCCTCCTGCAAGTGACCTGTGCCCCATGCTGCAGAGGAAGATGAAAAACCCCCAGGGCCTCTGCCAATCTGCCCTGGAGGAAAATTCCTTCCCAACCCCAAATATGGTAATCAGCTAAACCCTGAGCGTGTGGATAAGACTCACCAGCCAGACACCCAGGAAAGAATTCTCTGTAGTAATTCAGATCCCATCATATCACAGGCCACTGGGCCCATCTACCACAAATAGTAAAAGATCAATTAATTGACAGAATTATGTCTTCCATCACACCATCTCCTCCATAAACTTGTCGAGCTTAATCTTGAAACCAGATAGGTCTTTTGCCCCCACTGGTCTCCTTGGGAGGCTGTTCCAGAACTTCACTCCTCTGATGATTAGAAACCTTCATCTAATTTCAAGTCTAAACTTCCTGCTGGCCAGTTTATATCCATTTGTTCTTGTGTCCACATTGGTACTGAGCTTAAATAATTCCTCTCCCTCCATGGTATTTATCCCTCTGATATATTTATAGAGAGAAATCATATCTCCCCATAGCCGCCTTTTGATTAGGCTAAACAAGCCAAGCTCCTTGAGTCTCTTTTCATAACACAGGTTTTCCATTTCTCGGATCATCGTTGTAGCCCTTCTCTGTTCCTGTTCTAGTTTTGAATTCATCCTTCTTAAACATGGGAGACCAGAACTGCGCACAGTATTCCAGATGAGGTCTCACCAGTGCCTTATATAACGGTACTAACACCTCCTTATCTCTACTGGAAATACTTCACCTGATGATTCCTAAGACTGCATTAGCTTTTCTCATGGCCATACCACATTGGCGGCTCATAGTCATCCTGTGGTCAACCAATACTCCAAGGTCCTTCTCCTCCTCTGTTACTTCCGATTGATGCATCCCCCAACTTATAACTAAAATTCTTGTTATTAATCCCTAAATGCATGACCTTACACTTCTCACTATTACATTTCATCCTATTCCTATTACTCCAGTTTACAAGGTCATTCAGATCTTCCTGTATGATATCCTGGTCCTTCTCTGAATTGGCAATACCTGCCAGCTTTGTGTCATCCACAAACTTTATTAACATACTCCCCATTTTTGTGCCAAGGTCAGTAATAAAAAAATTGGTCCCAAAACCGATCCCAGAGGAACTCCACTGGTAACCTCCCTCCAGCCTGACAGTTCGCCTTTCAGCATGACCCTCTCTAGTCTCCCCTTTAACCAGTTCTTTATCCACCTTTCAATTTTCATATTGATCCACATCTTTTCCAATATAACTAATAATTCCCCATGTGGCACCATATCAAACGCCTTACTGAAATCTAGGTGAATTAGACCCATTGTGTTTTCTTTATCTAAAAAATCTGTTACTTTCTCAAAGAAGATCAGGTTGGTTTGGCATGATTTATCTTTGTAAAACCATGTTGTATTTCGTCCCATTTACCTCAATGTCCTTAACTACTTTCTCCTTCCAAGTTTTTTCCAAGACCTTGCATACTACAGATATCAAACTAACAGGCCTGTAGTTACCCGGATCACTTTTTTTCCTTTTTTAAAAATAGGAACTATGTTAGCAATTCTCCAGTCATACGGTACAACTCCTGAGTTTACAGACTCATTAAAAATTCTTGCTAATGGGCTTGCAATTTCATGTGCTAGTTCCTTTAATATTCTTGGATGAAGATTATCTGGACCCCCCAATTTAGTCCCATTAAGCTATTCGAGTTTGGCTTCTACCTCGGCTATGGTAATATCTACCTTCATAGTGTCATTCCCATTTGTCATGCTATCATTATCCCTAAGATCCTCATTAGCCTCATTAAAGAATGAGGCAAAGTATATGTTTAGATATTGGGCCATGCCTAAATTATCCTTAACCTCCGATCCATCCTCAGTGTTTAGCAGACCTACTTCTTCTTTCTTTGTTTTCTTCTTATTTACATGGCTATAGAACCTTTTACTATTGGTTTTAATTCTCTTTGCAAGGTCCAACTCTACTTGACTTTTAGCCTGTCTTACTTTATCCCTACATGTTCTGACCTCAATAAGGTAGCTTTCCTTGCTGATCCCTCCCATCTTCCACTCCCTGTATGCTTTCTGCTTTTTCTTAATCACCTCTCTGAGATGCTTGCTCATCCAGCTTGGTCTACAATTCTTGCCTATGATTTTTTTTCCCCTTTCTTGGGATGCAGGCTTCTGGTAGTTTCTGCAACTTTGACTTGAAGTAATCCCAGGCCTCCTCTGCCTTTAGATCCATAAATTCTTTAGTCCAATCCACTTCCCTAGTTAATTTCCTTAATTTTTTAAAGTTAGCCCTTTTAAAATCAAAAACCCTAGTCGCAGATCTAGTTTTGTTTATCCTTCCATTCATTTTGAATTGAATTAGCTCATGATCACTCGAACCAAGGTTGTCCCCTACAACCATTTCTTCTATGAGGTCCTCACTACTCACCAAAACCAAATCTAAAATGACATTCCCTCTTGTTGGTCTCCGAGTACGTCATTCTGTGCTATTCTCATAGAGCCGTGGGACAATGAACCTTCTCTGGCTACTGCTGAAACCGAACCCGCTGCCCCAGCTCTGTCCCTGTTGTGACTCTAAATATGCAGAGAATAGGGATCGCCATGCCAATAATTGACTGAGTTAGGTGCAGAAGTCTGTCTTCCAAACCCTTTAACTGTCCTGTCCGGCCGCCTATAATTCAGGCCAATAACTTCCAGATGTTAGGTTTGTTGCCAAAGCTCCTAGGCGCTGAACTGCCATTGATTTTGATGCCCTTAGGCCCCTCGGCACTTTTTAAAGTCCCACTAGGTACCTGTGTGCATCTTTGGTGCCTAAATACCTTTAAAAATCTGGCCCTTAGTGACTTCGGAGCCTATGTTCCATTTTTCAAAACACTTAAGTCAGGACGTAGGCTCCAAGGGCCCAGTCCTCAAAGGTCGCCAGGTGCTCGCTCATTGACTTCCGTGGAAGTTATGCACCAAAATGCCTCTGAGGATTAGGGTCCGAAATGATCAAGGGGCTTTTGAAAATAGGGCCAATGCGCCTAAATCACATAGGTGCTATTGAATTTCTTATCATGGTGGGGTAGCTCTGTTTCCTTTCTCAGTCACTGAATCGATGTGGACAGTAAGACACAGATGTCACCATCCCAGGTGCACCTTTAAAAATACTCTTTTGTCCAAGCTTTGGATTTCAGCGTAGCAGGGAAATGTGACTGTTGGACAGCCCTGTGACAGTCCGAGGGGTTACCCCTTTGGACATCTGAATGTCATTTGGATGCATCTCCCGGGGCAAGATTTTGGAAAGTCTTCTCAACAATAACGGTGAGTCCCATGAAATGTCAAATGCACAGTGAATGCAGGTACTGTATCTTCAGCATTTCAGTTCTTCGTGCGTTGCTCACTGTGTTTCTGTTGTAGTCATGGAATGAGGTTGGCTTCCTCCCGGCTGTCAAAACTGAGCTGTGCTGATGTGGCATTAAGTGTAATTGAGCCTGGAGCGACTGCTTTGAATTCAAGCTGTGCAGTCGTGAGCACAGGAACTTCCCTGTGCAAGTGCAGAAAACGGGAGGACGGTGCCCCATGCAATGCTGCTCTGAGGTACCTAAGGTCAGGGAAAGCCCTTCATTTCCGGTTGTCCTCGGTGCTTTGTCTGCACTAGGAGAAAGACTGTTCTGTGCGTGCAGTCTGATAGCCCTGGCCCTCTTGAGCCCCCTGCATTCTGCCTCTGGGCAGGGATTCCAGTCCTCCACCTGCTCAGTGATGCAGCCCAGATGGAACAAAGCATGTTACACCACTCCCTAGAGCCCCCAGTGGGTGGTTCTCTGGTGAGTTTATGTTCGTGGCTTGGATTTCTGCACCTGAGTGTGCTGGTTCTCATCCCTCTCTTGCTGGGTGGGCACTGAGGCAGGTCCCGGGTGAGGTTTTCCAGTTGGTAGATTTTACTTTTTGCATACTCTAGACTAAATTGTACGGTTTGAGCACAGCCCCTTGTAAGGGGTGCTGCACCAGCACAGTGCTCTGAGATTAGCCGAGGGCTCTGTGTTTCCCAGAGTATCCCTTCTCTGCTAAAGAGAGGGACAGGTTTACTACAGCCCCTTCAGTGGTGCAACCTACTCCTCACACAGTCCCGCTCTGCTGGACATGCAGAGTCCTGGCTGTGCCTGCCCACCAGGGGAAGGCCCCACTGACTGCAGAAACCATGATTCTGGGCAGCCCTTGCTCATGCTGCCCAAAGGAAGGAGTGGGGGTTTAAAAGAGTTCTAAAAGAGCTGGCTGAGGAGCTCACTGAACATGAGCTAATGTGGCCAAAAGAGCTAATGCAATCCTGGGATGCGTAAGCTGGGGAATCTTGAGTAGGAGCAGAGAGATTTTTTGCTGGAATGCTATGTCCAGTTCTGGTGCTCACAATTTAAGAAGAATGTTGCTAAAGTGGAGAGGGTTCAGAGAAGAGCCACGAGAATGATTAAAAGATTAGAAAACCTGCCTTATAGTTATGGACTTAAGGAGCTCGGTCTATTTAAAATGCCTAGAGTGGCTCAGCAGAGCCCGGTGGAAAGAACCATGGCGTGGGCTCCCAGAAATCACAGCAGCGCACCCCAGTGAGGAGGCAGCAGCCCCAGTGTTCTCTTGCGGCTGGGCCATTCTTAGTCGAGTGAGGCTGACTCGCGCTAACTCTGCGGTGAAGACAGAGCTGAGGCACTGGAGGGGTGACTATTAATACACCCCTGTAAAGCTTGTAGTGTCTCACAGTAGATCATATGTCATGTTGGAGATGAAGTTAACCCTTCACCATTCCACAGCAGTGCCAAAAGCCTCACCCATCTTTTCTGGCTGCAGGCGGCAGTTCTTCTCATTCTGAATGATGACCCATCGCTGCTAGGAGGCTATGGGGTTTTGGCCCTGCGGGGAGGGGGGACCCTTCCTCACACTGGTGAGCAGCTGCTCCAGGATGTCATGCTGCTGACGTCAGTGAAACTGCTCCTTTGCGAATGCGGGTTCCCTGTGTCACAGAGCGGGGTTTCCTGCTCCCTGGACGCCTCGCGGCAAACTGGCCTCACGCTCCTGCATAGGTCCAATGCTGTGTGCATCATTCCCAAGGTGCTACACAAGTGCTTGTTCCCCGGAGCACAAAGGCTTTTACCTTCTTCCTCGGCACAGCGGGGAGAGGTCTCATTGCTTGGATATCTGGGGTGTCTCTGGCCCTTCCTCCCCCGTCTCATATTTAACTGCCCCCCCATTGAGGAGCTGAATCTCATGGGCAGCTATTTAGTCAGCCAGTCCATTACGGATCGTCTCCTCAGTCTGGGGGCTTAGGAGGTGCAGTGACAAGCCTTAGGCAACTCACAACCTCCCAGCCCCTTGTTGGGACTCACTGGTACAGCAGCTGGGGCCTTGGCTTTTCCAGCATGTTTCCCCCGGCTAGAGTGAAACCATCCCCAGGAGAATGATTCTTTTTGCGTCACCTGCCTTCAGTCTCCCTTCCTCCCTAAGCCTCTGGTTCCTGTGGAGCTGGGTTTGCGCTGTGGACTCGGGGGAGAAGGGGATATTGTACGTGCACTCTCGGCACCTCTGTGTTTCAAAGCGTGATCCAGTAAGTTCATAACAACTCGGTGAGGGCAGCCCAGGCGGATGAAAGCAGCCTGTTGGCGGTGCAGTGCAGTTCGACAGGTACTGAGTTCTTTGCAGATGCCGCGGGCACATCACAAGCTCTGAGTGCTGCTAATGATGTTCTGCCTCCAGCTGTCCTGCCAGGGAGCTCACGTGCTGATCCTCTGTGCAAACAAGAAAGGAAGGGCTCTGCTTTTGTTGCTGCCTCCTGGCTCCACTCCCCATCCCTTCTCCAGCAGGGCTGACCCATCGTCCCTGCAAACAGCCAGCCAGAAGCCCTGGCCTCCCCCTGGGTGGGGAATCTTACGTTGAGTTTAAACCCTCTTGCCACTGAATAACCCCAATTGTTAGCATCTCCTTGCAGCCGAGAGTTCTGCAGATCTCCTCTCCCTCCCCTTCTCCTTGCTCTCCCTACCAGAGAGGGGGTTATCTTGAGCCTTCTGGCAGGACTCAGAGATTTCCAGCCAATGACCACTCTGTGCCAAAGTTTTCCCACCTGTAAAATAGGAGTAATAGTCACTGCTGCAAATTGCTTTGCAATCCTCTGACAGTGGGCACAGTCAGTTCAAAGGGTAGGTGGTTGCACAGGAATCAGCCATCTGTGTTTATACAAAACTCCCATTAACCGCAGTGACTGTTGTTTGTTTGTTATGGTTGTATGCGGTAGCACGTAAAGGACTAACCCCCATTGTGCTAGACACTGTACAGACATTTACCAAAGAGACAATCTTCACCCCACAGAGCCTGTAATCCAAGTGTAAGGCAAGAGACAACAGGTGGCTACAGACAGCTCTGTATTTGGAACAGTGGCCGGCCATGGCCCGTTAGTATAAAGACACAAGGTGGCACTGACGAGAGCCAGCTGCCTGATCTTTGTCCGTGGAGCCTGCACGGGAAGATCCTCAATAAGCAAGGACAGTGGTTTTAAAGGATACTATCACACTGCAGAACAAAACATTTGGGCATAGTTAGTTTCTCCAGTGAAGGGAGTTATACCCAGGGATGAGCTGCTATTGTTCTAAACGTTTGCACCGCCTCACTGAATTGGGACAGAACAGAAGATGCATTTTTGGAAAGACAGTCGAATTAAATAGTTGGGTGCATGTGTGTGGGGGCAGAAGTGTGGTACTTTCTCCTTTTGTTGTGTGGCAGCAGCTCTCCATAAATAGCTCTCTAAATATTGCGTCTTTTGTGAGTACTGCGTTGTATTTCAGGGACATGGAGATCCTAATGCATAATGCTGTAATATTATTACTGCCGTTTTCTCAACACACGCTGGTAATAGAGAAAATGTGGATGTCTCTCTGCATAGTACAAATACAATTGCAAATAGGAGTAAATTAACACATGCTCTGAGCGTATGCAAACTGAGACATTCAGTATATAATGGCCAAATGACCATATGATCATTTACGGCTTCCTGTGGTCGTAGAGTGTCTGCTATAAAACACCGCCCATTTAGGGTGTAGAACAGAAGTGGGCAAACTACAGCCCGGGGACCACAACCAGCCCTCCAGATATTTTAATCTGGCCCTTGAGCTCCTGCTGGGGAGCTGGGTTGGGGTCTTGCCCCACTCCACAGAGCTCCCGGAAGAAGCAGGGGCATGTCCCCACTCTGGCTCCTACGCGTAGGGGCATCCAGGAGGCTCTACACACTGCCCCCGACCCTAGCACTGCCCCCATAGCTCCCATTGGCTAGGAATAGCAGCCAGTGGGAGCTGAAGGGATGGCACCTGTGGATAGGGCAGCACATCTGCATAGGAGCTGGAGCGGGGACATGCTGCTGTTTCAGGGAGGTGCTTGAAGTAAGTGCCGCCCAGAGCCTGTACCCCTGAACCTTTCCCATGGCCCAACCCCCTGCCCCAGCCCTGATCCTCCTCCCACCCTCCGAACCCCTTGGACCCAGCCTGGAGGACCCTACTGGACCCTGAACCCCTCATCCCCAGCCCCACTCCAGAGCCTGCACTCCCTGCTGGAGCCCTCCCACCCTCCAACCCCCAATTTACCCCTGGTGTAGGGAACCCTAAGCATTTTTGGCCCAAATCTTCATAGATTTTTAAATCAATGGAAATCAGGAGCCTGAAAACCTCTCAGGATTTGGGCCTTTGCACTCCCCATGTTACTTGTTGCTTGAGCCCAGTCCATGACCGGAGATGGGGCAGTGCACACAGACGTATGCCAAACGTCAGCCCCTCATTTCTTTACACTGAGAATGGGGGGCTAAAACTCCATTGTGTTGCCTTTGATGCCCAACGTTGCGAAGACGTGAGACGTGGGGCCCTTTATTCTCGTGAGTAATCCTCCCTCTTGCAAGGGGTCCTGTTGGGAATTATTGGGACAGCGTGGGTATGTATATGCGGGATCAGACTGCAATTGCCTTTCCAACAAACAGCTCTGTGGTTTTTACCCTTTTGCTTGCATCACTCCTCTTTATGACACAGCAAACTGAAAACAATTAAAGTGCAACTTACTGAGCCAAAAGCCACCCTTCCTTACACCCGTGCAACACCAAGGGAGTGTAAATAACAGTAAGATTTGTCCCCCTGTTCCAGAATAAACAGTGTGACATCTTGTCCCATCGTGCTTCTGGGCCAAAATATCGGACTTTTTTTTGCTTTGAAATACAATGTGCACATTGTGCTTTGATGTAGGAGGCCAGCGTCTTTGCCAACTGGGACTAACCCAGGTGGCTTCACTTGAATTGTTGTGGATTTGCATTGGAAAGCAGAATCTGTTTGCTTTTCAGTTTACTTTGCCTTCCATTATTGACGCATTGATGTGCGTTACGAGGGTTCTCTCTGCATTGTGTTAATGGAGGATCATCCCTCCCGTTACTGAGGTTTGAAGAGTTACATTTATGAAAATCAGTGAGTTGAGAGCATTTTTCAAACCTGCTGTTTCCTGATTTTGTGGCTGCTTCTTTATGTTTTTAACAAGTATATTAGCAGGACTTGCAATATGACGTACATTTCCAACAATAGTTGTCTCTAATGACAGGGTTGCTTCTGCTGCTTTGTATTTCAGGGTGTTTTCTCCGTCTGATTGGCATTACAGTTCATATTTAGAAACACATAAAAGTTATCCAAACACCTGCAGCTCCATTGTCTTATCAGTTCTGCATATATCTTCTCCTCTGTCTATTTTTCCCTGGTTTCTCGTGATTGTTTTATTGTCACTACACAGCTTGATGCATTCTCATTAAAGAAGAAAAGGAAATGAACTGCGGCCTAGAGCCAATCAACCAGGCAGCACTTTGAACAGAAGTGTGCTCTGCTGAGTAATGTGTAAGGGATATAAGGGCTTCTACATCAGTTCGTTCAACCCAAAAAGTCTAGTTAGGGCAAATCTGTGTGTGATTAACATATAGTACAAAGAGCAACAACGTTGGTATCTAACTTTGTTTTCTTTCTTTCTACTCTAGTGGGAACCATATATTCCAGGGGCTTGCAGCTGGTATAGCAGTGAATGAGAATGGAAGAGGCCAAATAATAGGTATATAATTTAAAAGCAGCTTTGTTATGCATGATGGACGGTGTTTTCTAATGTGCCTCAGGCTTCTCAGTCATAGTTCGATGCATCTCTCTTGCAAAGTTATTTTTGTTTTAGACTAGTGACTGAGTGCAGACTCTACTGGAATCAATCGTAGACTTAGATCATCAGTCCATACACCAGTAAGGGAGGGTGTAGGCGTCTTTTCGCTGGAGTCATTGGTCTCTCCTTGGCACTGTGTGTTCGTAGAGCTGTGCTCTGGAAGCAGCATTCCAGATTAACTGTATTTTTACTCATGCAGTATTTGGTTTTCATGGCGAATTTGAGTCGTTAACGTTATTCTACATCAGCGGCCTCTTGGAGTTGTTTCCCCTAGCAATTGTTCTGCTGAACATGTATGTGTGAAGGAGGGAGGCTAATTATGTGGAACTGGTGATACAACTAAGTGTAGTTGAGCTGCTGAGTACGCTGTTGCCCTCTGTTTGCAGTTACAGACAGTAATTATACCTAATTGAATCTCTTCTGTTGTGCCATAGGATAAGGTTATAATTGTTGCCCTATTTTCCATTGTAAAAGAGGAAATATAGACCCACCACTATGGATTTTTTAAAAAAAGATAATAGGTTTCTAAAAAAGCGGAATTGCTCCCAAGAGACTGTGCAAGATAAATACTCCCTAGACCACAGAAGACAGTAATAGTGTGGCTCGCGCTCATATTAAATCTTGTCCTTTGTTTCAAAAGACAGAAGCAGTCATCTGCTTTTGCTGTAATCATTTGTCCTGTCTCCAGTCATGTTCTTCTTGCATCTCCTTTTCCTGTGCTGCTGCTCTACTGAGCTGGGATCAGGCCCCTCTGTGATTGGGTAAAGAACGGTGCTTATCCCAGGCCAGTCCCGTGAATGCAGGAGAACTCCCATTACTTTGCACAGAGCAAATTCAGGCCAGTTCTACGGGATGATTTGCAAACAAAAAGAAGTGAAATTTGCTAAATAAATGGTGGGTGAAATTCTGGCTCCATTATAGTCATTTTGCTGTTGACTTCTCTGAGGTCAGGGTAGAATTTGATGTGTTTTTCGGATTTACTCAGTTCAGTTCTGTGTGCATCATTTCTGCACTTCCCCAGCTGGGTTCTTCTGCCCGGGTTAGAAACCGGCACTTTGCTTTACAGCTTCTTTGTGGGGCAATGAGGACTTCCCAGAAGTGTGGGTGACTGTCAGATGTGTAATGGTTCAGCAGCTACGCCTTAGGAACACAGCCCAGCCCCCATTCTTTCAGTGGGGCTCTCTGGTGATTTTTTTTTCTTCTGCTCTGTGTTAGAAAACGTCATTCGTGAGAACCAGTGGGGAGGGGCCGACATCCGGCGCGGGGGAGACCCTGTCCTCAGGAGCAACCTGATCTGCTGTGGCTACTCGGATGGAGTGGTGGTGGGAGAGAGAGGCAAGGGGCTGATCGAAGGAAACACCATTTATGGTAAGAAGCCAAAAATGTGGAGAATGCCTTGAGCTCCTGCCCTCAGCTCTCCCCGTCCCGCTATGCTGTCCCCCACCTTTTCCTTAATCAAGGGTCCTGTGCAGCTGCAGAGTTGGGTCCCACGCTGAGCAGGGGCAGGGGAGATGGGCAGGAAGTCAGTTATGGATCCTGATTCTCTGCCTCACACACCATGGGCCTGAGTACCCATGGAGTCCGTGCCTACGGTTGGACCAAAATCTTCAAGATTCCCCTCTACTACTTTTGAAAGTGTGATTCTCATGTAATTGACCAGTGCTGGGGAGGATCCGTTTATTCAAAACACTCAGGCATGATCCCATGAGGAGCTGAGCAGGGTAGGTGGAGGGCCATGGGCTCCCAACCTCCCCTGGGTGGAAGCCTGGGGTGCCCGAGAGCAGTCCCTGCCCCCCAGAGTGCCCCGACCAAGGAAAATGGAGGGTCCAGAGCTTCCTGGGCAGCTCTTGTCACATCCCTGGCTTCCGACCAGCCCAGGAGGCAGGGCCTTGGGACAATGGGAGGAGCAAGGGGCAGGGTCTTGTGGCAGAGGTGAACGTAGGGGGTCCCCCATGTTCTTTGTGCCCAGCCAGTAAATCTTAATCCTCCTCTGTGAGCAGCTGTCAAAGCAGGGCACATAGCTGAGGGGGCTTGGGTCCTTCAGATTGATTAGCTGGTGGGTCAGTGTGGGGAGAGGCTCCTACCAGAGCAGACAGCTGGAAGCCAGGTAGGTTGTATATTGTGGGCCTGAGGCTGCCAGTGAGCTTGTAAATACATAGTCTCCCTAGAGCCACAGGTTCAAATCGTGGCGGGGTTAATTTAACTCTTCGCCCTTCTTGAGTAAATTAACCGAATCCCGTATAGCTCAGTGTTTGAGATCCTTTGGATGAGCCTCTTATAAGCCAGGACCCTGCCTGTTTGTGCAGGGTCTGAAAAGACCCCATGGCCCTTTTGGCAAGAGGAATGGTACATTGATACCACTCACGCTAGAGAATAAAGTCGCAGAAATTGTTCCCTCCAATATTCAGCAAGAGGAAGTGTAATGCCATCCTATATATTATAATATCTGAACCCTCCTCTGAGGAGGGAAGGGTTATCCTCCATGTGGGGAAACTCAGGCTCAAGGAAACTCAGGCACAGCTACTTGCCCGAGGTCACACTGGAAGTCTGAGACAAAGCGAGGACTAGAACCACGGGCCTCAGCCCAGGCCGCTAGCCACAAGGCCAGGGCAGTATGTGCAATACATCCCAAACTCACTGGTCCCGCCATCCCAAAATGCTTTGTTTAGGAGCTTGATTTCAGAGGGCGTTGAGGGCCTAAATGCCTTTGAGGAGCTGGGCCTTGGTGTTCTTTCTTTTGTGCATCTATGTAAGAGGTAGCAGCAAATCAGAAATGAATGGATCATTGCAGCAGTGTGCAGCTATGCAACCTCTGCTACACAATAGGTGTCACCATTCAGGGCAACTGCTCCTGTCTTCCCCTTCCATGCTCCACTCAGGGCATCCACTCTTGGCTCCCGGCTCCTCAGCTGTCACCTCGCTTGGGTAGAGACCTGTGTGTGTCTTCCTTCTGACTGGGGTATTTCCAGGCTGCACAGTTCCCTGCCTACACTCTGATATTTCCAGCAAGCCAGATGGCCTAAACAGGCCAGTGTTGTGTTTTGCTTTCTCTCCAGAGTCTATGAACAGTGTAATGGCGCACAGTTCTAGGTTACTACCCGGCTCTTTGTAAGCAAGCACATTTATTCATAAGGTAAAAGCATTTCAGATAAAACATTAAAAACAATAAAAGAACCTACACACATGATAGAAAGCTTACCAAAGGTCGCTCCAACTCCCACCTCAGGCTCTGGGAGCTGTCAGTATTTCAAAACCCTCCAATGGGTTTTCTCCAGGGTTACAAGTTCAGAACTGCCCCACAATTCAGAACCAGAACAACCATGAATAGTTCAGTTGTTCTTTACAAAGCTTGGGCTTTTGGTCGTGGCTGCTTGTAACAGGTGATCAGCAGACAATGGCCGTCTCCTCAGGGCACAGCTTCCAAAGGCTGGGTTTTCACCTACAATTAGATGTTCCCCAGGAAAACCACTTCACACTTATTGTTCCTAAAGTCCGTTCTTGTCTTGCACTTTGTCAGTAGAGTTTTTTGAACCCCTGGGTCTCACATTTGTCACGTCTACCCCTTCAGCAGGTAACATACAGTCCCGGCCCAATACATAAACCATTAATTAATACAGAGATATTTAAATTTAGTTCAGTAAGGTCTCCCAAGGCTGTCACAGCAAATTGCCAGATCTGACACAGTAGTTACTGTTCTCCACTGAGTTTCCATGGCAGTATATTTCATTGCGTCTTTCGATTGACATTGGTTTGGAATAACTCAGCTCAAGAGGGAATCACCCATCATTAGCTTTGCTGCATCTAACAAAGAGAGCAGGAGCCTGGAATAAACCACCTAAATACCCATAGGGGGGATGTTTTTTCCAGCAGGAAATAAAAAGGAAAACAGAGCCTTGAACAAACACCAATGGGAGACAGTTATGAATAGGTTTAATTGGGTAGACGGGAGCAGCGGAGTGGGGACAAAGCAAGTAAGAGTGAGGATGGCCAAAGAACATGGCCAGGAATATGTGTAACATACGCTATATGTGCTACTTCACACTATGTGCTCTCAGGGAACATGAGGACCTGAATTATAAACCACATCCTAGCAATGGCAAAAGGAGATTTTATTAGTTTGTATTTTACCAATGCCTAGTAGCCCCATTGTGCCAGGCATATTGTGAGAGACCGTTCCTGAAGCTGCAGTGTAAATAGACATGACAGACAAAGGAAATATTGGTATCCCCATTTTAGAGATGGGAAACTGAGGCACACGGTGATGATTTGTTCATGATCACCCTGCAGGTCAGTGACAGATCCAGAAATTAACCCAGCTCTCCCAGGTCCCAGTCCAGTGGGTCTTGGTTCCCCATCTGTAAAGAAAGCACAATGATACTTGCTCTCTTTGTCTGGTCTATTTACACTGTAAGCTCTCTGGGGCAGGAGCTGTCTCTCACTAGGTGTCTGTGAGAATAACAGATTTTTCAGTGTGCTGTGAATGCCGGGGGGAAGGGTGGGTTTCAGGTTGAACTGGAAATGGAATTTTTCAAATTTTCAGCAAGTCAAAAAGTAGAACAGAAAATGATTTCAGGTGGAATGAAGTTTTGTTTCTGTCACACGGCTTTTTTTGTTTCAATTTTGACCATTTTCATGTTGCTGGTTTTTATTGTTTTAAGTACAACGAAAGGAAACGTCAAAACACCAAGTCGTTTCAAAGTGAAAAATGGAAATGGTTTGATTTTTTTTTTTTTTTTTTCCCTCCCCATAATTTATTTTTAGGGGCTTTTTACTGACTGAAACCATTTGGTGAAACTGAGACAAATTCACAAAATGTTCTGGTGTCATCAAAGCTGAGTTGTTTGCTGAAAAAAAGTTTTGCCTGAAAAATTGCACCCAGCTCTGGTCTGCCCAGGGCCTAGCCCCGTGGGGCCAGCATGTGGTTGGAGCCTATAATGATGGCTGTCGTTGGTCTGTCTCTGCATGTTACAGGTAACAAGGGCTGTGGCGTGTGGATAATGTCCTCTAGCCTCCCTCACATCACAAACAACCGAATTGGCCACAACAGCATCTACGGGGTGGCTGTGTTTTGTCGCAAGGATGATGCCAACGACTATCTCGCCAACCAAGGTGGCAACGAGAACTTCAACGACGAGGGGGAAGCTGCCAGCTGGGAAAATGACTTGGACAGCGAGGACGAGCGCTTCCCCTCCCGCCGGCCCATCAGCGTGGCGCTGGTGGAGTCCAACAGCATTAATCACAACGGAGGTGAAAATGGTCCCCGCTGCTCGGGCCTGCCCCAAACATGCTGTCCAGGGACTGACACTGTCCCCCCGCTGAATCCCCGGAGAGATGTGCTAGGGGTCTCCTGGGGCCTGCGGAGTTCACAACCTCAGTAACTGTACAGCTCTGAGTATGATGGAGCCAGGCGAATGGAGGAGCAGACTGGAGGGGAGTGAGGCCTAGCGGTGGTAGCAGCTGGCACTGCCTTGCAGAGGACAAATTCGATCTCTAGACTAGGGATTGGATTTTGTCCAGTGCCGCAGCCACTTTATATAGGCTACAAAGGGGGTGGAAACAGCCACTGCAGGATTTCCATAGTTGGGATTTTCCTCTCTGGGCATATTCCAGTAGAACCATGTTACACCAGGCCCTGGCAGCCCCCAAGGTTGAAGGGTAGAAAGGAGTGGGTGGCTTGAGTGCATTGAACTCTAGCTGTGTATGAGCCCCGCAGAGAGTCTTTGGAGAGCCATTACAAGACTGATGAGGCTTAGAGCAGCCATGGGGCTGCTCTCGATTGTGCTGAAGCCAGAGAGGGCACCGGTGTGGGCAAGAATTCAGGAAGCACAAAGGTAGTTTAAAGCCACTTCCTTCACTCCCTGCAGAAAAGGAGCAGATACTCAGAGAGTGAGAAGGCTACAGGGCCTCTGTGTTCATCCCTTTCGAAGGGAGATGGGAGAAAAACTTCCACGCAGGGAGCAGTGTTGAGGAGCCCCACCAAGCATTGCTTGGATGGAAAGCTGATTCCTGCAAGAGGGTACTTGCTGGAGCTTGTATGTGGGAGCAGGAGAGGTGATGGGAGTAGAAACAGAAGATCAGGAAGACGTGAGAAACCACAGCTGGGGTATGTAAAATCCCTCTCTACAGCCTTGAGTCTCAGGAAACGGGAGCTGCCCTTCCATTAATGAACCTTGGGCACAGCGTCTGTATTACTCCTACCAACTCATAGCACTCCGTTTCCATCACAGCTGTCGTGTCTGTGCTCAGTATTGTACAGTATTGTCATTCTCTCCCGTTCTAGAGTCTGACCAGTTCAGTGCTGACACCCTGTCTTTTATCACTAGAGCCGTGCAATATTTCTGTAGCTTGTGAACTAGCCTGGCCTCGGGGTTGTATTACAAATGTCAAAGCCACTCCGCTTTGTCCAAAGACAGTCGCAGAGCTGACGCTCATCGATCGTTAGCACAACCCTGAGTGCGGGTTAGCCTGAGTGTTTCTTGGCATTTGGGGGTTTATTCCAGTCCAGAATTTGCGGTGCTGAACAGTTCAGCACATTCAGTGTTTCCCAATCACAGACTGGTGCAAGACTCATTTGGCTTCCCAGCAGATCCAATTGTCTTGCCTGCCCTGTTTCATTCACTCGGATGAGTTCACTGACTTCTTTCCCCCTCTTTTGCAGCCGCTGGTTTGTACGTCAAGAGCAGCGAAGCACTTAACATCATAGCCAACGCCATCCATGCCAACCACGACAGCGGGGTTGCTGTGTTTCAGAGCAGTCAGCTCACCCGAATCGCCAACAACAGCATCTCCTGTAACAGCCTCGGGGGGGTGCTGATCGAAAGCGAGGCCCGAGTGGAGCTGCGTGGCAATGGCATTTATGACAACAGCAGCCACGGCATCGCTTCCAAGGGCGACGGGGTCATTGTTGAGAATGACATCATAGGCAATCGGGGGTGTGGCCTCCGATTGTTACAGACTGCGGACATGAAGGTGGGTGTTCAAACCAGAAGGGACCACTGTGAGCATTTCCTCCCACCTCCCGCGTAACGCAGTCCTGTTTGTTCTATCCGAGAGCACGTCTTCAAGGAACACCTCCTAATCTTCATTTCAAAATAGCCCAGGATGGAGAATCCACCACTGCTCTGGGTAAATTGGTCCCGTGGTTAATTGCTCTCACTGTTTGTTTAAAAATGTACCTCTTATTTCCAGTCTGAATTTGTCTCCTGAATTCACGAGGTTGGATGAATTGGTACGCTAGGAGGAAACCAGACCTGGGTTCAGTGCTGGGGTCCATCCCAGAAGAACGGTCAAAGTCCGTAGGTCTTAGTGTCTATTCTTTGGATTTGTAGTGAAAGCTGCTTGTCATTTGTAGCATCACTAAGGTAATCAAAGGGAAACAGGAGCAGCAAGAATTCCCCCTCCCTTGACAGGAGAGCAGAGCAGCGCAGCACTGATCATGTGCAGCAGCTCTATCACTTAACAAACATGCATGTTGGAGAGGCTAGGGGAACGTGAACAAGAGACTTCCCAGTGACCGGAATACACTTGTAACGATGGTACTTGGCCCTTCTCATCAGCAGGTTGAAAAACTCTTTACAAAGGAGGTTAGCATCATTATCCTCATTTTACAGAGGGGTAAACTGAGGCACAGAGGGGGAAGTGACTTGCCTGAGGTCACCCAAAATAGAGTCCAGATCTCCCAAGTCCCTGTGGAGTGCTCTTTAAAAGGACTGTACTGGATCAGATGTATGGTCCATCTAGCCCAGTAGCCTGTCTTCTGACAGAGGCCAATGCCAGGTTCTTCAGAGGAAATGTACAGATCAGGGCAATTTTGAGTGATCCATTCCTTGTCTTCCAGTCCCAGTTTCTGGTAATCAGAGGCTAGAGACACCCAGAGCACGGAGTCCATGACCATCTTGGCTAATAACTGTGGATGGAGTTGTCCTCCATGAACTTCTCTAATTCTTGTCTGAACCCAGTTGTACTTCTGGACTTCACAACATCCCCTGGCAATGAGTTCCACAGGTTGACTGTGTGTTGTGTGAAGAAATACTTCCTTTTGTTTGTTTTAAACCTGCTGCCTATTAATTTCATTGGGTGACTCCTGGTATTTGTGCTATGTGAAGAGGTAAATAACACTTCCTTATTCACTTTTCCACACCAGTCATGATTTTATAGACCTCTATCATATCTCCTCTTAGTTGTCTCAGAGCTGAACTCTCTCAAATCTCTCCTCATATGGAAGTTGCATACTCCTGATCATTTTCTTGCCCTTTTCTGTACCTTTTCCTATTCTAATATACCTTTTTTTGGAGATGGGGTGACCAGAATTGCACTCAGTATTCAAAGTGTAGGCGCACCATGGATTTATACAGAGGCAATACGATATTTTCTGTCTTATTATTTATCCCTTTCCTAATGATTCCCAACATTCTGTTCACGTTTTTGATTGCCGCTGCACATTGAGTGGATGTTTTCAGAGAACTATCCATGATGACTCGAAGATCTCTTGCTTTGGGTGGTAACAGCTAATTTAGACTCCATCATTTTGTATGTATAGTTGGAATTATGTTTTCCAATGTGCATTACTTTGCACTTCTCAGCATTGAATTTCATCTGCCACCTTGTTGCCCAATTACCCAGTTTTGTGAGAGCCCTTTGTAAGTCTTCACAGTATGCTTTGGAGTTAAGTCTTGAGTAATTTTGTATCATCAAATTTTGCCACCTCATTGTTCACTCCCTTTTCCAGATCATTTATGAATGTGTTGAATAGGACTGGCCCTAGTACAGATCATTGGGAGACACCACTATTTACCCCTCTCCATTTTGAAACTGATCATTTATTCCTACCCTTTTGTTCCTATCTTTTAACCAATTACTGTTCCATGAGAGGATCTTCCCTCAGATGACTCCTTACTTTGCCTAAGAGCTTTAGGTGAGGGACCTTGTCAAAGGCTTTCTGAAAGGCCAAGTGCACTGTATCCCCTGGATCGCCCTTGTACAGAAGTTTGTTGACCCACTCAAAAAATGTTAATAGATTGGTGAGGCATGATTTCCCTTTATAACAAACAAGTTGATTCTTCTCCTACAGATTGTGTTCATCTACCCATTAGGCCACACTGCTGATTAGTAGCACATTTGTCACTCCAATATTGATTTTTATTTTACTTTTCATACACTCTTGATCTGACTTTTCCAGCATTGGTAGCTCTGTGATTATTCCTTGTATGCGTCTTCCATGTGGAACCTATTTGCCATGAGACAGTCAGAGACTGCAGTAGTCCCCTTGACTACAGTGGAGTGTCACTTTGCTTGTCTTGGACGCGCTGTCTCTTTCTCCTCACCCACCTGCTTTATTTAGTTAGTTGCTCCACTGCCCTTGTTGTACTTAACTCAACGGTAGCGAAAATCCCTCCCAAAAGCCAAATGTAGCCCAAAGGGTTCTGCAATATGGTCAGCTTTTGGTTTCATGTTTATGTATTGGTGTGGCTAATGGGGACTACAGATCCTAGCATGCATTGCTCCATGTGAGCCTGAACAAGCAAGCAGCTTGGAGCCCGAGGAAGCATTGCATGGTGAGGCCTGCACCACTGCATTAAAAGCAGGAGTTGCTGCCATTTGCGCCAATGTCTGCAAACTAGATGCAGCTCTCCCACTTCTAGCAAGTTGCCAGTGTTACTCTAAGAGTAGAAGTTACCTCTGTTCTAGTCTTTTGATGGGTGAAGCCATAGTAGGGTGCAATACTAGTCTGTTGCAATAATCGTCACTGAAACGACCCCAGCAATGAACACACAGAGAGCTCTGAGGTTATGCTATAGAGACGAGTGTGCTCTCCTCCCTTCTGTTCATGAACCACAAACTCCTTCTGAAAAACATTCTGAGCAGGGAACTGTTGTCATCTGGGCCAAACTAGCCCTATGGTAACTCTAACCATACTGCTCCCCGGCCGCAAGTACCCCTGCGGGATTGAGGGAGAATTCAAATTGTCACGGGCCCCAGGGGACATGGATTGAAGCCCAGGCTACGCTAGTTGCTGTTGTTTCTTATGCAGGATTCTAGCAAGGATCTGTTACCTGTCCCGAGAGTCGCATGAGAAGAAGTAAACAGTTTGCACTGTCCCTGGCGGTTCTGCTCAGGATAACAAGGATGATAGAGATTGGGACTGCTGCTCAAGGGAGAAGTTCAGTGGTGAGGGATCCTGGTTCTAACTCAGAGGTTCCAGGGCCAGAAGGAATCATCTAGTCTGGTGTCCTGCATAACACAAGCCAGGGAACTTCCACAAAGATCTTTTAGAAAAACACATACTCTTGAACTATACATTGTTACTGATGGAGACTCCACCGCGACCCTTGGTAAAGTTCTAGCAGCGAAAGGTTTAACCCGATCCAATGGCTGAATGTAGCAGCTAGACAATTCAGACTGGAAATAAGGCTTAAATGTTTAACAGAGTAATTAACAATTGGAACAACCATACCTCTGGGTCCCTGGATCTCTGGGTGTATGAAGCCTCTGGAGCCTGAATGGAGTGTGGTCACTGCCCCAATCTTAGGGTCCCATGGCACACTTCTTTTTGAGACCTGTAACCCGCAGTTCAGCTGCCTAGCCCCACTGGGCACAAGGCTGACCTTCAGACACCATGTTTAAACACCCCCTCTCCCAGAACTCCATCCCCCGGTGTGAGCCTTCTGGGTGACAAGGACACCTTAATCAAATAGAAGGAACAGCCTTCTGACCATGACTCCCTTCAAAGTTCTGCAACCATGTGAGAAAGCCTCCTGAAACTCTGGAACCTCCCCTTCCCAGCTCTCACTGTTCTAGTCTGGCCTAAACATTGCCCCTGTGCTTAACTATACTGGCCCTACTTGAACATTTATCCCACAGTCCATTCTTAAATCTGTGTCTAGTCAGCAAAGCACTTAGGTATGGGGATACCGTTGAACCTGTGCTTTGCTGAATAGGGATAGATTGCTGAATCAGGGCCCTAGACTTTAAGATCTTTGGGGGTTTGTTTGTACTGATGACAGGTTAATAGATATACCAAAGTACCATGTTGTATACTGCAGCACTTTATTTGCTTAGATCATGGAAAAGGCCACGTGGCCCAATATTCTTGCCAGGTTCTAGTTGTGCCATGTTGGAATATTTCCCCTCCCCCAGGTAACCAAGAACAGGATCCAGTCCTTTTGGGATTATGGGATTGTTATGCTTGACCAAACCAAAGGCCTGGTGCAGGAAAACCTGATTTTTCAAGGGCGGTCCAAGAAGACCATTTTGCAGGAAGTGTCAAACGCAGAAGACTGTATTGTGCAGAACAACAGACTCCTCACCTTCAAGAGCAAGTAAGCCCCTCGCGCTGCTCTTTCATGAGTCCCTGGACCTGGAACAGCCATTCTCAAAATGTGGGCAGTGACCTCTAGGAGAGGCCACGAGCTGGGGGCTTCAGGCCAGGAGACCGCTCCGCTTTCCTCACTCTCTTCTTCTGTTGGGGCAGGTCTGCTCAGCCACTGCAGGCACCAGGCTCTGTGAGGACCTGGGCCTCTGGAGACGGAGGCTGGAAGCGTCTCACTCCTGGCCATGGGCAAACCAGGCTCCCCACTGGGGAGAAGCGAGAGGCTAGATGCACCTGTTCTAACGCCGGGTCCCCCGAATGCTCTTCCTTTGGTGCTCTCCTGACAGGCTTGTTCTCGTATGTGGGGGTGGCCTCCTTTTCCGGGAACAGGGCCCATTGATTTCACCTGGCCTCTGAAGGGAGGCTGGAGGAGAGAGGAGCAGGTTGATGTACCTGAGTGCTCACCCCCGGTCCCCTGGTGGCGGGCGGCCCGTGAAACACCTGTAGACAGAATTCTCTTCCACTCTGTGCAGCTGCTCGTTAGAAGAGCTGATCTGAGTGGATTGTGCTGCTGAATTTGTTCCTGTAAAATCACCGGCAGGGCCCTCAGAGCCTGCGGCTGTCACTTTCCATTGTGCTGAGTCACCGCTGAGATGGGAAGGCAGGTGAATCTCCTGTGGGTTGGGTGTACGGGTACAGTTCTAGGCCTTCACCTCAGTGCGTTCCTCTCTTGAGACCTAAATCAGCCATGACTACTGAATCCCCACCTGCTTTTATCTTGTCCCCAAGCAAACCTGTTCTTCCACGTAATCCGTTTAGCCAGGGTTTCCTGATACAGTTTCCAGAAGTACACTTTCCCTCCGCCGCTCTTTCCCTGACCCACCGCATCCCCAAGACCTGCACTGCGCTCCAGTGGAGAAGGTGGTTGAAAAACAGGGAACAAAATCACAGAGATGTGTTTGGATTCCCCCTCTCTTCCTTTTTTCTCATCAAAATGGTACATTTCATTGAAATTCCAAAATTTAACATGCACTGTTCTGCTTGAGTTGGAACAAAGTGTGTGTGTGTGAGTGAGGCGGGTTCATAAATGTCATCAGTTTACTTTCTCGTGTTTTCTTTTTCATTGAAATGCAAAATTCTGACAAAGATTTTCTTTGAAGTTTCCCAATTCCAAACCCACTGCCCTGACTTGAGAGCTGATTGATGGAGTCATTCCATTGGCTGAGAATGAAGCTCCTCCTCCTCCCCAGTTGCTAATGGATGCTTGGGGGGGGGCGGGTATTTATTCTGTTTCTCCAGGTGTGATGTTGCGTGGACCCTGGAGAACCCGCCGGCACGACCTCACATCGAAGGATCTGCCCGAGGAAACTCGACGGCAACAAACAGTCAGAAAGTCGCCACCATGTCGACCAGGATAGCTGCACGGATGGACGGAGGCTGCCACAGCAACGGGAGCATCTTCTGCACTATTCTTTGACTCCCATGGGAGTTTCTTCATCTTTCTCTTAGACTGGTGCCATTGCAGAGACCAAGCTGGGAAGAGTCTCCTGTGCCCATTCGATGTAAGAAGCTTTCAGCGTGAGCCCTTCATTTTAATCCCCTCGTTCTTTTATCACTTTGGGATATTGCCGCTCCCAAAACATGTTACACACTGAATCAACAGTGGCAGGAGCACATCTGCTTTTCATTTCTTCTTCTTTGAGCCATTCAACTAATCTAGCAATTACCAAGCAAATCAGTCACCTTGGACAGACCTCAATGATGCCAGTGGCTAGCCGTTTATTTGCCTAGAAAAGGAACTTGGAATGAATTTGACTTTCCTGCCAGGAACTGGAACTGTTTCAGCCCAGAGGAAAGGTCCTGTTGTAGTGGCAAAAGGAAAGGAGCATTGCAGTTGCATGAAGCTGTAGACTGACTCCAAGCCCTTCCATTGGTAGGGCAAAAAACTAAACAGCAACAAAAACACCACTCAGAGTTCAGTCACAAGCAGGCAGAATGTGATGACAGCTTCTGCTTTTTTAAAGAGGGTAAAAAAATACTCCAGAGTGGCTTGTTGGGAGCCACCTGTCCAGGGAAAAGTATGTAAAGAGTGCAGGATTTTAGAAGCTGATAATGTCACCTGTGTAATCTGGTTTAACTCCAGGAAATAACTGCTCATAGTAGTTCTGGCCTGCAGTGTAAGATTTGCTGCTGCATTTGTGATGTTCAGTTGTCCAGATCTCCTCTAAATCCCTATGCTGGAGACGATGCATTAAGGCCCAGTCTGTACTGGAGCTAAAATGGAATTGAACAATGAGGACCAAATAGTAAAGCCAGGTTTCACACTGCACCTTTTAAATGCTACGAGTCCATCTACCCTTGCAATTCATTCTTCCCTGACAACGGTCACCAGCGATTGGTCTTCCTGAACCAATGCTGTGACCAGGATGAGAGACACATGTTTTCACTCCTGCCACTTGGAGTTCTTGAAACTTCTCCAGCAGTGGGTCAGTGTCCTGCTGTCGACAGACCCCAAAGTGCTGTTGCAAGGATGAACTGGGTACTGGAGTTCAGCTGTGCAGGCAAGCGGGAAAGTCACAATGTGCTGCACCACGTAGTGACTCTACCACGAGAAATCGGGATAACTCCAAAACATTTTCTGCTGCTGAGACTGGGAGGTGAGTAAGAAATATGCAAAGGGCTCTTCTTTGCCCCCGATCCTGTGTGCAAACGGGGCCCGCCTGCGTGATATACCATTGTCCCACCTGTGCTCTTGAGGTATAGCATTGTGACTCCAGGCCTAGCAAGGCACCAATCTAGGGCTCTTACAGGTTGGCAATAATGGAAGCTGAAGCTTTTTCTGCCTTCTGCAGGATGTTAGAACTACAGGACAAAGGAGGGTGTTGCTCTTTCACATTTCAGCCTTTCTCACTTTGGGACAGAGCCTCAGTTCATCTTGTTGACTTCAGTGGATTTATACCAGCTGGGGACCTGGATCCTTCTGTTCTTTTCAGGCAAGTCCTATGCTGGATCTTCTCTATCCACTTCCCATTGTCTGTGACTCACCTCCTCCTCCAGACCCCCAGCTGGTCTAAATTGACATGACTCCACTGAAGAACCGTTGACTCCATTCAAGTGAACGGAACGATGCTGATTTACACCAGCTGAGGATCTGGCCCCTATAGGGGTTTGGGGTTTTTTTTAAGTAAAACAGTTGTTTTATGTGAAAACTTTTGTAATTAAACACTGTATATTACAACAATAAAGTGCTATATTTTAAGGGGTTTTTAAAACTGTTCTATTTTGCAAACATGAGGCAAACACTAGAATTTACCGGTTGTCACAGGCATTTTCCAGACATCAGCGGATAAGGGCCCAAATGTTTAAACGTGCCTTGTGATTTTGGGTGCCTGACCTGAGCTGCTTTCAAAGGAACCTGATTTTCAGAAAGTGCTGAGAGCATCTGTCCTTTGAAGATCACATCCCATGAAGGCATCTCAGGTTGAACACCCAAAAATAGGGTCGTGAAATCATTAGTCAGTTTTGCAAATGTAACCAGTGTTACTGAGGACAGAGGTTCTCAACACATGCCACAAACAGAGGTACCTGCACTCAAGAGAGCCACGTGACCTGCTTGTAAACAATAATATGAAAGTAGAGAAATGATTGACCAGAATCATTTAATACTTAACTTCCTCAGAGCACGAGTTTGCTTGCAGGGTCCTGTGAGCTGGAACCTATGTGGAAATGTTCATTTCATACAGATCAGGCTTTGAGGGGATTTTCTGAGCTGTAGTAACTTAGTCAGACTCTTCTTAAATAGGGTATTAAAAACCAGACAAATTTTAATTCTCAGGTTCAATTCACACTTGGGGCCCGACCCTCAATTGGTGTCAACAGGATTAACACCTCTGGAGCGATTAGCCAGTCAACTGTTTGCCATAGTCCGGCATTGCAAGTTCATGGGGCCAGGTTTTTCAAAAGTATTTAGGAGCCTAAGGCTCCCAGGGTGGGACTGGGACTCAGTGTTGCAACACGTAACATCTGGGTGCCCTGCTGCATGGTGGAATCCACACCCCGAATGAGGCTCCGGGGAGAGCCAGGCCCTTGAGACTGAGATCCACAGAATCCAGCACGCACACTAAGCCATCTAAATGAACCAGCTGGAAATAGTGAGGAGAGGGATGTGGCCTAAGCCCTGCCCCTTCCAGGGCCTTTGGTGCCAGGGGGAGTAACCCCCTTCGTCCCCTCCCCCCCAGTTCAGGATTCCCAGCCATGAACCCTCCCTACAGGTCAGCTGTTTTTCAAGAAAAACGAGGCGGGGGGGACAGAGGGGGAGGGTACAGCTGCCTGTTTCCCCACTAGCCGTGGTGAGGAAAAAGACCTTGGTCCTTGGCGCTCCCATCTCACAGCTAAGTGCTGTGACCACTGGGCTAGGGGGTGGGGTTTTTTTGGCCGGGGGCGGGGGGGGGGGGGGCGTTGTGTAAATACTTACACTCTGGCCTAATGAATATGTAGATAGCTCAGTGATTAGGGCACTGACCTGGGACAGAGCAGGCCCTATTAGGCAGCGGTGGGGATTTGAAAACAGGGCCTTGACGTGCAAGTTGAGGCCTTAAGCACCGGGACAAGGGAGGCTAGGGGAGAGTTCCCTCTCGCCCCCATGCACTGTATAGGGCACCTGGGCAGGAGGCAGTGTGTAACTCTGTTAGTGGCTCTAGCCCCCTGTGAACAGAACCACTCAGGAGTGAAGCACCCCTGTTGTCTGCTGTCAAGCCCGGTGCCAAGCAGGCCAAGGGCTTCATTAAAGGAGCACAAAGAGCTGGGTGGTTGGGGCACGAGCTGCTGGAGCAGGCTGCCTGTGAGAGGCTCATTCCGGATCACCCCATTCCCGCTAGCGATGTTTGCCAAATGCATGTCCCCATCAATTACCCAGAACAGCTGCTTGGGCGGGCAGAGAAGTGGGTCTGGCAGGTTGTAATTTACAAATAACTTCCACTTTCTAACTAACCAGGCATGGCAGATTTTGCAGGGGGCTGTCAGCCTGTGGCACAAAACACAGGCCAGTGGGGAGCAGCTGACCTGAACACATTGATTTCTGCCTAGACGGGAACAGACTCTGCAATGGGCAGGAGGGGGCAGCGGCCACATTTGGGAGAGCAGATGATTAGACCAGTGGTGGAGCCTGGTCTTCTGAAGCCGTGGCCCCTGATAATCCCACACTAGAAACTGGCCTCCCAGCCCTACTGATTGCTTTTGTGAGGCACAACTTTTGTATGTTTGCTTGGTCAGAGGGCATCATATCACACGAGTCTACAGTACGTATTCTAGCAAGACGCACAGATACAGGCCTTGACCCCACTTCTCCCACTAGGGGCAGGGGAAGAGGAACAAAGGTGGCCTAATAGTCTGGGGCTGTGCAGGGCCCGATCTGGCCCTTGGTGTCATTTAGAGAAGTCTCAGGGCTGCTCTAACTTGCCCACTGCTTCCCATGGGCCCTAGGCAGCAGTGAACAGTGACCCTCAGATCCCTTCCGAGTCCTGGCTCACCCTTGGGGCCAGCAGCACTGAATAGGGCTAGCATGGGGCCAGCTTTATGCTGGCAGAAAGGCCCCTGGGTGGGGTCTGTTCTCAGGTCCCTGTTTGTACCAGAGCAGCGTCACAGTGCCATAGTACAAGTGGGCAGCGAGCCCATTCGCTGTACTAGATGTATGTGATATGCTGCAGTGCCTCTAGGCGATGCGCTGGCTTTCCCAGCACCCCCGTCCGCTGCTCCTCTCCTCCACACTGCTGCCCCGCCAACAGCACCAATGAAAAGGAAACAGGAATCCTCCCAGCCCCTTCGACGGGGCTACGACCCAGCTCAGAGTCCCACTCCGGCTCTTCGGCTGAATTTTGCTCTTAGGCGACTGCATTGGGGGGGTGGGGGTCACACGCAGCACAGCCCTTGACCGGGCTAAGCTGACACAGTCTTGGGGAGACACTTGAGTTATTTGGAACCCAGCACAAATGAACTGCTGCTATTTTGTTCTCAAGTGTGGCCATCTCATCATCACAACGCCCCACGTAGCGCGGTTAAGGGTGGCTAATTAACCACAGCACCGTCTTTAGACTAAAAACCGTCCAAATTTTCCCAATTAGACGTTCCATGGCAGCATTTACAGCCCTTTAGTCAAAGCCTCGGCCTTGATCAGCCCGTCTGTAATCTCTGTGGCATTAATTAGCAGCCTCTGCCCAGACAGTTGGGTACATTTGCTATCGCTTTTAATGACTGACGGCTCACATCAGCTCCTGAGAGAGTTTCTGTGGGAGCCTCAGAGGCCCGAGTTGTCTCCCTGAAGCAAATGCACAACATAAAGTAATAGGAATTGACTCTAGCTGTTAAACCCTTCCTGCTTCCTCCAGCTTACGCTGGCTTTCCTCCTTGGAGATGCACTGCAACTTTTCCCAGGATCCCCTCTGCTTGCGGAATAGAATGGGCTAAGAGGTGCCAAAATAAGTGCCTTCGCCCCTCCCCCCCATAATACTGCATGCCTCCCGAGGCTCCTAAGTCCATGTTATGGTGCCTAAGGCCTGGGTCTACAGTCCATGGAAACCAATGGGCGTCTTTCCTTTGACTCCAAGGGGCTTTGAATCAGGGCCTGGGGGCTCTGCACTTTTGACCGCAAGAACAGTCAGACCAAAGATTCGTCTAGCCCAGTATCCTGTCTTCTAACAGTGGCCAATGCCAGGTGCCCCAGAGGCACTGAACAGAACAGGTAATCAAGTGATCTATCCCGTTGCTCACACTCCCAGCTTCTGGCAAAAAAATGCCTACCCATTCTAGCTAAAAGGTATTGATGGACCTAGTCTCCATGAACGTAACTAGTTCTTTTTTGACCCGTTACAGTCTTGGCCAGTGGTGGGCAACCTGCGGCCCATATACGACCCATCTGGGTAAGCTGATTGCAGGCCACCAGACATTTTGCTGCTGTTGACCGTCCGCAGGCACGCCGCAGCTCCCAGTGGCTACGGTTCACCGTTCCCAGCCAACGGGAGGTGCGGGAAAAGACCCGCAATCAAATTACCCTGATGGGACGCATGCAGCCTGCAGGTTGCCCACTGCTGGTTTTGGCCTTCACAACATCCTCGGGCAAGGAGTTCCACAGGTTGACTGTGCATTGTGTGAAAAAATACTTGTTTTTAAACCTGCTGCCGAATGTTATTTTGGGGACCCCTATTTCTTGTGTTACAAAGCATATTTATTCCTTATTTATTTTCTCCACACCAGTCATGATTTTATAGACCTCTATCATATCCCACCTTAGTCATTGCTTTTCCAAGCTGAAAAGTCCCAGTCTTATTAATCTCTTCTCATACGGAAGCCGTTCTGTACCCCTACTCATGTTTGTTGCCCTTTTCTGAAACTTTTCCAATTCCAATATATCTTTTTTGAGATAGGGCAACCACTTCTTCATGCAGTATTCAAGGTGTGGGCAAACCATAGATTTAAATAGATATGTTTTGTCTTATTATCTATCCCTTTTGTAATGATTCCCAACAGCCTCTTTGCTAAATCAGGTCGTTCATGTAGGTACCTGCCTATGGACTTGGAAGCCTGGCTGTGGACATCTTAATAAGCACACGAGGGTAGAAATCCATGGAAAAGGTTTTGTTTTCTGTGCTCCTGCATCTTCTATCCTAGCTGAGGACTGAATTGTGGGTCTAGCTTGCTCCTCACCTCCCTGCAGGAAATCTATTGCTAAAAACAGGGTTAGCCCCTACAGACCAGCGGTTCATGCATCTGCATTCTGCTGTCTGCATGGAACAGCCTTGGAAAGGAGAGAGCAATAAAAGCCAGGGCTAAGCATCCAGAAAACGACTAATCCAATTCTTGTTTTATACCACGTGCCAGCAATTAAACAGGCGCCAGGAGAAAATGGTGTCTCACTCCTGAGGATGGCCAGGAGTCAATAAGCCACATTCTCCTGTTCTGGGCTGAGTTACTGTAACAACGTGGGGGTGTTTTCTGGTTTCCTTGCTTTGCTATGAGGGGGCTTTCTTATGGGGTGCATGCAGAGGGTGGGACTCAGTTTCTCTGGGTGTTACTGGTTTATCAAGGCAATGGGAGAGGGAGTTTGTTGTTACAGAGGACCAGCAAAGGGATTCGGGACCCCAGCCACTGGCATGGAGAATGGAAACCCTGGTGACCCGGAGGCCAGTTCAGGAGTCTCAGCCGGTTCCGGCCAGTAGAACAATGGGCTGTGAAGAGAGGACCCTGGTGACCCGACTAACCGGTTCCAGCAAGGGGGCCAGAGGACAAGAGGGGAGAGGAGGCCCAGATGACTCAATTTATGACCCTGTTTACCAGGAGAGGAGACAATGGACAGAGGCAGGGCTTGGGGCTGGTGATCTCAGCTGCCCAGCTGGGAAGCCGGGGGGCTCTAGGCTGTAGAGGGAGAGCAGGAAGAGCCCCCCTGGATACCGGGAGACTTGGATGTGCTGGGCTGAGGGAGGCCAGGCCTGAGAGAGGCCAGACCTGAGGGTCCCGAGAGTTCCTGTGCTGTGTTCAATGCTCAATAAACCTCCTGTTTTACGCTGGCTGAGAGTCACTCCAGGCTAGAGGTCAGGATGGCACCATCCCCTTCAGGGGTGGAGGTCCCGGGGGTCCCAGGTGAGGGGACTCCCTGAGAGGACCCACGGCAAAGGCGGGTGTGCTAAAACTCAGAGAGGTGCAGCTCCAGGAGTGGGAGAGGCTGACCCTGAGAGGGAGTGGACCCCAGAGCAGGGCGCTGTCACTGAAAGGAGCACCCTCCACGGACCGCATGGGGCCAAGAGTGGGCACGACCTGTAAGTCCATGATTTTAGCTTATGAGGTGGAAAGAGGGCCCAGCAGAGAGCACGGCCCTGTGAAGAAATGAGTAGGTAGAACTTGTTCTGATTCGCTCCCTGCTCAGCTTCCCTCCCACCCACCCACCCACATCCACATGCCACACTCCAACGGCATAGCTGGAGCCTCCACTTCCAGGGAGGACTGAGGGACTGGCTGGGCTCCACTATGATGCTTAAAGGATTTCAGCAGAGCAGACAGTACTACAACTTTCTGCTTGGCTGACTGACTGGGATAGGAGGACTATGATGACCAATAGGACAACAGTACATCTTGCCCTCTGCACCCTCTAGTCTCTCTTTGTCCGGTGTCCTCTGACAATTCTCTGCAACTCTGACAATTGGACAGTGGGGGAACAGGATGGAGAAAAGCTGTAAGATTTTTGCTGGGGGCTTTCAAGTAGAAGAATGAAATCAGCTTAACTAGGAAAAGGCTGAACTTCCCCTGATTCCCTCTCATCACATTCAGCCATGATGGGAAATTGCAGACGGTCAGAGAGCCAGAGCAGGTGTAGATTAGTCCCAATAGGCTCCAGCCAAAAACAACTGAAATATCAGCTAACGCTGTTACCAAAGGTCACAAAGCACGTAAGGGGAAGAATCACGCTCAGGAGTTCTCACTCCTTCAGCTGACTAGTTCGTTTAGATATTAATTACAATACTCTCGCAGAGGCAGCGACAGAGGAAGAGGAGCTGACCAGGTTAGAAAGTCTGGACTCCGTTTAGGATGCACAGCCACACACCAGATCTGTTCAGCAGACTGGGTTGGGCACAGAGCATTGATTCTCCTGCCTGCAGCCTTTCACAGACTTGATGGGGCCGCAGCTGAGTCAGGACTAACGGACGTTTGCGAGGTCTGCCTGTCCTCTCCTCGCCTCTCTCCCTCCTAGCCGCCCCCTATCCCCTAACAGCAGGGATGTAGCTGTGTAGAAAGATGGAGGGGGGTTTGGTTTATTTTCAAAAAGGACTGATTACAGAGATGAACGTCAGTCCAAACCCATTATTATGATCAGCCCTATCCGGTTCCAGCGGGTTAAGTGCCACGGTCTGGCAAAACGGCCCTTCTAGGAGCTCAGATTTTAAAGTGGGATCCGGAAACTGACATCAGCTCCGTCCCTGTCCTGTCCACCGGTGTTCTCTGCAGTGAGGGGGCACAGGAGTCCTTTTATTTCATCTTCTTGCGCTTCCACTGGCTCCCGGATGGCTTGTACACAGGTAAGGGCAGAGAGAGGGTGGCCAACTTGTGGTCTTCATCATCCATGAGTCCTGAAGGCCCCTTCCTTTTGGAGATCTTCAGCCTCATGGCTTTAGCGATCTCCAGTATTCTGGCAAAAATAAAAACACCCGTCTCAATGAACAGAAGAGTGGACATTCCTGTGTCAAATCAGGGACCCTCAGTAGCACTAGGCTGGATCAGAGCAATTAGGCTTTCACCTCAGAGGAGCAAGAATCAGGTCCAAAGCAAGCAGTGATTTGGCTCCCTCCTCCCCCACACACAACACACTCCTTGTCACACTCCTCCTCCCCCTTTGAAAAGCACGCTGCATCCACTTGCACACTGCGATCGCTACTACAATGCACTGCTCTCGGGGGCGTTCAAGAGCTTCTAATGTGGCCATGCCAGTGTGCTTGCAGCTGACTGTGAACACATGGCAGTGCTTTCTCTGCTGCGCTCTACAGCTGCAAGTGTAGCTGTGCCCTGAGACCTCAGAGTTGAACTAAAGCAGTAACACGTCGGCAAGGAGAACTTTTAAATCAGAGATGCAAAATCCTTACTCAGAGAACTAAATCACTCCTGAATATAATGACCACAGCAATTTCTCCTTCTTCCTGTGGCACATGGAGCATCTGAATGTGATTAACAAGGCTGCCTGTTCTAGTAAAAGTCCTAGACTCCCACTTCAGAGTGTAACCTGATTGATCCCCAGTGCGGGCTCTGCATCTGGGTTTCAATGAACAATGCCGTTTGCAAGGAGATTAAAGAAGTCTCACTCTGACTTTTGTTTTTTCAGATTTCTCTGTGCTCGTTGTTTTAGGATTGCTCCAAAAGACACCTGTACAAGTCAAGAATTTCTTGTGCCTAATGCGGCTCACAAAAGGCAGCGTGACCTTTCCAAAAGCCATTTACTTCATCTTTAAAAATGGGGTCTAATCGGCTTCAAACACGGCCATTAAAACCATTATCCCACATCAGTTCCAAACAGCAAAATTACAGGAATCAGCAATTGCATCCACTGCCACGTGTACAGTGGAGTCACCCTGTGAAAAATCAGGCAACTAACAGATCTGATCACTTCCATTTATGGTTGGAATTTAATCTTTCTAGCTGAGAATCATTTCATTATCTTCTACAGGATTTTGCTATGGGGAATAATTGATTTCTTGCAAGAGTTGTTAATTCTGCAGGACACAGATCTTGAGATGGATTTTTCAGATTCTGCAATCTAATCTCTTTAGAGATCTTGTCAGGAAGGGTCATCCTTATGAACCAGGTCAAGCCACAAAGCATGTCCTTGGAGTTGCTATTTCTCCCACCAAGGTGCAGCAAGCTAAGCATGGTTGAACTCAAATTGCTGAGCGGGGGCCAATACATTTCAATTCCAGACAGTAGTATGCAGCTGCTCTCTCTGTGCTAACAGCCAGTCTCCCCAACCTGGAGGTCAAGGATTCCCCAAGCGAGTCCATTAGATTAAATCAAGAATGGATCATAATTGTATTCTCCAATGGCCTCAATCACACGCCTCGGAGGTCAGTGGAAAGACCCCTCTGAGTTTTATGGGCTCTGGATCAGGCCCTGACTGAGAGCGGTTGATAAAGACACACTTTACACTTATATATTGGGTATTATGGCACAGACATATTTCTTGTCCCATAGAAAATTAAGCACTAGGAAGTAACTTCCCAGTGAATATACTGGAGCAAGTGTTCTTCATTAAGAACCTGATCCTGACCCGTGTCAAGTGCTGAGATCCACTGACGAAAAGTGTTGGATAAGGGCTCAGTATTATCAGTAATTTTAAAAATTGCCCCATTATACCCCAGTCTTGCACTGCGCACTGCCTGGGTGCACCCCACTGACAAGAATGGGGGGAGCCAGCATGGTGTTCAGGGCAGCATCCGGATCAAACACCTCGATTGAAGAACTGAAGACAAACCCCCAACGCTGCCTTCCTCCCACTCCACCCCAAATTTGTAAAAGTTCCTGAACGCTTGGCGTTCCTACCATCGACAGAAACGTCACTCACCGGTTCTCGCGGAGTTTCATGTCCCTCTGTAGCACTGTCAGGTCTGTTTGGAAGTTGTTAATGTGCAAGGCTAAGGCTATGACGTAGGCTGTAATTTTAGCCTTCATCGAGGCAGAGATTAAATTCTGGATACTGGAGAATACGAGGGTAGGGGAGAGAGACAAAATGGGACACGTTTTAACAGAGCCAAAGTATAACCCTTTGGGACTGTGTCTGCCTACATCCCACTACAAGACCTGGATTATATTCCTAGTAAAAGGGACTAAGAATACTGGTGACAATAGCAGCACAATCTCCACTACCAGCCCTTTCGTGAACGACTGAAAAACTCTGTGCGTCAAATCTGGGACTAGTTTTGGGTCGACCAAAACTGCAATTTTCATCAAATAATCTCGTGATCTGAAAGATTTCGCCCAGCTCTAGTTATAAATCAACACTGCTCTCGGGGCAGACAGGTTTAGAGGATTGTTTTCATGCTGACATTGCATATTTATGTTCAGCACTCCCGGCCGCGTCATAGTAGTGTCGAGAAAATGCAGCGTGATGGGACAATGCAAGTAAAGCAAAAAGGTTTGGCCCTTCTGCACACAACCACCTCGGTGGAAGCCAACAAGCAGCTTCTGGGAAACGTTATTTAACTAAAACAGCTCCACAGCTGACCACCCTCGTGGTAGATGCTGATTTTAATTACTCTCTGGGTGCCCATGTCCTTTGGACAGCCTTCCCAAACGCAAACCTCTGCATTTCTAAATGTGTGTAGTCTGGCGCCTCCTGCTGGCAGACACTAAACAGCTGAAAGGCTGATCTATGGCAAGCAGGCAAAAACCCCAGTGCCCAAGAAGAGAAGAACCAGTGCCACAGCTCTGACCAGTGTCCAGAGCTTTTCTTTGAAAGCTGTGAACTGGAGAGACTGGTCTGAGGCAGGCCCAGCGGGGAGCTTTGGAAACCCCAACACAGGCATGTAACATGGGGAAGACGTGAAGCCCGAAACGTGCTTTCGTTTAGCGTTCTGGGACCAGCCTGCACCACGTAGGGGTCGGGGAGCTGCCTTGACTCAGTGGGGGCATCACAGGATCCTGGCCTGGGAGGTACAACGGCAGCTGGAGTTCCCCGGGGGTACCTAAGGAGGGTACAGCATGCGCTCTCCTGCTTTCCACTCAGAAAGGTGTCTTCCCCTGGCCAGCCCCCTCTACAGCACAAGCCAGAACTCCTGGGTTCTATTCCTAGCTTTACTGCTGCTGACACTGCGCAGTTCACTGCACCTCCACTTATTAGGCTAGCTTCTCAGCTCTGCAACATCATGCTCAGAGGACCAAGGAGACTGGAGAGGAGCTTCGCAGTCTGGCTTCGCCTGCCAGCCTGATACACTCCCCGGCATGGGGGTGGGCGAGGAGGCTGCGAGAGGGAGCTGGGCAACTCCCCCGCCAACGAGACATAGTCAGTCTTTGAGCCGTGCTGCTGGAGAAGAGCAGAGAGTCTGCCCTGCCAAGACAGGACTGATGGTTTGTACAATTCGCAGGGCTGCTGGCAGGTTTCATTCCCGGATGTCTGTAAAATGCTTCAGAAAGAGACGGCCCCAGGAAGACATGGGTCTTGTCTACACACACACAGTTGCACTGGTTTCATTAACTGGGGTTAGTTAAACTGGCTCCTATACAGGCACACCTAGGCCTAGTCTACACTGGAAAAGTTTTGCTGGCATAACTACCCTGGCATCATTATACCAGCAAACCCTCCGAGTGTAGACATGGCTCATATCTGCATACAAGAGCTTCTGCCATCTTAGCTAACATAGAGAGAGGTTACATGAGCAAGGCTCTGATGCATCTATATGTATAACTGCATCTATACTAGGGCTCGTTTCAGCATAGCTGTCAGTTATATAAAAATAGGGTCACACCTGTAACCAACATAGCTATACCAGCATACCTTTTCAATTGGTTTCAGACTGGCTTTATCGATTTAGCTTCCCCCTTAAATCTGACATAAGCAAGATTTAAACTGAAGAGCTTCTGAGTGCAAAGCTGCACTGACTTATTTTCTCAGTTTCAATCACAACTTTAGTTGTGTGTGTGTGCAGACATGGGTAGCATTTTCAGTAGTGCCCCAGTGACCTGGGGGCCCAAGCCCCCAATGAGTTGCAATAGCACGTGAGCTCCTAAGCAGCATGATCTCTTAAAGATGGGACTGGGTTCCTAAGTCACTCAGATGCATGTGAGCATTTTACCCCCAGCCTTTGCACTATGTTACATAAAATACCTGATTTTAAAATACAAGTAATTGGGTCATGAGAGTCTCCTCTCCCACTGGTGTGACTCCAAAGAACCACTCCTGATTTAACTGCACAAGGCAGAGGAGAAGGAGAGCCAGCATTTCCACACTATCACCTCCTGAAGTACAGATGATTGCTCAGCCTGGTGACAGCCCCTTCCTTTTTCTACACACAAAAATCTCTGGACCGAAATCTACCCGCATTAAGCAGGAAGATGCCAATAATTCAGATTTTTTTATATGGCTGTTGAGATGATTTCCTGATAATACAGGCACAGTGATGATCCCTTGATCTGAACTTTCCTGTGTCACAAACATCAATTTCAAACAAAACCACCCATTCGCTACCTGCCATTGTTGTATGTCAGGGCCGTGAAGTTTTTCATGAGTTTGCTGTTAATGATGTGTGGACAGTCGGGCCCCATAGCATCTAGAAGGAAAAGCTTTTTGCAATGAAATGATAAACACACACCTTCTGAACATAATGGGGCTTCATTCAAATTAACACTTAAGAACTATTCTAAACACTGTGCTGGTTTTATACTGCTTCTAGGACATCTTTAAAGGAAACAACTTAAAAATACATAAATCAGCATCTTGACAAACTATTTGGGAGTTCTAGGGGAAGATTTGCAAACAGTGTCTAAATGATTTACAATCCTAAACCCCATTTTCAAAAGAGACTTAGGTGCTTACAAACCCAAACCCCACCGACTTCGATCAGACTTAGGCTCCTAATGACCTGTCCCTTTTCAAAATGGGACTTAGAAGCTTTTGAAAATTTTACCTCTGCGCTTCTATACCATCTACTGACTGTCATTTTGTTCTTTGTTTGAACAGTGCATCTCATAGCGGAGTACTGGTCCAGAATAAGGACTCCTAGGCACGATTTAAGTATTAATACAATACAATTCCTTCCTTATCTGTGTTTCCATTACCAGAAGGTTATTAAAAGTTAAATGGTTTTTCAAAAAACCTGAATTTCCTTGTCACCACTTAGGGGTTGTCTACACCTGAAATGCTTCTGCAGCTATGCCGCTGTAGAGCTTCAGTGTAGACATTACCTGGGCTGACAAGCAGGGCTCTCCCATCGGTATCGTTAACCCACCTCTTCAAGAGGCAGTGGCTAGATTGATGGAAGAATTCTTCCATCAACCTCACACTGAAATGAAATAGGAAATGTAAACGTCCTGTTTTGAAAAATAAATTGGAACTTATTGGAATCCTCTGTTCCAAACCTCCTCTCCCCCAAATTTCATTGAAACAGACATGTTTCCGATGAACCGGCATTTTCTAATGGAAAAATATTCAGTTGGGAGCATTTCTGACAGGCGATACTCTGGTCTTCACAATTCCCTGGTCAAAAATGGCAAAGTCACTGATGAATTAAACCTGCAAGTTTACAATCTTGAATTACTGGGACTTCTATAATTTCGAGAAAAGATATATTTTACTGATAAGAAAATGCCATTTCTGCTTCTAAATGGAAGACCGTTTGTGACACTAACGTGCTGATTTGTTCTACACTATCTTCACTGTTGAGGCATTAACTGCACATGTTTCACTATTTGCTTTCAAGCTTGTGTGTCTTCCCCATGCAGATTCAGCAACAGGCTTCATAGGGAAAGGTGGGGGGGGGGGTCATTTTTCATCAGTGTTTTTAGGTTGAGATTTTCAAAGTATTCCAAAGGGCTTTGGGCACCGAAGGGTGCCTAACTGCCTTAGACTGCTTTCAAAATCTCAACCTTGGCCCAAAAGTGTACATGGGACTCAAACTGCTACCGGGGTCTGTTAGCGCTCCTCTGTAATCTTGGTGACATGTTTTTTCTGGATTTAAGACTCCATTACTTACAATACAAACCCCACAGCTGAAACGTAAAGAGGGCAGAGAGATGCTCCTGCTATTAACTTACGTTTCTTCTTAATCACTTTCTGGAAACTGAACTTGATGAGGGCATCCAGAAACCACAGACACCGCGCCTTATGGTCCGCGCTGTCCTCACTTATAGGCATGGACTTCAGTTCTTCTAGAACGAAGGAGCAATGGCTAAAAGGAAGAGAGGGAACATCCCTTAGAGCAAAGGGCATAAAGAAATGGGGTTAAGGGTACAACACATTGGGACAGGGGATGCCCGAGTGTAAGGAACACACAAATAAGGCCAAGTCCGCAGCTAGTTTAAATTTACAAAGCTCCACTACCGTTGATATGGCAAAGCCAATTTATGCCAGCAGAGGATCTGGCCTCGTGCGTATTCCTTTGTCAGAGCATCTGCTAATCTATCGTGTTCTACCCAGAATCTTGAAATGCACTAATGCTTAATGATGAAAGGCAGAAGTAGTATTCTCTGGCCAGACAGGAGAGTCATTAGAAGGACGTTTCCACCTAGGGAAGATATTGCTCTGAAAAGGAGTGCAGATGATCCTACAGTGTACTAATATGGCAGACGACATCTGTCCAACATGTGAGCCTGTCTATTATAACCTCAAACCTCATCAGAGCACAATGCTGTTTGCATCCATCCGTGGTCTACGTGGCTGCTCGGGCCTTTCAACTCCTCTTTCCAGTTCGCCCTAGCTTAGACTCTCCAAACTTCACCATGATCCCTGTTCAGCAGCTTGTCTAGAACAGTGCCCGGAATGGGGCCATCTGCCCCCAAGCTCCGAATCACCGTTTGCTTCCTGTTCATTTTAATATCCTGGCTAGTCGTCAGACCCTGGGATTTCCCATCCAGCTCCCTTCTCTGGCCCCAGTGTTTTTCACGTTTACCTATCCAACCTCGTCTCTTCCTATTCGCTAGCCAGTTCCTTACACGTGTCTTATTAACCATTTCTCCAAACAGTTGCCATCCTGGCTGCATCTACACAAGCAGGTGGCAACTCTGCCTTTGGCGTCTGGCTGTTTCTTAGACCCCCCAGCTCCCACTGTTATAAACTCTGCACACACAGATGCACGCCCCAAACTGCAGTCATCCCTCAGCCTGCTTCCTAGATTTCAGCTCCTCCCACTGGGGCAGAGTTCACAGATCCGTTCAGGTTATATCCCACCCTGTGATAAAGAGAACACAACAAAGAAGGGGCTCATCTTCTCCAAGGTAGGAAACACAACTTTGAACTCAGTATTAAGAGGCTATTATTACATCACTGAATGTGTTCTTTTAAGAAAGAAATGAGCCTTTTTAGAACAAAGATAAGCCTACCACAGTAGAAAATGGGTCCAACCAATGGTCCATCTAGCTCAGAATCCTGTCAGCCAATGGCAGCCGGTGCCAGATGTTTCAGAGGGACCGAACAGAGCAGGGCAATTTATCAACTGATCCTTCCTGTGTCTTTCAGTCCCACTTCTGGCAGTCAGAGGCTTAGGGATACCCAGAGCATGGGGCTACGTCCCCGACTACCTTGGATAATAGACACTGAGGGACCTATCCTCCATGAATGTGAAATACCTAATTCTTCCACCTAGTGGTCTGGGTCCAGTTGGCTATCAGGGTTTTGAAACAGCACTCACCTTATACAGCTGCTGATTCCTGGGGCGACTGGTCCATCAGATGAAACAACAGAATAATTCTAAAGAAATCGGTCTGGAAATTCCACTGGGGATATACAGCTTCCTACGTGGCAACTAAGTTCTACAGGTGTTCTCCTTCATGCTAGGAGCTACTCCATTTTTCAACTCATTTCATTACAAGGACCTGACCGCCGTATTTGTCCCATCCGTAAGCCTAGAGCATCCTTACCTTTTCTCTTCTGTCTTCTTAAGGATCTCCTCAGGAGTAATGTGAACGAGAGCTGCAGCTGGAGTTCGCAGCGCTTCATATTCGGCAGGGGAGAGGACTGGAGAGATTTTAAGAAATAATAAAGAACACTTTGCTCTTTCATGTGAGGATCTAGAAACCCTTAACGACCACTAAGTTTCACAACAGCCCTGGACAGCAGGCAACTCATGTAGATGTATGTTACACAAAGGGCTCATTTCATCCATTGTGCTATTGCTCACAGCAACAACCACCACTATTTTAGAGCAGCGAAGAACAGTACATCCGACTCACGCTGCCCCGGGAGATGTACTGTAGGTAGGCACAGTAATCACAGGGACTGGAAGCTAGCCAGGATTAATGTCCCCGCAGGTTTTGATTTTATGATGAAGCATCTCTCCAGGTACTTGAGTCAACAGGCCAAATTCTACCCTTTGCTCCCCAGAACACCCTCCATAACACTTACGGTTGACATCTACTTCACATTCGCACCGGGGAAGGCACAAAATCAGCTCCTCTGAGAGAAGCTGCTCAAAAGGCCAGATATGTGACTTATAGGCCCAAAGCCAAAGCTATAAGCCATACTCTCAAATCCTCTGTCCCCGCATTTTGGTCACTAACAGAAATTACTCCTCTCAAATGACACACGACCCTACTGCTTAGTTGAGTCTGCCCCTTAAAGGATACTGTCCTCAAACCTGTAGACATTCTCTGGTTTGTCAGCATCTTCCTGGCAGGGAGGTAGGAAGAGGGAGACATCTTGCAAGTCATCCTGAGCGGCGTCGCTGACTAAAGCTTTCAAAGCAAGCAGATGAGAGAGTGCTTGAACCAACGCGAATGGAACGCAAAGGGAATACTCGTGTTTAAGATCAGTCTCTGCCAAGGGAATTCTTGGTTAAAAACTGAGAACGCTTCTGGTTCGAGTTTTAAAGCTCTAAATGGGGTATGGTGTGCGGGGGGATACTGGAAGCTTTTGAAATGACTAATAAATCCAACTCATGACAATGATTCTGCACATGTCTATTGTTTTCCCCACTCCATGTAGAGTTAGCTACGAGACGCAGAGCAGTCTTGTGTGTGCAGAACGTATCAGTGCCTTCTCCTGTTGGGAGCAATTTGGGATCATAGAAATAGGGGCCGAGAAGGGGCCTCAGGAGGTCACCTACTCCATGCCCCCACACTGAGGCAGGATTAAGTTTACCAGACCAGCTGACAGATGTCTATGAAACCTGTTCTTAAAAAATCTCCAAGTGACAGAAGGATGGGGACTGTCTTTTTCCTGCCCGTTTGTACAGTGCCTAGCACAGTGGAGCGCCAATCTCCAGGCAATACTGAAATAATATTACTATCAATAAAGAGTCTAATTCACCATTGTGGTTCTCCACAGGTTTATGCCACTGATATCACTTCATTGTTCGCAGCTCTGGGGACTTGCAAAACCCCATCTGGCGCATGAAAGAACATGGTGACACAATACTCGGGGGAACTGGAGCAAGAACAGCCTTCGCTTCTGCTGCTCATCTGATCCGAAGCCCAGGCCTGGAGGACTGACAGGGTGACTTAGCTTGTCAGTTTAAGAGCTTTGGGGTCAGCTGGTCCTTTGTGCCGGCCTGATGTGGTATCATTCTTTAAAGGACCAAGTGTGACAGGCTCTGTAGACTAACGTTCTATGTGAACAGCTCATGGAATGGATGGGGAGAAAAACTTTCCAGGCCCCTCTGCTCTGCTACCAGAGAGTTGAGCTGGGCAAGGAAAAGAATGTACGATTCGCCAATTTATAGGCAATGTGATCAGAACGAGAAGATCGGATTTCAGTGTGCTTGTAGCAGACAGGGCTGCAGGACTCTCCCCCAGAATGGTAATTTGTTGCTTTCTAGCAGCTCAAATTTCTCCAGTGGTACTACTGGAGAGTTCAGCACTCTGCTTCATTTAACCCACAAGGCAAATCCACCTCCCCTAGTCCTTGAGGTGAGGGAATCCTCTGAATTCATTAGGGGAGGGAATAGACACAATGAATTAGCAAGTCTCCAAAAACCCAACAGGGAGGCTTGCTGCCGCTCCTCTGCATCACTCTTGTTACTTACCAGCGACACCTTTTGTCTCTATGATGTTTTCTGCTGCTTTTGTCACAGCCACATTTAAAGTCTCGCTGCCAACTTGGTGCATCCTTCGAGAGTTCAGGGCTCGCTTCTGCTTGTTGGTGCCGAAGGCTTCAATACACGAATCCACCTGCACAAGAAATCGATCCAAGTTACTACACCTAGATACAAAGGTATGCTCTTTGGGGAGTATTGGAAGGAAGCAGGATATAATGCACCCTGCATAGGAAGGGCTGCTACTGGATTCTACCTTTCATTTCACAGACCTGTAGGGCCAAATTCTCTGCCCAGTTACAGAGGAGCATCTGATGTCTCTTCCAGGGCTGGAAGAGACATCAGGTGCTCCTTTACTGATGTTAACCAGTATGAATGAAAGGAAAACTCAGCCTTTAAATTCCAGTCCAGTCCAAGGCAGAGATTACTTCTGCGACTTTTTTTTAAAAAAAGCCAACAAGTACAGAATGAAAGAGTCACTAAAAACGAAAAGACAGGATGCACGATTTTCGGTATGCCAGAATGCAGCCCCCACAATGACCAAGTGCTAGTGAATCTGGACCAGAAGCTGCAAACTAAGGCCACGATCCTGCAAATGGATCTACATGGGCAAATCTGTGGGAGTGCACTGATTTCAGAGCCCAAGCTCACAGGGGTGTCTGCCTGCCTGGATCTGACCACAAGACCATAGCCTAGTGTCCATATGTAAGTGGGCCATCGTCTAATGGAACAATAGATGAGAGCCATAAACAGAGATTCTAGTCGATGTACAGTAACTAAATACAGAGGGTTGGGAAAGCTAGAACTCCTTTATTAAAAACTGTAAATTTCACTTTTGCTTTGAATGTCCAAGAGGGTTATCAGGTTATAGTCACAAAGTGTAGGATCTAAGAAGAAATAACTAACAGAGTTACATTGGAACAAAGCTGTATTTTTCCCCTCTCCTGTATAGGGATCAAGGCCCTGATTCTGCAAAAACTTATGCACATGCTTAACTTTACACACTGCAAATACAGTGGAGTTGCACCACAGGCACAATTAACTTGCGCAAATTCAACTATACGCGCTTGGCAAAAAAAAAAAAGAGAGAGAGAGAAAAATAACAATTTAATAGTGTGGGCTGAGCAAGGCCGGTGGCAGGCTGAGCGACTCAGTCTGCTGCTGGTCTGGGGTCCCAGCCACCGGTCCCGCTCAGCCTCCTATCGGCCTGGGTAAATGGCCCAGGCCAGTAGAAGGGTCCTGGCAGCCGGCTCCTGCCAGTCGGCATCCCGAGAATTTTGACTATTGTCATCTTACGTGCTGACCTTGGACCCTAATCCCCGCATAAGATGCAACTCCACTGTAGTCTTATCTTCCATGAGAACACCCATCGTGCACAAAATTAAGGACATCTATAAGTCACTGCTGAACTGCCGTCTGTCTGCATTTAAGGGTTAGAATAACAGAACTACAGGGCTGGAAGAGACATCAGTGTCATCAACTCCAGCTCCCAAATGCTGAGACAGGACCAAGTAAACCTAGACCATCCCTGACGGGTGTTTGTCCAACCTGTTCTTAAAACCCTACAATGACGGAGATTCCACAACCTCCCCTGGAAGCCTGTTCCAGAGCTGAACTGCCCTTAGAGTTAGAAAGTTTTTCCTGCTATCTAACCTAAATGTCCCTTGCTGCAGATTAAGTTCATTATTTCTTGTTCTACCTACAGTGGACATGGAGAACAAGTGATAACAGTCTTCTTTGTAAGAGCCCTTAACATATCTGAAGATTGTTATCAGGATCCCTCTTAAGAACAAACAGTTTTTGAATCTTTCCTGAAGGTCAGGATTCTAAATCTTTTATTGTTTTTGTTGCTGTCCTGTGGACTCTCCTCAGTTTGTCTACGTCTCTCCTAAAGTGTGGTCCCCCCAGAACTGGACACAATACTCCAGCTGAGGCCTCACCAGTGCTGAGCAGAGCAGGACAATTACCTCCCGAGTCTCACATACAACAATCCTTATACACCCCAGAGTAACGGTCTTTTTTGCAACTGCATCACACAGATGACTCATTCATTTTGTGATCTATTATAGCCCCCAGATCCTTTTCAGCAGTATTACCACCTCGCCACTTATTGCCCACTTTGTAGCTGTGCATTTATTTTTTCCTTCCTAAGGGAAGTAATTTGGACTTCTCTCTATTTAATGTCGTGTTGTTGAATTCTGATCAATTCTCCAATTTGTCAAAGTCCTTTTGAAATCTAATCCTGTCCGCCAAAGTTCTTGCAACTCCCCTGTCCCCCTCACCATTTGGTGTCATCCACACATTTTATAAGCATATTCTTCACTCCACTAGCCAAGTCATTAATGACAATATTGAATAGTCCCGGATCCAAGAATGAACCTCATGGGACCCCACTAGATACAGCCTCCCAGTCTGACAGCGAACCATTGATAACCACTCATTGAATATGATTTTTCAACCAGTTATGCACCCACCCAATAGTAATTTCATCTATTCCTCGTTTCCCCTGTTTGCTTACAAGAATGTCATGTGGGTCTTTGCCAAAACCCACACTAAAAACCAAGTTATATCATGTCTACCACTTCCCCCCACTAGCCAGTGACCCTGTCAAAGAACAATTAACATTAATTAACGTTAAACTTGTTCTTTATGAACATGCTCTAGGTAAACTTAAAATAAATCAGTGAATACGGCCCATTTTGGTAGCCATTAATCTGTTTAACGTTAGCAAGTTCATAGAACCATCACCCAAACTATGATGATAAAAATGCTGCTGTTACGCCACTTAAAAAACTATTGCTCAGCTTCAGAAAATGTTGAACTACACCCATTAATGGCAAAAGCAAACAAATCATTTCTGGACTAATATCATTTACTGAGGATAGCCTGGTGATGAAGATAGAAAAATTAAACTTTTACCTTCTCTCTGTAGGATTTATTCTGATAATCTGATGGGTCGTCATCTATTAAATCATCTGCAAAAAGAACAAAAAGGAGTACAAGTGACTGTGCTACTGCAGCCCATAATACGTAGGTCTTCATCCACACTGTGCAAGAACCTGGCATACAAGTTTTCAGGCTAGTCATGCCGGATACTCAAGAATTTAAAATAGGATAAACTAAAATGCTAGACAGCATTTGAGAGAGAGACGGGGTAGTCGTGTTACTACAAAGAGCATTAATACTTTCGTCTGATATGTTGCAAAAAGGTGTGGCCTGGATTATACCAATATCAGGATCACCTAGTGCACCAAGGAAACAATTCATTGAGGATACAGAATATTTTCCTCTAGGCTTGCAGCAATAAAAGCAGCCCTGCTGTCCGGGGATTATTTGATTTCCCAGAAAGTGGCAATTCAGTCTCCAGGCCTGTTTAGTTCTAGCCTTCTCCTAAACAGAAGACCCAAAAGACGGTAACATCAAAACATGACCTGAAACCACTGAATGGGATTACGTTCAACGTTTTCCACCTTCCACCCTGATTTACTCTTAACTTTCCCCCACCTTTCTTCCTCAGTATCACCTCTTTGCGTGCAATGTGGAAAACAGTAAAAGGGAGAGTTGCAGCTAGCTCTTGAAAGTGCTGGAAAAAAGTGTATTGTGGGGGCATTGTCCAATCGGCTTGCGCTCTTTCACTCAGGGACCAACAAGAATATTTGTGACGCTGGACTGATGGAAACAGGAGCCAAACCACAGGCAGTAGTCTGAATGAAATGCACACTGAGTACAGATGTACTGTGATGTCAGAGGCAGAGTTCAGTCTTTTACTTACCCGACAACAACGGCTGCATGTTGAATAATTCAGCATTATAGACTTCCATTTGCCCAGCATCCTTGTCTAACACACCGACAAAGTACCTATGGAGAGCACAGCGAGGGATGATTAACCAGAGAGGATCGTAAGTGAAGTGCATTAGCGATATTATATGGCAAGGTGCTCGTCATGTCCCTCCTCATCCCTCCCCTCCCCAGTAGGGACCGATTTTCCCAATCACAACAACTAGAATTTCACAGTAAAATGAGTTCCATAAAAGTCACATCGGAGGCCTGATTTTTAACCCTGGAGTCTCAAATGAAGACATCTAAATTAGCTCCCAGGCACACAAAACAAGTGGTGAGGTGCCTAAGTGTCATCTTCTATTCTCTTTCTTGTTTCTATTTGCAGGATCCTAACAGTTTTTCTAGGGCTGCCTTGAGAGGCTTCCAAGGGAGGTTGTGGAATCCCCGTCATTGGAGGGTTTTAAGAACAGGTTGGACAGACACCTGTCAGGGATGGTCTAGGTTTACTTGGTCCTGTCTCAGGATCAGCACTTTCTGGAATTCAAAGAATAGAGAGATTTCGAACCCTGATTTGGTTCTGGAGCAAATCATGAAAGATTGGACGGCTCTTTCCTAGTGTGTCGGTTCTTTTTAAAGCTCAAAGTCCATGTGGCCACTCCCCAATTATTAATGGCTCCTTGAACCTACAGTTTGGGCTACACTTAAAACTAACAACAGCCTAGCTGTGATTTTTTACACCTCTGACCAACACAACACAGGTATGATAACAAAACCCCCAGTGTAGACGCAGCTATGCCAACAGAAGAGTGCTTCTGTTTGGGAAGGCGGTGTTGAAAGAAAGACTCCTGTGTCTATGCCAGGAGGCTATTGCAGCATAGGAAAGTCTACACTAAAGCCTACGTTTGACAGCTTCCCAGAAACTGACTCTACTCTCTCGGCTACTGAGAAAACAGATTTTTTTGCAGGACCAATAGGGTTCATTTTAAAGAAATCGAGCCCACTCTTTCTTTCCAGCCAGCAGTTCAGAGGGATAAGGCGGGTGGTTCACTTTGCTGCTGTCCTGACCCACGTGGCTTGAGAAAACATGTGTTTCTCCCATTTTTAGCATAACTCCATGGAGCAGGCTGGATCTTTCTCTCATTCACCTGGTGGCTGAGGACATTCATTTTATGTTGCATTTGGCAACGTTTTCAGACGCCCCTCCACTCTCTACCATTTTTAAAACTGGAACTGACTTAGTGAGGACACTACAGTATTACACCAGACATTCACTTGTGCTGAGCTGGGGGAGGAAAGCTCTCCAGTACTGTGTCCATTTCTTGGGAGCAGCTCAACTAAAGGCGTAATTTCAAACTGATTTAATTCACCAGTGCATCATCGAGCTAAGCTGAAGTGACGAGCCAGCTTCACACTGAATTCAGTGTCTCCGCAGGGTTTAGACAGGGACCAAGTGCAAAAATACAAGTCTAGTAGCTCATAAAACTTGGGAGGTTATTTCAGGAACAACCACGGTTGAGTGGCTGCTAAAAGCTTTATGGAGGCAATGCCTTGCCTTCAGGTTGTGGAAAATGGCAACCCCATTGGTGGCTCCTTCAACTAGACAAAAAGAATGAGTCACCCATTCAACTAAGTGGAATTGAGAGGAAAGGAATCTAAAAAGGATGGGATCTGAAGCCTCTGAACAAAAAAAACACCTTAGAAAGAAGAACAACATCCTACTCAGACTAGCCAGGTGTCCTCACCTAGGGACAGTGAACTTCACGCCTAAGGTATCTATGTTTCCAGCCCTCTAGCTTCAAGAATTGGCCTCACTTTAGCCAGCCACATGTCTAGGACTCTACCGCAGCTGTTTCAAGGATTGATTACATCATTAAAACTGTCTCTTGATCATACCCAATGATATGAGTGTTCAGAGATGGAGTCCTCTATTGGTATAAAATTGCATATCATTGATATTTGTAGCATAGATGTTCATTAGACTAATTGGGGCTCAACTGAATTCTCCAGGCACAAACATAACACCGCCCCTAGAGTCTTGTTGCAATGACAGTATTGTAAATTAAGTTCTGTCAAAATTAAAGTCACAGCTCTCCTCATTTCATTTGAGACAGAGGAGAACAAAAATACACGACCAGCATGTAATCACTCTCTTTCACCTTTTAGACAACTTGAGTCCTGGGCTTCCTGCTACAGCCACTCTTGGACTGCTTTACAAAATGGTGAGTAGCAAAAAGGGACTTGCTTTTAATCGAATCATTTTGAACCCAAGTACATCAGGAGACTAAAGTTTATAAGTACCTGTCACCCTGCCACTCTCTCACATGATCCAAAACAAACACCGAACTGATCTGTCCCCCTTCCACCCACATTCCCCCATCAATATTTAAATTGTTATGAGGCACAGAAAAGTATGTCAACACAGCTCTGTTACCAGTACAGACGTGTCTAGGATTCAAACTTGACAGACGTTTCTGAAGTTCACCTTTCTCGCCCTCCATTTGTATATATTAAATTTAAGAGACAGATCAAGTCCAGTTTGACCCCAAAATTCAGCTTGTCTATTCAAACAAACTTGTCCCCAAATTCTAAGAAAAAACAAGCCGCAAAGTTCAAGTTGTGAGCACCACAGGCAACTGTTTTAGCTCATCTGCCAGAAAATTAGTTTAGCTGGAGGAACCGAAATCCAATTCTAGGTCTTCTCCACATTCCACATCTACGGCAGGACTTTCACAGCCGCCTTAGGGATCTGGACATCTAATTACCAACTGCTTTCAATAGGAGTCCTCACAGATAGGCATATGAGTAAGTTTTTGCAGGATCAGCGCCTTATATGATTTTATTATTCAAATGGAAACAAACCTTGTTGTACTATTAGGACTACCGCCTGAAGTCATGTAAAACCTTGTTTTGTTCTTTTTCTCTCACTATTTATATACATAACAAAACCTAAATTTAAGCTTGAATTTGACCGGACAGTGTCTCTTAAGGACACTCCTCCTTCTGACTGCACACATATTAACCCCTCTTTGATATTAATGGGAATATCAACGTCCCTCAAAGGAAGAGCAGATACCCTTAGCGGATCCAACAGGAAAGGATTACTTGCTGTTGACTTTTCCTGGATCCACTAATTCCAAAGGTTTCTCTCAAAACCAGAGGTTCCCTTACTGACAGTTCCTAGATTAAGCATGACTAGATAAAACAACATTATTATTACTAACATTTGCCTGGATGCTCCAACATCTGTTCTCTTTTTCTTATCCTTCCCAATGAAAGTATCATCACTTCATATGTGTTTCCCTTGATGGCGTATGGCAGTGGTTCTCAACCAGAGATACACATACCCCTGGAGGTGTGCACAGGTCTTCCACGGGGTACATCAACTCGTCTAGATATTAGCCTAGTTTTACAACAGGTACAAAAAAAGCACTAGCGAATTCAGTACAAACTAAAATTTCACACGGACGACGACTTGTTTATACTGCTCTGTATACGCTATCCACTGAAATGTAAGTACAATGCTTATATTCCAGTTGATTGATTTAGAATGATATGTTAAAAATGAGACAGCAAGCAGTTTTTCAGTACTAAAGTGCTGTGACACTTCTGTCTTTTTATGTCTGATTCTGTAAGCAAGTCGTTTTCAAGTGAGGTGAAACTTGGGGCAAGCATAACAAATCAGACTCCTGAAAGGAATACAGAAGTCTGGAAAGGTTGAGAACCACTGAGCTACGGAACAGTCAAATAGATCATCAAGCTGTTGTTCTGCAACTGCCCAATGATCATGCAAGACCAAGGAATCTTCTGCATATATCATGTACAGATTCTGCCAAACCTGAAGGGTGGGTTATTAAACTGGATTCTGCAACATGAGTCTCTCTCCTCAGTGATGTTACTTACTGTTTGCTTGTTTTTTTAACCCAAATCTTCTTAATCTGATGTACACATATACTGCATGGCCAGATTTTTCAGCAGCACTCAGCACCTCTCATTGAGAACAATGGGAGCTGCGAGGAGCTGAACTCCTGAAAATCCACCCCTCTTTCTTTCTGATCCTCAACAGAAGCTGAGCTCTTCTGAAAATCTGTCCACACATTTATAAACAGCACAAATGAAAAGGCTAAGAGAAGAATCAAGTAAACAGAATAACTGCTTTCCCTCCTCCTTTGCACACACCCCGTACCTGCATAGGGAGTTACATTTCAAGACTCCTGAGCCAAAGTTTTTTCCCACATACGAAAACCTGTCTGTCTCCGAAGTCTAAAATACAAAGAAAAATAACTTTAGTGGTGGGGTACTTGTGACACAAATTCTCCATGTGCACTGAACTTTCTAATCAAGCTATTAAGTCCTTTTTTCCTGGGTATTAGATACCAATTCTCCAAATAAAAGACATTTTTAAATTGTCTTGTTTTAGGGAAATTTTCTCATCAATTCTATTAAAAACAACACACCAATATTTCCCAAGTAAAGTCTTAAAAGAAACAACATTTCTTATGACTGAAAGAGTCCAACCTGGTGAATAATGCTACCTCCACATTCACCTAAGGAAGGTAAGAACACTTTACGTGGAAGTATTGCTTTCATAGTTCTAAGAGTATTTTTGGTTAACTTCTGAGCATGCTTAGGACTGTCGTGAACTCTGGAATTTAAAAATACAGCTAGAATGTTTTGTCCGCAATAGTTAAACCTAAAAGTGATGGTTTGTAATAGAAATGCTGTAACTAGTTAGATCTAAAAATGTACAAGAAATTAACCATTTTTGCTATTAATTTTAAGGTGTTATTACAGATGCTTTAGTTAAAGTTACATACAGCCTTCCATTACAACTGTTGCTCATAATGTCCTGAAAATTACTTCCCCTACTGGACTGAAAGTTGCTGTGTTTTGTCTCAGCTCCAACGTTATTCGTGGGGGAGTGCTAGTGCAAGTAAAATTAATTCAGTTATTTTTTTAAAATGTAATTGTAATACACACAAGCACACACTATCACTATGTACAAACAAGCGCGCTTTTGAAAAACTGGACTTGTTTACCTGCCCTTGGACTCAAAAACAGCTGAACATTGCATCAGCAGTCTATGTCCACAATGCTGAAAGCTGAGAAAGATTCAGCCGTTCTGAAGAGTTTACAGGATTAGGGCCTACATGTAAAAAATATTTAAATAAAGATCTTTTGTGCATCTGCAGTCCAAAATTTCTACCTAGTGTGTGGTTGAACGTGTGTATACTATTCAGTAGTACTAACTGCGGAACTCCGCAATCACCCAGGTAACGTTTTTCTTTTTCTGGTCTCTGGCTGGTTTCTCTTTCCACTAAAGTCAACACAAGCAAAAGTTTCACGCCAGAGAATTCAATCATAACAAAAACTACAGCAATGCAAATGTTAAGGTTAGAAATTTAAACATGAAAGAAATCAGAAAATGCAACTGTTTTTTGCAGTCATCTTAGCCTGCCTACTCTACAAATAATAGCTTTACCTTTTTGCTAGGTACGCTGTTAACCATCCAGCCTACTATATATAGTATGTGCAATATGGGAAAGTCAATATTACTTTCAGAATCCATGATGTTATGTGTTTAATTTGGTAACCTTAACTATATTACTGCAATGGTGTTTTGCATTTAACATATGAGAGCAATTCAAACTTGCAGTGGATTGAATTACTGAACCCAGTTATCATCCCGTTATATAATTGGTATTAATCTCCTTGAAGTCATTGTTTGGTAAGCTATATGGTGTTAGGTTCATTCTGTGTCTGATCATGAATTGCTTTGACAAAACCAAATTATGCTTTCATACCTGTCAACACACTAATACTCAGTACTACTTCTTAAGGTTACACTGACATCTTGTGGTTTGCTAGACTCAAGACTCCAGAATACATGCTTTTTAGAGATTTGAGGAGCTCCAGGTATCAGTGCACAGACTAGTCCTCATATTAATAAGGCACACAGCTGGCTAACTCAAAGCTACTGGCAAAAGCTCCTTCCCGCCCTCGTGCCCCCTCAGGGCCATTGTTTCAAGCAGCAGCTTTTTCCATTTAAGCTTCTGCTACTATTTTCCCTTGATCCAATCTGATTTCTGCTACTAAGAACAGTCTCTCCACCAAGCAAACTGACATAAGGATCTGGACATATCCAAAAATCTCATAAAATACCATAAAGTGGAATGGTTTAATTTTGAGGTTTTTGTTTTGTTCTTAATTCACATGGAGAGTTCACTGGCTACTTTCTCTTTCAAGGGGCACCATCAATTTGAAATCTAGCCTTTTTGTTTTTGTTGTTGTTGTTGTTAAAGTTAGTTAAAAACTGTTTGTTACTACACCTTCTTAAATCCCCCTCCTAATTTATGGTGCTTTACAATCACGTTTGTCTTAATGTTTCCTCCCCACTCCTGGTGGGGAGAGGGGAAACGAGAGGGGGAGACCCACAAAACAGCAGCCCAACTCCTACAATCAGATCCATGCCAGCGGATCCATAGACAACCCTACTGGGAATGATGGAGAGCCATGCAAATCCAATTTCAGGATTGGAGCCTATCTCCTTATACAAGAAAACCAGTGAAAATGACTGTACATGAAGAGGATGTCAAATGCACAAAGAAAACAAAAGCCTGATACAAACAGATTTTCCTTCACCCCAGGATCATAGGAATTCACAGACTGGATCAGACCCAGAATTCATCTAGTCCAATATCTTTCTAAATGTGGGGAGTTCCAAATACTTCAGAGAAAGGTACAAGAACTCCAAAATAGCAGATGAGGGATAATCTGCCAACACATCAGAGCTCATCTTGATGTCTAATTGTTAAACCTTTTGCTTCAGGTTTTAAGCAATCTTCCAAATTGTGTTATTCACTATAACGCTACATATTTTATATGCATACAATATCATTCATTTCTTGTAATCTTAGGTGTTATACTTGTATAAGTAGAAGGTTACAAAATACAAAAGTGAGATTTTTTTATTTCACTGTCCCTTTACATATTTTTCAAAACTTCTTGGCAAAAATATCCTGGCTGGAAAAGACAAAAACCTGCTAATAAACATGGATCTGATATTTCTCTGCAGAACTCTTGTACAATGACAAACAAACTTACCAAGATTCTTTGATGTTTCTTTCTGGGATTAGTAGCGTCTTTGTTTTTGTATAAAGTAAAACCCATGTTTTCAGAATTCTGTAGTTTTCCATTTGAAAACTGAACTGTAATAAATTGTAAGGAGAAAACATTTGAAACAGTAAAGATAAAGGTAAATGTATGTTCAAAATAAAAATGTTTATAACAATGCCAAGAAAGAGGTTGTTCAAAATGAGAGTTTTGGGCAGCCTGAGTTATGTCAGAGTTAATTTCAGAATACAAGTGATTTTTTTCCCCCCAGAACAATTACTCCACTTTGGAAGCCCAGTAATTATTCTGGAATAAAGAGACTTTTCTTATGGCACGGTATCTACACCGGAAGTTATTCTGGAACATCTACTGCAGAACAGCTTACTCTGAAATGATTATTCCAGTCAATTTCCGAGCACAGACAAAACCTTATTTTTGTGATACGGGTGTAGAGCAAACAGAGGGTCACTAATGCCCTACACCGAAGACGTTGGTGATTTGTCCCCAGTAAGATGCGACAGAATCTCCATGGCTAGACCAAGGCTTGACACTAAAGAAGGATGTCATCAGACACGATTTGAAAGATTCTACTATTTGCCCCAACTGAGATAAGGACCTGCTATCCTAGGAGCTGCACAGACTCTGAAGAGCATACAATTTCTCCATCGCTGACAATTTTGAAATCAAGATGGAATGTTTTTTCAAAAAGATCTGATCTAGGAATTATTGTGGGGCAGGCCTTTAGCCTTTGTTATCACAGAACAGGGGTAGGCAACCTGCAGCACGAGAGGTGATTTTCAGCGGCACTGACACTGCCCAGGTCCTGGCCACCAAATCTAGGGGGCTTTGCATTTTAATTTAATTTTAATTCTAATTTAATTTTAAATGAAGCTTCTTAAACATTTTATTTACTTTACATACAACAATAGTTTAGTTCTATACTACAGACTTATAGAAAGAGATCTTCTAAAAATATTAAAATGTATTACCGGCACGTGAAACTTTAAATTAGAGTGAATAAATGAAGACCCGTCACACCACTTCTGAAAGGTTGCCGACCCCTGTCATAGAATATCAGGCTTGGAAGGGATCTCAGGGATCCCTAGGGATCTCTAGTCCAACCCCCTGCTCAAAGCAGGACCAACCCCAACTAAATCATCCCAGCCAGGGCTTTCTCAAGTCTGATCTTAAAAACCTCTAAGGAAGGAGATTCCACCACCGCCCTCGGTAACCCATTCCAGTGCTTCACCACCCTCCTAGTGAAAACGTTTTTTCCTAATATCTAACCTAAACCTCCTTGAGACTATTTGAGACAACTTGAGACTATTACTCCTTGTTCTGTCATCTGGTACCACTGAGAACAGTCTAGATCCATCCTCTTTGGAACCTCTTTCAGATAGTTGAAAGCAGCTATCAAATCTCCCCTCAGTCTTCTCTTCTGTAGACTAAACAATCCCAGTTCCCTCAGCCTCTCCTCATAAGTCATGTGTGCCAGCCCCCAAATCATTTCTGTTGCCCTTCACTGGACTCTTTCCAATTTTTCCACATCTTTCTTGTAGTGTGGGCCCCAAAACTGGACACTGTACTCCAGATGAGGCCTCACCAATGTTGAACAGAGGGGAACGATCACGTCCCTCGATTTGCTGTTAATATCCCTACTCATACAGCCCAAAATGCCATTAGCCTTCTTGGCAACAAGGGCACACAGCTGACTCATGTCCAGCTTCTCGTCCACTGTAATCCCTAGGTTCTTCTCTGCAGAACTGCTGCCCAGCCATTCAGTCCCTAGTCTGTAGCAGTGCATGGGATTCTTCCATGCTAAGTGCAGGACTCTGCACTTGTCCTTGTTGAATCACATCAAATTTCTTTTGGCCCAATCCTCTAATTTGTCTAGGTCCCTCTGTATCCTATCCCTACCCTTCAGTGTATCTACCACTCCTCCCAGTTTAGTGTTATCTGCAAACTTGCAGAAGGTGGAGTCCACGCCATCCTCCAGATCACTAATAAAGAAATTGAATAAAACCGGCCCCAGGACCGACCCTTGGGGCACTCCGCTTGATACTGGCTGCCAACTAGACATGGAGCCATTGATCACAACCCGTCGAGCCCAACGATCCAGCCAGCTTTCTGTCCACCTTATGGTCCACTCATCCAGCCCATACTACTTTAACTTGCTGACAAGAATACTGCTCCATGATTTTTCCAGGGACTAAGGTGAGGCTGCCTGGCCTGTAGTTCCCTGACTCCTCCTTCTTCTCTTTTTTAAAGATGGGCACTACATAAGCCTGTTTCCAGTCATCCAGGACCTCCCCTGATCGCCGTGAGTTTTCAAAGATAATAGCCAATGGCTCTCCAATCACATCCACCAACTCCTTTAGCACCCTCAGATGCAGCGCATCCAGCCCCATGGACTTGTGTTTGTCCAGCTTTTCTAAATAGTCCTGAGCCACTTCTTTCTCCAGAGGGCTGGTCACCTCCTCCCCATGCTTTGCTGCCCAGTGCAGAAATCTGGGAGCTGACCTTGTCTCTGAAGACAGAGGCAAAAAAAGCATTGAGTACATTTGCTTTTTCCACATCCTCTGTCACTAGATTGCCTCCCTCATTCAGTAAGGGGCCCACACTTTCCTTGACTTTCTTCTTGTTGCTAACATAGCTGTAGAAACCCTTCTTCTTACACTTAACATCCCTTGCTAGCTGCAACTCCAAATATGATTTGGCCTTCCTGATTTCACGCCTGCATGCCTGCGCAATATTTTTATACTCCTCCCTAGTTATTTGCCAATCACTTCTTGTAAGCTTCTTTTTTGCATTTAAGATCAGCAAAGATTTCACTGTTAAGCCAAGCTGGTCACCTGCCATATTTACTATTCTTTCTATGCAGGAGGTCAGACCAGATGATCACAATGGTCCCTTCTGGCCTTGGCATTTAAACAATCTTTTGGATGTAGACAGCTCCCTGAATTTAACTTAAACACTCGGAGACTATCCGTACAGTGTTCCATTCACCCCCATGTTCATGAATCTGTGGTGACTGCAGACTTCAAAGGGACCACACACACACATGCACTGATTTGCTTTCTCCGAGCAGAGCTGAATGCAGCACAGTGAAGGTGCCACTAGGGTAACCAGATGTCCCGATTTAATAGGGACAGTCCCGATCTTTGCATCTTTTTTTATACAGGCTCCTATTACCCCGCACCCCATCCCGATTTTTCACATTTGCTGTCTGGTCACCCTAGGTGACGCAAAAAATCACCCTGTAATAACAAGGCTGGTGTCAAAACACAGCAAAGGAGCAGCTCAGAGACAAGCCGCCTGCCCTCCAGAAAACTGTCTTCCAACTTTCTTTATCTTTCACTGACTTGAATTTAGGGGGTTGATTATTTTTAAGAGTGTATTTAACAGCTACAATGCTGCATTTTTTTTCTTGCAATCCCTCAGGTTAATATTTTGTCACGCCTCCAAAAACTGAGTCAGTTGCACTGTGGTGCCTGCCAGCATGGCCGGTGCAAGGATATTTCATGTCCTAGGCGAAACTTCCACCTTGCCCCCTCCGCCAGTGAACCCTGTGGCAGCTCTCCGTCCCAGCTCACCTCCACTCCACCTCCTCCCCTGAGCATACCACCGCTCTTCTCCCGCTGCCCAGGCTTGAGACACCAATCAGCTGTTTGGCTCAGCAAGCCTGGGAAAGGCATAGTTCAGTGGTTCCAGCCTTGGCCTGCTAAAGCCCCGGTTGAGAGTTCATTCCTTGAGGGGACCATTTAGGGATAGGGGGCAAAAATCTGTTGGATGATTTAATTGGGGATGGGCCCTGCCTTGAGCAAGGGGTTAGTCTAGATCAGGGGTCTTCAAATTTTTTCCCCCGCGGCCCCTTTCCGTGGAGGGAAAAGTCTGGCGGCCCCCGGGGCGTATGTCCACCGAAATGCCGCCGCAGAAAGCAGAAGCTTCCGCTTTCCGTGGCAGCACTTCGGCGGGACCAAAATAGCCCACCCGGGAGTTTGGCAGGCTCAGCGGTGGCACTGGGGTCTCACGCATCCCAGTTTGAAGACCACTGGTCTAGAGGATCGCCTGAGGTCCCTTCCCACGCTGATATTTTGGGGTGGGAAGGGATACCTCGGGGGTTTGAGCGCTGGCCTGCTAAACCCAGCGTTGAGAGTTCAATCCTTGAGAGGACCATTTAGGAATATGGGGCAAAAATCTGTGGGATGATTTAGCTGGGGATTTAGTGTGACCCCTTCTGTCCACACAGACACCTGCTCCGGCCACAACCCCTCCAGCGTGAGGAGGCTTCAGCCCACCCCCCGATTCCCTTCGGGCACGCTGGGGGGGACCGATCTGTGACCCCCGCAGGATTCGCCTCGTTGGGGGGCCAGGCGGTGGCAGGACGAAACTCACCGCCGCCCAATCCCGGGCGGGCAGACCCACCCCGAGACCCGGGGGCGCACGGCAGCGCCCCTGGCCGGGGGACGGGAGCCAGGCCCCGCGCCCCGCGTGGCGCAGGAGGACGCGCAGCGGCCCGGGGCGCGACTCTTACCGAGCGGGGCGCTCCGGGCCTCCTGGGGGTCCCCCCGGTAGCACCAGAGAGCGGCAGCGGCCATGGCGCGGCTCCACGCGGCCCGCTGGAGACCGCCTCCCGCCGCGGGCGCTGCCGGGCCGGGGACGGCCCCGAGCCGGGCCCGCCGCCGCCCCCGGTGAAGCGGGGTAGTGCAGCAGGGCAGGGGGGATCAGGGTCGGAGCAGGCTTCTGGAGACGTTCCTAGGAATTATCACCCCCTGGCAACGTAGGGAGACTGTTACAATCCAGCCTAACACACTGACTAGATTGCTCAGAAATACACCGACCACCCTCTGCTTCCTTTGGCCAATATCACTTCTGCAGGGAGAGCCAGTCTGCTGTTTAATTTCAGAGTTTTGCCTGGTTTAGTAACAACTTCAAGAGTTGCCCCATTATATTTATTATTTGCATGGCTGTGTGACCCACAACTTAAAACTGTCCATCTTAGGCGAGAGCTGAGGTGACACTCTCAGGAAGAAAGGCAGAGTGTGGGTGCGTGAGTTGGAGCAAAAGGAAACCCCATTTCATCAGAGCTCATTTGAACTCTTCTCTCAAAAGCCTCTTTTATCATTTGGGGCTGCACCATAGTTTAGTCCAGCCTGGAATAGTTATTTTCTTTTTTGCCATCTGTTCTTTAGCGAACCCACATCCCTCTTTGACAGCTAATGATTCTTTCTGTTCCCAGATGTACACAAATTATTGTCAATATTATCCTTAAGCACTCTGCTTCCAGTTGAGGTCCCCTCAAATACATATACTCCCTTTCTCTAGAGAGAGTTGTTGATCTGCTTACAGCTATCACTCGGCTAACAGTCAACTTCAGATAACATCTTTGCAGCCAGTGTTTAGGTACATGTTAACTGGAGTGTGTGTCCCCCAGATCAGCTTTCTAGACCAACAGTTTTCTGTTATGCCAACAGAAAAAAAAAGTTTAGACAAAAGATATTAGGTAGAATTTTTGTATTAATAAGAGAGAGGAGGTGTCTTTGGGTATTAATACAAAACAATTACAGGAATAATATATCCAGATATGGATAATTATCATAGATGCTCATTGGCTGCAGGCTGCTGATTCTCTAAGAAGTAAATTAAAACAGTCTGCATGGAGGGAGGGAAAAGCTGAATGATAGATGGTGCCCATAGCCATTGTCTCCTCTTGTTCTCACAGCCTGTGTCAGCCTGTCACTTGGGAGCCTATGGCTGAGGTAAGCATATTTTAGATCACAGAGAAGCAGGACACTGCATTATTTCTGGTTTAAAATAAGCCATACTGTACAGGTACTTGAACTCAAGCTTGAAAAACCCTTTGGGAGCTACCACTGCTCCTCCTGGCCTATACTGCATGTCAGTCCTGAAATTACTGACATCCATAGGAAGACCTTGCTACAGCACATTGCAGATGAGGTGAGGTGTGCAGATGAGGGTGTGACTGTGCACAATGTCCATCCTGTTTTAACAGGCTCTGGGCTCTGATGTGGGGCTCTGACCGGTCCTGCAGGGTGGCGGGTGCACAGGCGCTAGGGTGACCTGACAGCAAGTGTGAAAAATTGGGAGGGGGATTGGGGGGGTAATAGGAGCCTATACAAGAAAAAGACCCCCAAAAATCAGGACTGTCCCTATAAAATGGGGACACCTGGTCCCCCAAGCGGGCCCAGCTCAGGATGGCCAGGGTGGGATGCCAGGCCAATGAACATGGGGGAGGAGCCTGAAAGTGGGCGGGCATTAAGACTCCCAGGAGGCTGCAGTTCTGCTTGGGAGGGAAGGGGGCGCTCCTGAGCCTCAGCCTAGAGTGAAATCACATTCTGATTGGTTTACGGAGTGCGTGTCCAATCAGCCAGCGGCTTATTGATAGACCCCCGCCTGGAGCCCCATGGTGGTATCAGCAAACTGATGGCCGATTGGCTGAGCCTACGCCTCGGGGGTGCCAAGGATGGAGCCCTGTGATTGGCTAGGAGTTTCGCATCCCGTGAGGCTCGGGAGCCTTTCCTCCCCCCTTCTCGTCCCCGCCCACCTCGCTGATTGGCCGTCGTACGATGGCGTCACTTCCTGCTGCCGGCGAGGCCGTGTCAGTGTCCGGAGTGGAGGGGGGAGGCGAGCGGAGCGAGCTGGAGAGGAGCCCGCCGGGGTCGCGAACGACGGGTCCCCCCCCGCCCGGAGACGCGGAGCCGCGGGAGGGGAGGGGACTGCGCGGCGCAGGTGAGGCAGGCCCGAGGCTGCGCCGGGGGCGCGCGCGCGCTCGCTGTGTTT
>ML677392.1:10176404-10203013 GCA_007922305.1 Dermatemys mawii | reverse complement strand
TAGACCCTCCCCCCCCCCAGCTGCCCTCATTTTCCTGCCCTCTGTATGCGAATTTCCCCCATGTCCTGTTAGCTCTTTGTTCATTGGTATTGGATAAAACAACTCATTGAGGAAAATTGAGTCCCCAAATTCTCCAAGGCTGGGGATGGGGAGAGCTGTAGTGACGTTCCCCCGGGTTGGGTACCACTGAGCAAGTGTGTGCATGGGGGGGATGTCTGTAGTGAAAACCACCTGGTCTGAGGATCTGTCTTGTGCACATGAGTGGTATTCATGTGGGTTGTGGGTTGGCAGTCATGCCTGCAGTCTCTAACCATTTGTGCTGGAAATTCTGCCCAAGTCCTCACGTTTGTGCATCTTTGTAGCAGGTGTTACAACCTGCAGGCTGTAGTAGACACACTGAAAAATAATTATAGGGCCAGGTCCAGTCATTCTGAAGTGAGCAAAGTCTTGCTGACTTCACTGTGATGGCTACCTGTGTGAGTGAAGGACTGCAACATTGAATCCCTAGTCAGTGGTTAGTGCTACTGAACCAAGTGTGGTTGCATAAGAATACATAAGTAGATGATAAAAATGTTGGGTGTGTTGTATTAAAAACACAGCTACCAATAAATGTGTAATTTGCAGAAAACCAACGGGAGCTTTTTTTATACTTATCTGCCTTTATACTCATGCTGCCATATAGATTTTCTCTTGGCAGTTTCAAATTTTTATCAGCTCATGCAAATCTTTCACTTTAAGACATCATTCATGCCACTGAGACTTCTAAGCCAGGAGAGAATGAGGTCTTCCAAAACAGCATTTGCCATTACAGAATCAAGTGACATGAAGTTGGCATTTGATCTCTGCTGTAAGACTCTATGAAGCACTTTTTTTAAAATGTGTGATTCTAAGCAAATCAAGTGTTACAAAATCATGTGACCAAGTAGGTGAAGCAGAGTTTTCAAAAAAGAACCTTTTGCAGATTTTTTTTTTTTTTTTTTTTTTTTTTTTACTTCTTGGATAGTGAATAATAAGTGTGAAATGTAAGGGTAGTGTGGAAGCCATTCTTAATCTGTACAACTGTGAGTGACTTGCTGTTCAAGTAGGTGTGAAACAAGTTTTGGCATAGCTTAGTTCTTTAGTTTGACTCCAGGTTGCCTTTGTAGTGTACTCAACACTTAACTATCCTCCCCCCTGCTTCCCTTCCCCCACACCTCCCCCACTCATGGTTTGATTATCTGGAATTTTCAGAGAAAATCCGTGATGTTATGTATGCATTGAGAAAATCTTTTAAAGATAATGTAATTTTCTTAGTGAAAAAAACACCTTTTATTTTTTCCTTAAACCACTAGTGTCTATAAACTTTGCTGTGATGGGCCAAAATACAAGTGTTTCCCATTTCAATCATTTGTCATGCTTTGCTTTCAAGTGTCATATTACAGATTTGAAAGCTGAGAGATCCTCTTCACAGGGGCAGGGCAAGCGGCCTAGAATAAAGAGGAACACACTATGTAGCCCTGCTGCCAGAGTGCAGGCTTGCACACACACTGCTTCTCTAGTTGTTTTTGTTTGTGTCAAACCTCCAGAAGTGTATGAGAGGCTATGCTGAGTTTCAGGAAGCAAGTGGTGATGTTTACTCCTTCCCAGAGCTTCCCTTCCACTGATAAGCTATTTTAATTACAGTCAATTGCATTTAGAATCCGTACTGTCAGTAACTTTTAAATGGTGATAAAATATTAGGGACAAAAGCTCTCCTGAGCCATGTCTCAGCCTTTTCTGGAGGGTCAAGGTGGCAGGAGAGGCTTCGGCAGTGCAGCCAACTGCAGGTCACCCTCCCTGATACTGGAGAGTTAACCACTGAGCTACACAGACTACCAACCCTGTATTAAAAAAAACAAAAACCCAAACCACAACACCAACACCCTAGGAAATGCCCACAAACTTCATTTAGTAAGAAGGTCGTCAGTTTGATTATGTTAGAGAGAAGCAATACATACCCAATCTTGTGGAAGTGAAAAACTGATGGAATGTGCCACTGACCATATTCTTGGCAGTGTGAAGGTGGCAGAGAATACAGGAGATGATTCCCTTACCTGGGAATTCTCCACCTCCTCTCCCCATGCGCTGCTCTTCCTACCCTCAGGCAGTTTTCTGGTGGCTTAGTGGTTTCTGGGATGGAGGGACCAGGAGCTGTAAGCCTAGCACACAGAGGAGGAGGAAAAGAAGAGGTGCGGATTTGGGAAAGGAGTTGAACTAGGGGCGGGGAGGGGGAGAGTTGGGGGGGAACTTTGGGGAAGGGATTTGAAGGGGACAGGGAAGGGGTTGGAAGAGGCAGAGCAGGAGTGGAGTGGGGATGCAGCCCAGTGCAGGGGTGAACTTAAAAAGAAGTAAAGAAGTTAATTAAAAAGTTAATAAATTTAATAGCATACTATATTACTCTTTGTTTTCATTTTTGACTATGCTTTTGTATCGTATGTGTAACGCTGAGGCTGAGATTTGTTAGGCGGTGGAGTAGTTCACCTAAGGCAGGGGTCTCAAACACGTGACCCGCTTGGTTGTTCTCTGCGGCCCGCCACACTCCCCATGCCGCTTCTCCCCTCCCACACTTTATTTCCTGCAGCTGCCAAGCTCTCCGCACCTCCCCGACCCCTCCCCGCCTACCTCCAGGCATTTCCCACTGCCAAACAGCCGTTGGCGGTGCTTAGCGCTTTCCAGGAGGGAGGGGGAGGAGTGGGGAGCTGCACACTCAGCAGAGGAGGGAGGAGCGAGGCGGGACCTCATGGAAGGGGTAGAGTGGGGGCAGGGCCAGGGGCAGTGACGGGGGCACGTCCGTGATGCGGCCCTTGGGCCAATGCACTAGTCCTCATGCGGCCCTTGTGGTCATTTGAGTTTGAGACCCCTGTTATAGATCCTTCTGTCTGCCCCTCTCTCTCATCTATCCAATCCACCTGGCTCTTGCCCCCACAACAGACCCAACAACCTGTCTGCTTTCTGATTTGTGCAACACCCCTCCTTATTCCTCACCCCTCTGCATTTTTGGCAGGCAGCTTCCTGCTGCCTGGGTACCAGCAGAGGGGCCATTGAGAACACAGGAAGACAGGTTTCCTGCTCTCAGTTCTCTTGGCTGCCAGGAGAATCAGTTTGAAGGAAAGACCTGGGCTGGAGCATGCTCAGTGAAGATGGACTCTTCAGATAATATAACTGCCACATTCTTAACAAGTCTCTATTAACCATGTGCTGGCAGATATTTTTGTAGAGCATGGCCATGCTTGGGTGAATTTTTACTGGAGCTGCAAAAAGCACATCTCTAACCTCCTCGCCCTCCCACCCACCCATCACACCCTTTCTTCGAAGTATGGAGGTGCCAGAACTTTTCAGTGAAATGGTTGCAATCGTTTTTTTAGTATGAGGAAACAACGCATTTTCTCCTAACCTCTTTCTCAAACTGCTGAACTGTTTTAGCTAATACTTTCCAGCAAAATTTAGCCTAAGGGAGAGACTAGGCATGGGAATTTCAGCCTGAAGGGTTAAAATTTGGTGAAGTTATAAGCAACTGAAAGTAAGGTCTTTATAATGGAAGATATTAGACACCTTTAACTATATATTTGATACTGAGCTGGGAAGTACATTAAAGAAAATCCTGAAAAAAGAATGAGTCTAGCAGAAGCTGCAGTTTTTCTATGCTCCTTCACAAGGTTGCCAGCAGAAGTATTATAGCAGTATGGTGGTGGTAAGTTAAAGATTGGTTATTGAAAGTTTGCCTCTGAGCCACCTGCTGCATTCAAATTTTAAACCCTGGTTCATTGTGATAAATAAACTTCAGCCATTTTTGTCTTACATTTTCCTCTCTTATTTTGTAGGATCATGGATTTTCCAGGACATTTTGAGCAAATCTTTCAACAGCTAAACTACCAGCGTCTTCATGGTCAACTTTGTGACTGTGTCATTGTGGTGGGGAACAGGCATTTCAAAGCCCATCGCTCTGTTTTGGCAGCATGCAGCACACATTTTCGTGCCCTCTTTACTGTAGCAGAGGGAGACCAGACCATGAACATGATCCAGCTGGACAGTGAGGTAGTGACAGCTGAGGCTTTTGCTGCTCTGATTGACATGATGTACACCTCCACGCTCATGCTTGGAGAGAGCAATGTTATGGATGTCTTGCTGGCAGCATCTCACTTGCATTTGAACTCCGTTGTTAAAGCATGTAAACACTACTTGACTACAAGGACACTGCCCATGTCGCCACCTAGCGATAGAGTTCAAGAACAAAATGCACGCATGCAAAGATCTTTCATGCTTCAGCAGCTTGGACTGAGTATAGTGAGCTCTGCATTAAATTCTACCCAGAACGCAGAGGAACAGCAAAATACTATGAGCTCATCAATGAGAAGTAACCTAGACCAGCGCACTACTTTTCCTATTCGGCGTCTCCACAAACGTAAACAGTCTTCTGAAGACCGGGCCAGACAGCGAATCAGACCTACCATGGACGAGTCCATCATTTCAGATGTTGCCCCAGAGAGTGGGCAGTCAGTAGTTCATTCACGGGAAGAATTTTTTTCACCTGATTCACTGAAGATTGTGGACAATTCTAAAGCTGATGTTGTGGCTGATAATCAAGAGGATAACACCATTATGTTTGATCAGTCTTTTGGTGCCCAAGAAGATGCCCAAGTGCCCAGTCAGTCTGACAACAGTGGAGGAAACATTTCGCAAATGTCCATGGCCTCACAAGCAACACAAGTGGAAACGAGCTTTGACCAAGAAGCTACTTCTGAGAAAAACAACTTTCAGCGTGAAAATCCAGAGATCAGTCTAAATGAAAAAGAACACATGAGGGTGGTGGTTAAATCTGAGCCGTTGAGTTCCCCAGAGCCTCAAGATGAAGTGAGCGATGTCACTTCCCAAGCAGAAGGCAGTGAGTCTGTTGAAGTGGAAGGAGTCGTTGTGAGTGCAGAAAAGATAGAACTGAGTCCCGAAAGTAGCGATCGTAGCTTTTCTGACCCACAATCTAGTACTGATAGGGTTGGTGACATCCATATTTTGGAAGTGTCAAATAACCTGGAACACAAGTCTACTTTCAGCATCTCAAATTTTCTGAATAAGAGCCGAGGTGGCAATTTTGGTACTAATCAAAACGATGACAACATTCCAAATACAACCAGTGACTGCAGAATGGATGGAGATGCCTCTTATTTAATGAGTCCAGAGTCTGGGCCTATTAATGCCCATTCCTCTGCTACTGTGTCTCATGTGGAGAATCCATTCAGTGAACCTGCAGACTCTCACTTTGTTAGACCTATGCAGGATGTAATGGGTCTTCCGTGTGTACAGACTTCTGGGTACCGGGCAGCAGAACAGTTTGGGATGGACTTTCCAAGATCTGGCTTGGGACTACACTCTTTATCAAGGGCAATGATGGGCTCTCCAAGAGGTGGAGCTAGTAACTTTCCTGGCTACCGTCGCATAGCTCCCAAAATGCCTGTTGTGACTTCTGTTAGGAGCTCCCAAATGCAAGATAGTACATCTAATTCCCAGTTGATAATGAATGGGACCAGTTCCTCTTTCGAAAATGGGCATCCGTCCCAGCCTGGTCCACCACAGTTGACTAGGGCATCTGCTGATGTTCTTTCAAAGTGTAAGAAGGCCTTATCTGAGCACAACGTCTTGGTTGTAGAAGGTGCTCGCAAATATGCCTGTAAAATCTGCTGCAAGACTTTCCTGACCTTAACAGACTGTAAGAAGCACATCCGTGTGCACACAGGAGAAAAGCCTTATGCCTGTTTGAAGTGTGGGAAACGGTTCAGCCAGTCCAGCCATTTGTATAAACATTCCAAAACTACCTGCCTGCGGTGGCAGAGCAGCAATCTCCCCAGCACTTTGCTTTAATCCTTCCCCCCCCCAAGCCTGTACAAATAATGCCAATACAAAGTGTAAGAACGTGAACCAATGTCTGGAATATTAACACTATTTTGTTCAAGACTGCAGGTTGAGAAGCTGCCCTTGTAGTAAACACTTAAGTGTGATTTTTTTTCCCCCCTCCCCTTCCCCGAAAGTGTTGGTCCTGTAAAATGAGGATAATACCATACCTACCTCACAGGGGTGTTGTGAGGCTTAAACAACTGTTTGGAAGCGCTTTGAGATACTCTGAAGGAGGCACTATAGAAGTATTAAGTAGTATTATGTAAATGCAGGTCTTGGGCTCATGGGGATGCAATCCCTAAAACCATGTAGTTCCTGAGGTGGGAGGGAAGGAAGGAATAGGTAGAAGGGAATAGGTGAAAATGTAGCCAGCTCCTAATTATGTTAAAGTAGCTCATTTCAAGGATGAGAAACTGAAGTGCACATTTTTTTTAGGAATTTTGTAAAATTGTGAAAGTGTTTAAATAACTTGTAAAATAAGTTGATACATTATGTGTATGAACAAAAATGCAAAGAGCTCTTTACTGTTACTAATGCAGATTGCTTTTCTTTAAGGATATGCAATCTTGGGACATGCCTGTCTACCACAAAATGCTTTAAAATGTTTAGTTATGGAAATAGTTGTAGGGGTTCTGAATGTATTTTTGGCTGTTTTCCTGTAATGGACACTGTAATGAAGGTGCTTACCTTGAGTCCAAAACAAGTAACATTTGGACTGTTAGATGTGTATATATAGTTTGAATACAGCAAGATCTCCTAGGTGTTTCACCATTTTTTTCTGTAAAAACTTGTAATGAGTGAGAAGTGATGTACTGTTTATGTATGTGCTATTCTTAGCAGTATTTTAACCAACTCGTATTTCATATGTTAAAATTCTATATACATAGATGTCTGAAAAGAAATTGTCTACTTTATTTTAAATAGGAGATATGATTTGTGGTGGCTTCTTTTATTGTGGAAGATAGTCTCTTACCCTTTCCAGATGCTGACAGTCAATCTGATCCAAGTTATTGTGTAAGCAGACTATCCTTTTCTGATGCTCTTATCTTCAGGCTTTTTAATTTCCTTCTCCATATATTTATTGTCCTCCCAACCATGGATTACTTTGATCTGCAGAACTATCAGGATAGAGAGCCTGTCTTGCCATATTCATATGCCTCTCTGAATAAAATGTAGTGGTTGACTCTAATTCTTCAATTTAGAGAAGTAAAAATCCAACACAAATTTAATTTAAAAAATAGCACTGAACACCTTGTAAAACAAGTTCAGTAATCATAGCCCACGAAAGCTTATGCTGAAATAAATTGGTTAGTCTCTAAAGTGCCACAAGTATGCCTTGTTTTCTGTTTCCAATGAATCTCACAATCTTATTTTAATTTCCTCCTCTTTGATACCATTGTAACTAATAGTCTTTGCAGTTGTGGGTTTGGTTTTTTTTTTAAGATGCACATGAACGAACTCCTGAAGTTCAACAAAATGGGTTTCTATTAACATTTTGGAGCATTTCTACTGACAAGTGTTACTCTGTTTATGCAGAATCTTGGTTAGTGTTTCAGCACATCTGTCATATCCAAAAGAGACAGATCATGAGCATCTTACATAGATAATCGGCCACAGCAGCAGTTGCTTTTTTAATATAAAGAAAGCTTTTGCAAACTTTCCAACCTTCTCATCTTCAATCTGTTATGTTGCAAGCTCATTCTGTGGGGTGTTACGATCTGACTTTGATTAAACCTATGCTGTTTTTTAAATAAGGATATTGGCCTCCTGAAAAAGCTGGATTTATTTGAATGGAAGCTGAAAATTAAAATCCTTATTCCTCAGTTCTGTAGTTAATTGTCTTGAGTGACTGAGACAGTTGAAACATTGGACCTAAACAATCATGGTCAGCACCACAGAAACAGGGCTATGTATGAAACAATGTGTCTGAGAAAGTAGTAAAATGTTTTTCTCTCCTGCTTTTGTGTTGAGAAAACAGCCCTTAGGCAGTTAACATTTGATTTGCAATTTTAAATTTCTAAAGTACGCAGGAACTTGGAACTGTTATGAGTGGCAGGATTCAATTCTTTAAACCCTCACAGACCCATGACTGTGTTTTAATGGTTACACTGCTGGCTTTTGGTTTTTTAAGGCACCAAGGAAATGTGCCAGGTTCATGGATAGCATTAGAAAATGCTGCATTTTAGGTGGCCATCATGTTGATGGCAAGGGACTAAGAGCATTGAACTACATCAGTCTCACTGCATCTCCATTAAAACTAGATCAGTGCACTGCAGTGTTTTCTAATTTAAGCTTATGTTGATGTGTTGCCTTATTGCTAATATCTTGCCTAACTTTTTAATCTCTTGCCTTTTCCAGTTTTGTTGTAAAAACTTTTTTTCTGTTTTTCCAGTTGTCTTTATCTAGCATCTGTCTGAAACTCTCCCACTCACAGGAAGAAAGCAGAGATGGGAGTGGAGCAATTAATGCACTTAAACTTAAGAATGAATATGAACATGTAAATGAAACCTCTGTTTAACTCTACTTCTGGATCATTTTTTATGTTCGTGGTTATGTGAAAGGCCATCGGTGGTAAAGGAGAGCTGCTCCCTTGAGAAACAAACAAAAAAAAAACCAAAAACAATTAAAATAAACCTTGGGACTATCTTAGATGTAACCAACTTAATTTTCAGTATATCAAATTATAGTGTTTATAGAAGGACCCATGTCTGACTGTTGTTGCTTTCTTGGTCTTCCTATATGAAGCAATGTCTCAGAATAAACACACACTATTGAACTGAACCATCTTGTAAAATGAGCAAAATCTAATCTCCACACCTGACACTAGTTACAAAAATAACCTCACCTTACTTCTATTCAGAGGTAATAGCTGAGCACTATAGTGCAGTCTGACATGAGACTCTCAGTATGTTTATAGTGTTGTGAGATACAGCTGAAAATAAACACTATGGTTTTGTGTTGATCTGTCTGATTTAATTACTCACTTAATCCCGACTGGAACAGTGATAGCCTCCAGGGGGTCCAGCAGTTGGTGTGTTGGGATCTCCACTGGCTGCCTGTTGGTAGAGTTGGTTCTGCCCTACGAAGCCTTACCTAACCTGAGACTGCATGTCTCTTCCTGGACTTTTCTGCCACAACTTCCATTTGCAGGAACACCTGAGCTTGGAACCCTCTTGTAATAAAGCAGAGAGGGTGGCTGGCAGGGCACTCAGGGCGTGGGCTTGAGGACTCTGAACAGTCCAAATTTGGTGACTGTCCACGTATGCTCTGAAACAGCTTTCTTTGGGTATTTTTGGAGATGGCTGATGGTATGATTCCTAGAAAATGTGTCTGAAAGGAGGGTGGCTGGTTGCCTGAGCTCTAACTAAATTGATATTTTAATTGAGTGCTAATGTTATCCTAGGGTACTGAGATCCTTGAATAGGTGTCTCTTGATTATTTAAATCTAAATAAAAACAAATACAATCCTGTATTGCCCACAAGACCTTATTTGTCTTGAAAAATGATGCCCGTTGTTGCCAACTCTCCCTCTCTTAGGCCAAATGCTATATCAAAGCAAATAGCTGGAAGTATAGGGGGAGGAGCCTATAGTGCAAGAAAAAGATTCTGAATCCAGTGTAACATTCCTCAGTGTGCAACCTGAATTGCAGATCTGTTATATCACCTTAGCTCTCCAGCCTGGATTCCCTTTTACACTGCCTTACTGTCAGAATAGCAACCCTTCCAGGCTCCATTAACTCAGCCCCCAGCATGTAAAGTCATTCCTAGTTGAACACAAATGCTATGCCCAGCTGTCCATAAACAGATACAAGGTGATGCCAGCATATCCCTCAATCCCAGCCATGCACACACACCCCAGCCCTCCAAAAAATGTCATGTACAGTTCAGTGGCCCCCTGGAGTGTACTAGCTCATAATTAGTTCATCATTCCAACAGTGGATAATGAATATGCACCACCCTTGTTCCAAGTATGGCTTTCCCAAACACTTCAAACTGGTTTAGGTAAAACAGTAAACCACATTTAACTAGAGAGAGACTAAGTGATTTACAGGTGATAAGGCATAAGTCAGAGTTAGTTACAAAAGAAAAAAATAAAACCACATTCTAATTTCAAGACTTTACCAAGGCTAACTCTAAAAGCGAAATTAGATGCAATATTTTTCACAGGCTGCTGCTTTTCCCAGCCTGAAACCACTCCCCTTAGTTCCATGTTCTACAGGTATTTAGTGATGTCATGGGAGAGGAGAGGTGGTCAGAGGCTTTCTCCCTCCCACTTCTTATAGTAGACTCTAGTCTAACCTTTTGTACTGGAAAAGTCTTTGCTGGGCCATGGGGCAGCAGTTCCATTGCACAGATGTTCTGCAAGCTGGCCTGGGGCATTGCAAATAATCTGTTTAACTCCCCTTAAGGTGACTCTCCAATTAAACAGGTAATGGCCTTTTAGCACCTACCTGGTGTGCCAGTTTGCCTTTTGTCTTTGAAAAAATGGTCTGAGGGTGTTTTACCTAAAACCACAGCATAGTTCAGTAACAATCACATAGTAAAATTTCATAGTGCCATGTACAATGTTGATACATTAACAGAACAATGTTCTGTAGATTGAGTTTTCGAATGATACAAGGCATACTTCAAACAAAATATATCATGACCATACAAAAAGTGGTAAACATGGGCTGCAGGGTGGAGTACAGTATATCCCACCCATTTAGAGAGTCCTTTGGTGTAAGCTATATGTGATTTTTACACCTATGTAAAACAACTTTTGCAAGCAAATTTGCTTTTCTAACGATCTGAGCTTGCTCCTGTTCCTTACAATAGTTTTTTAAACTTGCTTTCCTGTGTCATGGAAAAAGGTCTTGGAACGATTGATGCTAGGTTGGATACTGGAAAAGTTTGACAAGTTAGAACACATTTGTCAAGTTCTCTGTCAAATAGGATTAAACCTACATACACCACTGTTTGTCACTTGATTTATCTACCTATAGTTTCTCTACAGTGACACCAAGAGAAAGTTTTATATTTAGATCCATCTGCCAGTGTCAACTGCTTATAATGCAAACTTGGCTTAAGAGCAACAAAAACAAGCCACTAGTGCCTCAGTGCACTTCACACCAAGGTTAAGGTGCAGGGGATGGTGGTTTAAACACCAAGAAATCCTTGGATATTTAATGGCAATGGGTGTAATATTCACATTTCTTATTTAATCAGCTGCCCCTGGGAAGACCAGATACCTCTAATCTAATTAAGTCAGTGAGATTTGCCAACTGCTGAGTAGGTTCCAACCAGGAGCTGAGGCTGGCAGAGCATAAAAATATCAGATTCGCTTAGAGTTAATACTCTCCTCCATGGCTCTACAACTCCACACTACTGGATCCTTGATAGGCAGCAATTTTAAGTGTGCTTATAGATTACTGTTTGGGGTTCCAAACCCTTAATTTCTCAGACTTTGTTGCCTAGCAAACACAGGAGTAAGAGATGCAGGGACCATTTCCTCTTCCATTTTTCTATTTATCTACATTAATTTCATTGCCCAAAGCACTATTGAAATCTCTATCCTGCTGGCTGCAGTTCAGCTACGCAGCAGACCACATGATGGCAGAGCCGGGGAGAACCGTGGTGACCATCAATGCCGGTCTCAAAGCATGGGGAGTTCATTCAGGAACAAATCAATCTAATGATCATGACTGGACAAGGAGCTTCAACACAGTATCAAATGCCCTGAAACAATCAGGAATGCCTTTAAATAGTGCTAACCACAGTTGAACTGAGATGGTCTTGTGATGTCTGACACCACAGTGGCAGTAGCTTCTGTCAGCAAACAAGGATGCATCAGATCCACAGCCATCCAACAGCAATCCAATCTCCTAATTCATGGGCAGAAAACAACCTTCTGTCCCTTTAAACTCCCTACATTAAAGGGGAGATGAACACCCAGGCAGATTGGCAGGGCAGACAGAAGATAGAGCCAGGGGAATGGAATCTTCACTCAGTCCTTTGACTCAATAATCAGAGCCCTGGGTCATCCAGCATGAGACCTAGTTCCAGTTTCTTCTCTAGAAGGGATCTCTGAGCCATAGCCACAGATGCACTTTCTCCTGCAGCGACCAGGACCTGAGTTTCCACTTTTTGCAACACTCCCCAAAGCAATTCAGAGGGTCAGAGTCTAATTGCTCAATAGTATAAAGTTGTCAGGATTGCCTCCCCACTCTGAACTCTAGGGCACAGATGTGGGGACCCGCATGAAAAAAGAAATAACCCCCCCAAGCTTATTTTACCAGCTTGGGTTAAAATGTTTTTTTCCAAAACACAACTTCTTCTGTGTTTGGAACTAACTGCTGCCACCACCAAACTTAATTTAGGGTAGTTTGGGACCCTTCTTTCCCTTTCCACTAACCCCCCAAACTTCTTCCTTCCCTAGGAAGCTTAAGGAAAAAAAAAAAAAAACCTCGCCTGCTTCTGCTAGACGTGCCCGATCCAAAACCAGGATCTTACACAATGAAAAACAAGCAGTTAGCTTTTTAAAAGAAAGATTTTAAGAAAAGAAAAAAAGAAAGGAATAAATCCCTTATAACCATCAATGGAACAGCATCTACCATAATCAACAAAAGGATTCAAAAACCAAACCTCTCCCCCGAGGCAACTTTCTCCCACTGTTGATATCTCTGCTGAAGCTTACAATCTCAAGAAGCACCCAGCCAACACTCACCACTAAAAACCCTCCAAGTGATAAAAAGGTAAACTTACTGACTACAGTACTTGATAGACTCTTATAGTTATAGTGAAAGACATAGCTGTGTTCATCCCATAGCCGAGGTGAACAGAGAGAGGACCCAGAGAGAAACTGAAACTTAAAATCCTTTGTCTCCTGAGGAATTTCTCATTGGTCAGTTGTCCACCTCTCAGGTTACCTTTAGCTTAACCCCTTACAGGTAAACAATAATTCTAGGCTACTTCACACTTATAACAAAAGTTAATTGTGTTATACCCTCCCTGACTACACGCTTCTACATGACATCCCACTCTAAGGGATATGCAGACCTTCTCTGGCAGAAGAATAAGAAAAATTATACCTTACCAAAAACCTGCAGATCTCATCCTACGTGCAGAAAGTCATTCCTGAGAGACTAATTTTCCTCTCACAACTATTCTGCCCCCAGGGGTTCAGGCAGAATTAATAGTTGTTGCACAGTAAGAAATGTTTGTATTGGAAATTCTGAATGTCACTATGTTCAGCCACCTGTTACTTAATCCAGAGATTTCAATGTTTGAGCAGCCCCCCTAGGGAGGTGTTTGATGTGTGCTGATGTGACACCTGCCATTTGGGCTGACAATTAGGAGACTGAATAGGGGACCCACACCGCTAAAATCATGAGTTTCTACAATTTGAACTACAGAGCTCTGCTCTCATGTTGAGAGCAACAACAGACCATATCCTCTGTAGATCAAGACACGGAGGGGGGCACATAACATGCCGGCCATCCTACTCACCATGGGTGAAATCCTGGCCCCACTGATGCCAATGGCACCATCTCTCGACTTTAATGGGGCCATGATCTATTAGCCATGCTGGCTGTATAGTGTCACATCTGATGTTAAGTACGTTCAAGTCTTTTGCTTTATCAGAGCCATAAAGTATAAAGCCACCCATCTAATTATGTTTGTTGCCTTCTTGTGAAAATGGGACCAATTGTTCCAGGAAAGGGAGTGATTATCTTTGATCTCTGAGTTTCCATCCATATACAGTTATATGCTCTCCAGCGTCTCACCAGCATTCAGCTTTTCCTCTTAAAAATAGCACAATATATACACTGCTTCCACATCACCACCACACAGCCATGTGTTACTCAAGCCTGGTTTAATAAATTCTACTTGCAGAATGACAGAGGCATAAACACCAACTTTAGAGCAGGAACGAGTCAGGATCTGTTTTGCTTCTCTAGGTTAAGAGACAGTGGTCATTTCTAAGGTATGACATGGCCTAGCCAGTGATGTTCTTGGGATTCTCTTCTCTTCACAGCTGGAGTTCACTTGGCATACTTTCCTCTTTCAAGCCAGCCAGAAGATTGTTAGCGGCCAGGACAGACATAGCGCTTCTGGTGGCATAGGTAGCACTTCCAATGTGAGGCAAAATCACTATACGGGGGAGAAAAGGCATATTTCAGAGATCGGTCCATGCACCCGAGCAGTACGCTTGTTACTCTAGCACGTGCACTTTCATTTTATGGTGGCACTCTTGTGCCACGTCTCGGTAACTAGTCTCCATGTGGGATGGGTCTGAGAAGTTCAGGTGGGTTAATGCACCAGCTATGGAATAACATGGGAGAAGAGTTTGGTGGCTTTATCCTACTCACCCTGGGTGAAATCCTGGCCCCACTGATGCCAATGGCACTCTCTCGACTTTAATGGGGCCATGATCTATTAGCCATGCTGGCTGTATAGCTTCACCCATGAACAGAAGAGCAAGATCAAGAGAGAAAGTGAAAACCAACTCCAGGGTGTCCTTGCTTTTGCTGGTGTGACAACTACATGCCAGATGGGTTTGGTATTTGAGCAGCTCTGTCAGTGAAATTAATAATACATTTTAAAGCTTAATGCTTTTAAAGTGGAGATGAAAAACATTTGTGACCTTGTACCCTTTAGGTAGTATAAAAGCCACTTCTTTAAAACTAAATATTAGAAAGCATAAAGTCAGGACCTCTTGTTCCTAACATAGAGTCACAGAATTGTAGAACTGGAAGGGACCTCGACGGGTTATCTAGTCCAGTCCCCTGCACTCAAGGCAGGACTCAGTATTATCTAGACCATCCCTGACAGATGTTTGTCCAACCTGCTCTTAAAAATCTCCAATGACAGAGATTCCACAACCTCCCTAGACAATTTATTCCAGTGCTTAACCACCCTGTCAGGAAGTTTTTCCTACCATCTAAGCTAAACCAGCCTTGCTGCAATTTAAGCCCATTGCTTCTTCTCCTATCCTTTGAGGTTAAGGAGAAGAACTTTTGTCCTTTCTCCTTCTAACAACCTTTTATGTACTTGAAAACTTATGTCCCCTCCCTGTCTTCTCTTCTCCAGACTAAACAAACCCAATCTAACATTTTACTGTTTGACAAGAACCTAGGACTGGAAGGGTCTTCCTGGCACACTAACTCAAGTCCCCTGCTATCCCATTCCTAAACTTAGGAAGGACTGTTTTTATATGACATAAAGGAACAAATTATAAACATTAATTGTTTTAATTAGGGCTGTCGAGCAATTAAAAAAATTAAAAACTGTTTAACAATAATATAATACAATTTATTTAAATTTTTTTGATTTTTTTACATTTTTCAAACATATTGATTTCAATTACAACACCGACTACCAAGTGTACAGTGCTCACTTTATATTTATTTTTGATTACAAGTATTTGCACTGTAAAAAAACAAAAGAAATAGTATTTTTCAATTCACCTAATACAAGTACTGTAGTGCAATCTATCATGAAAGTTGAACTTTCCAAGTGTTTTTGGATGTTCTTCTACATTTTCAAATACATTGACTTCACTTACAACACAGAATACAAAGTGTACAGTGCTCACTTTATATTATTATTTTTTTTACAAATATTTGCACAAGAGATTGCACTACAGTACTTGTATGAGGAATTGTAGATGGTACACTTTGTATTGTGTTGTAATTGAAATCAAAATATATTTGAAAATGTAGAAAAACATCCACAAATATTTAAAGCAATAACAATACCATTTATTTAATCACAGGATTAACGCTCCAATCATGCGATTAATCACGATTAATTTTTTTATTGCCTTGACAGATCTACTTCTAACATGCTCATCACCTCGGTATCTGGACACTAAGGTCCCAATCCATTGATGTTAACGAGGCTACTTGTGTGCTCCAAGCTAGGCAATGTGCTTAAGTCCCTTGCTGAAATGGGGTCTAAGTTCTCAGCTAATGGAATACTGAGATCAGTCGGCGAAATGTTTGCAAATGAGCAAATACATCTGAATTAATTAAAATTTGCCCTGGATTTAGTTAACACACTCAGCTGAGGAGGTTTTCCCTCCTCAGTGCCCCTCATAACACACTGCCTTGCTCTGGTTCAGTGCCGTGAGCAGCTTACTTAAGCACACATGGTTTGTTTTCCCTGGTCTGTGACTAATTAGCCCCTCATATTAAACCCTTGCTAGACACGAACCATGCCAGGCTCACCAGGACTGAAATTCCTTGTCAGGTCAGTGTGGCAAACGGAATAGCAAGAACTACATTGAGCCCCTTGCTCTAGCCACTCGAAGCCACTGCCTCCCCATCCGAAGTGCAGGAAGCGGAATGTAGGAGAAAGTGCAGAACAGCTGATGTTTGCAAAGACAGTGGCTTACCACAATTCTTCAGGGAAAGGAGCGGGTGGTCTGTAGGCAGCGGCTCCGGGGTTGTGACATCCAGACCAGCAGCTGCAATCTTGCCACTAACCAAAGCCTGATACAGGTCTTCCTGGTTCACCACTGCTCCCCTAAGGAACACAGTTTAAGCTATAAAGAGCTAGGTACTGTTACCAGTAAGCCAGACACACATGGATACAAACACTGCCACGTGCTTAACTTGGCACACTCAAGGCATCACACTGGCTTCAGTGGAACGACTTACCTGCCTGAGTTTGCTGGAATAGGCAGGAATGATCAGCTCTGTATGTCACTTTGTGCCCATGTTCCACACCACTAACCCTCAGGTTCTGCTTAACTGCTCTCTCCACCGGGTTATCGTAACAGTCACTGTACCCAGGGACAAACCTGGCTGTAGTCATCCCATTGCATTCAAATCCCATTTGAGGACATATAATTTGAACGGTGTTTAAGCAGTTTTAACCCTCAGCTGTACCATGTGTGTAGATGGGACCGTAGCATGTGGCCAATCCCCACGAGGCTCTTGTCTTCCATGGTGAAAGCCCGCATTCCCGTTCCTGGGGAAAAGGCCCTTTGAGTATCACCACCTACACAGGCAAAGCTTTTCCACCCTGGAGAACAGGAGAGGAGAGAATCCAAGATGGTGCCCGCTTTGCAGCTTTTAAAGTGGGAATAATCCCATGATATCTGCTGAACTCTGCCCTAAGGGGGAGAAACTTTACTTTCTTGTGTACGCTAATATATAGTAGCCATTTAAAAGATAATCGCAGCAGGCCAAACTAACAAGATTGGCAAGCACAAGCTCAGAGTTGATGTCACAAGCCAATACTTGCCCCCCGTGGCTATGGCAATTTCAGCACAATCCCTTGACATCCGTAACACCCGTATATCGGTTACCTGAATATCACTCGCTTTTCCTTTTTCACCCCCAATCTAGTCTTGTTAAAGATGACAGTGAAGACTTTCACCTGCTTGTGTTGATAAACACAGATGTTTTCTTCATTCGGCTGAAGAAATCCTTGTTGCACATTCCTTTAGTGTCGGGAGTTAAGGAACAGGTTACAACCACAAAGTCTGACTCCTCTGCTAGCTTGGCGAGTGGGACTATGGGGAGGAAAAAAACATGTGTGTGTCCTGTTTATTTTCACTAGTTTGGGAACTACTCATTGTCCAGTAAATAGTCATCAGTGAGGGACTATTGTTTCAGGAAGACCTCTCTAACATCACCCCATCACTGGGTTGTCAAACCCAAACAAAAACAACATATGAACAAGATGCCATATTTTAAAGGACTTTTAAAAAAAATAGACAAGGTTTCATCAACCAAAAGAGGAAATTTACCCATGTTTGGGAACCAGTCTTCCACCCCAGAAGTGGCTGCAGTGTGCATTTCAGGGGTGGTACATATTAATTAGCAAAATATTACCATCATATTTTAAACAAACATTTAGAAGTTCTGTAAGACAGATTTGACAATTCTTTCAGCTTTCACCCAAGGATGGGAAGAGAGGAATAGGTAGAGTTCACAGGATTTTCAAACAAAAAGATTGATACTGCACCCCCCCCCCAAAAAAAAAAAAAAAATTGAAAAAGAAATAGTTCCAAAAAAATCAACCACATAAGTCACAGCTGGGTAACACCTTCAGCTGGGCAACACCACAGGACTTTGCAGGACAAAGTCTGTCAATGAGTTTGAACGTGCAGAAAGGCACAGTACAGAGACTGTGCATTATTATAGGTAGGAAAACAAATACTTGATATAAACGCAAATATATCTGAAGAGAGTCTCATTTGGGAGTTGCCATTTATTCTTACGAGATCTGGGATGAAATCTTGGCTGCACTGACGTCAGTGGGGTCCAGATTTCACTCATGACATCACCACCACTTTCAATCAACAGCATACTCAATGTGCTAGCGCTCTACACTCAAACACCAGTCACTTTTTGGGGCCTTCATAATAATTCAGCACGGCTACATTGTGCTTGAGGAATCCTTCAAGCTTCCCATCACCACCCCCAGGGACAAGATCTTCCCTGCATCAACTCACGTGTACTGTTTGTTATTCTGCACTTACGAGAAAGTTTTGTTTCCAGAGCTGTCTTTCCAGCTTCATTTATGTCTCTTACCAAACTCAGCTTGAAACTCCACAGCGTTCTCCGGTTTGGGGCGACTTCCCGTATACAAAAATTTCTTGACCCCAAATGGCTTTAGACGGCGCGCCACTGCCTGTCCTAAAAACAAGAAGAGGCCACATCTCTGCCCACTGAGATCATGCACTGGAGGAAGTAAACCACTAACCTGCAATTTGACAGCCCAAAACCCAGTGTATTGCTCCTGCATCTTTCGACAAGGCTGCAGAATGCATCCACGGTTCACACAACTGCACCAAAACCTGCCACTTTCATTAAGAGATTATTCTAACTGCCCCAGCTAGGTTCCCCAGCATTTTGGAGGCAACATGGCTCTCATTCACTCCGGGAAAAGTGAATGATTTTTTGATTGGTAAGGCAGCTGCAGCAAAGGGAACAATGGGACATTAAATCTGAAGTGACATTTTGGAGAGAAAATTTAAGGAAGGGGAAAAAAAATCCATTGGTCAACTCCACAAGCTGACAAGCCCGCACTCCGGTGTAGCATGGACTTTGTTTGGGATATTTGTTTAACTGAAATAAAGCAAGAGAAAGTCCAGTTGTTTGCTTTAGGAGTCTGATAAGAGGAAATATGTGAATATTTTACAGCTTAAGGTCTAAGCCTGATTGCAAATTGCAGACTGATTGGTAGGATGGAGAGATGGATTCCTGCTTAGTCAGCCTCTGGCTTCTGAGGGTAGGGGGAGGGACAGGGACAGGTGAATGGGGGAGCCTCCCATCAGCCACTGGTTTGAATGTCCTCAGAACTTTGTCCTTTACAGTTCTCTTTATTTATTTTGCAGTTTCTGGGAACGTGCCCAGCACCGCTAGCACAGGGCAAAGTTAAACACAAAATTGTTAGCATAACCAAAGCTTGAAGTAACTTGTGAACTCCCCACCTAACGGGAGAGAGCATAAATGTCCGCTCAGCAAAACCCTGAGTGAACATAGGAGCTGAAAGTGACATCCAGGACTCATCGGATTGTGTGACTAAGAAGAAAGAGAACACTTGAGTCATGGGTTGTTCCCTGCAGGAAAGGGGGCTGCACACAAGTTCGCATGCACACAAAAAACAGGCAAGGAGAAGAAAGTTTCTGGCTGTGATAAAACTGAGTAAAATATTAAAGCTACAGACAATACACACTGGAGATCTAAACATCTTCTTACTGATCACGGAGTTAGTTATCATCATAGTATCCGAGCACCTTCCACTAGTGCCTTAAGTAACGACAGCTGGCCTGCATCTGTTCTCTCATCTTCCCCCCAGAGGGAGAAGTGTGTGCAGTGAAGTGTCTGCTTTTGGAAAATTATATCTTACACACACACGTTGCTATGTCAGTCAACAGTGCTCCCATTATTGGGAGATAAATACTAGTATATCGCTACACAACACAATACACTCACCTATTCTTCCCAGCCCTACGATTCCTACAGTGCTACCGGACAGACCGTACCCACACATCCACAGAGGCTTCCATGTGGTCCAACCACCACTACAAAAGGAAGTGAAATGCAGATGTTAGACTGATTCCATTTCCCAGGTCCGCTTGGAGTCTGGATAACGGACCCACCAAATTACGAATGGCACAAATACTTTGAAACCTACGTGTCAGCAACATACTGGTGGAAATGACTTAGCACTCTAGAAACAGAAATGAACAGGAATGAGTGGTGCTAACATGTAGCGACGGGTTCTATAATGTTCTTGCTTTAAGTCACCTTTAGCGTTAATTAGAGCAGCCTCAAGACTGATCTAACTTTTGTTCCACTCCCCACAGCCCCTGGGTACAGCCTTTGTGCAGTGAATTCTGGCCATACCCGCAACGTCCTTCCCGCAGTGGGAGCAGGGCCGGTGCAGGGCCCTTCCAGTTGCTCTCTTTGGCTGGGGAAGCCCCATGCACATTTTCACCTCCTTTAAGGCCCCTTTATACTGCCACACACACTCTAGCTGGGTCACTGTCCAAGCACAAAGAGTTATGCCTTAGATTTAGGACTTAAAACAGCCTCTTTGTTAAGGTGCAAAATAATTGAACTTAACTCACTGGGCTCATAGAATGATGTTGATCTCAGCTAGTCCACTACAAATCCAGAGTAACTGTAACTGCATCCATTTAAACTTCTCAAGGCAGGAATTGCCTTTACTTTGGTGTATTCGGGTCCAGGATTGATCAAGCACACAGTCTATGCAGTTACTCCAGACTCACTGACGTCGTACAGCTCAGAAGCCAGCCCTAAATTGTAAATACTCACTTCTTCACTTCCTCCACTGACTCCGGCAGCCTGCGACACGTCGCTAAGAGCAAAGCTACCGAGAGCTCGGCCGTGGCATCGGTCAGGATGTTTGGGGTGTATCCCACACGGATTCCACTGTAATTCAAACACAACATTTTGGTCCTCAAGCGTTAACACGTGAAATGCTATTTTGCTCGTTTGTTCACATTTGAATGAAATCCTGTCTGTGTTGCACTTCACTCTGCTGGGCATTTCTTTGCCACAGGTTCTTATATCACCATATTATCAGAGCACCAAACAAACAACAACTAAAATCAATCATTCCTCACAACCCCGCTGGTGCCCGGGCAGTGCTCTCATCCCCACTGTACAGATGGGGAATTGAGGCACAGAGAGACTGAGGGGCACGTGTGAAAAGCTAGCTAGGTGCATAAAGATGTAGACAGGTGCCAAATGGGATCCTTTAAAAATCCGGTCCTTATGCTCAGATCCTCAAAGGTTCCATTGAAATCGAGGGGAGTTAGTTACCTTCGAGAATCTGGCCCTAAGTGGCTTTCTGAAAGCCCCACAGGGCCTGCGATAGAGCTGGGAACCAAATCAACGTTTCCCGAGTCCCAGTGCAATGTCTTACCTCCAAGCCAACCCATCCTCTGTTCCAGTTGGTTTCTCTCAATTAACAGGTCTCTATTTCACCCAAAAGAATGGCAGGGGACACAGCAAATAGCGGAAGAAAATGCATTTCATGGTTAAGAGTTAGCACACAAAGGAGCAAATAATACCGCTTTTTAATTTCTTCTAGAGCCAGATGGTCAACACCCACGGACAGCGTGCTGATTATTTTAAGGTTGGGCCCTGCAAAACATGAAGACAGAACCATCAAAACCTAGAGAGCTTAAAAGATCAAAATGCAACGACAGAACAATGGAAAAATTAAAGGATAAAAATGTCTTACAATCACTGTCTTGTAATGGTCTGAATCTTCGGAATCTACTATAGCGGGGTGGGCAAACTTTTTGGCCTGAGGACCACGTCTGGGTGGGGAAATTGTATGCAGGGCTGTGAATGTAGGGCTGGGGGAGGGAGGGGGGTTGAAGTGCACGAGGGAGTGCGGGGTCTGGGAAGGGGTGCAGTATGCAGGAAGGGGCTCAGGGCAGGGGGTTGGAGTGCAGCAGGGGATTGTGGTTCAGGGTTCAGGAGGGGTTTGGGTTGCGGGCTCCAGCCTGGCACTACTTACCTCAAGCAGCTCCGGGTTGGCAGCAGCGTGCAGTGGGGCTAAGGCAGGCAGGCTCCCTGCCTGCCCTGGCCCCGCACCTGGAAGCGGCCAGCATGTCCGGCATTGGCTCCTGAGGGTGGGGTGCAGGAGAAGGTGGCTCCACTGTGCGCTCCCTCACCTGCAGGTACCACCCCCGAAGCTCCCATTGGCTGCAGTTCCCAGTACCTGGACAATGGGAGCTGCGGGATGCAATGTATGCAGGTGAGGGCAACAATGTAGAGCCCTCTTTCCCCCCACCCCCAGAGACTGCAGGGACATGATGCTGGCCACTCCCGAGAGCAGCACAGGGCCAGGGCAGGCAGGGAGCCTGCCTTAGCCCTACTGTGCCATGGGGTTGACAATTCCGCAGGCCGAACTGAAAGCCCTGACAGCACGGATCCGGCCCGTAGTTTGTCTTCCCCTGTACTCTAGTGACCAGAAACACCTAACAGGGCTGAAACTGAAGGAAGTCAGGAAACCGAAATACTTCTTTTTCAGGCAGCTGACTCTGGACACGTGACAGTGCTCTGCGCATAGTCAGTTTCATTGTTTTCCTTTCACAGCTGGTCAGTTTTCTCCTTTGTGGACATTCATAGAGTTATGCCAGAATGACCATCTGGTCTGATCTCCTGTTAACACAGGCCAGAGAACGTCACCCACACATTTCTGCATCAAGCTCATAACTTCTGTTGGACTAGAACAGATTTCTTACAAGACACCTTGTAAACATCAACTGGGAAGAGAAGCAGAAAATCCCTTACAACTTCTAAAGGAATTGAAACCAAAATCAGGAGGTACTATGGAGAGGATTTGCCAGAAACTAGATTTTTTTTTTAATGCCAAAAACATCAATGAAAGTTGACAGTGTCCCTTAGCTAAGGAAAAGTCTCTTTAAAGATGCTATTTCTCTATTCCTAGCTTCTTTTCTTTGCCTGGGATGGGAACAAGTCACTCTTTAGTGGTCATTTTCTCGGGAACCCTATATTAGGCAGAGAAGTTTCTCCTTGCAGGGAAAAACCACACCTCAGAAAGGGACGGACAGTGAATTCTGGCTAGTGAGGTTCACTGGACGCTGCGTTTCTGGCCAGCAGATACCAGGGAGCTAGACACATCTCTTCTTGTCTTACAACTCTGTGCCGCCGGGATGAAGGGACAGAGTGTGAGGTGGAACTGAAGTGGAGGATTCGAATTAATGCATGGCAGTCAAGGAAGGCCCAGTCAATCTGCTTCTCAGGAGCTGTGAGGGCGAGACACCCGGACGGAGATCAGGGCAGCACAGAAACAAGTGTCTATGTCCCCTCTTTCTTCGATGACAAAGGATCAGCCAGAGCCATTCTCAAGAGAGCCACCGCCCATACCCACCTGCTGCATCGAGGACCTCTTTGTCTATCTGGTCAGACAAGACACAGAGCAGTCCATGCTTCCCAGCCACCCCAGCCAGCAATTCTGACCGCGGGATAGGTTCGTCTGAATCCCATTGCTGGATGTTGCAGCTACAAGGATACAGGAAAGTCACAATCACATTAAAGCACAAGCAAGAGCCCCGCTTCAAGCCAGTGCTGTGTATTGCCCCAGGTATTCGTACTGTGTTTGCCAAGGGAAATCAACAAAGTGGAGTGAGAAACAGGCTCTTCTTTTAGGCAGGAAGATGAGGATTCCTGCCATCCTCCCTTGTGGATTTCCCTTTCACAGCCCAGGAAGGTGGCACACAATTGCTAAAATACAGCCACATGATGTCCTGTGTAGCATACGCAAGCCACCTATAAACTGGCACATGAAAGGTCTGGCGCCTTCTTTCAATAACTGCAGCAGCGGAAGGAGGAAGACTAGTGGCAGGCTCTCTTCACGCGTAGAGCAAAGAACATTAGTCTTGCGATGACCTGACAACCCAAGCAAGCAGCGTGCGTGTAACACCTTCTGAGCGCTGGCACCGCGGGCAGCATGTTCAAACCCTGCCTGGAGCCTGCAGCAGCTGGGACCACGGCACACCACTCTGGTGTTCTTTACCTGGGCTGTCTAACGTGGCAAACTTGTATTTTAAAGCTCTAAATGGCACAGACATTAGGGCAGGGCAGGAACTTCCCCTTGAGCCTCAATGTCCGGGCTCAGAAGTGACCCATCGTTCAGAGATCCGCACCCCCCCGGCAGGACTGCATCAAGGAGCCCTTACAGTGGAGATCCCTCAGGTGCGGAACTAGTTTTCCCTTAACCTTTGCCCCAGTTCATCCTTCCACACTTATAAACAGCAACTGAAACTTTCCCTGGGTGGCACTTGGCCTCTCTGGGTTCTTATGTGGCTCCCCCATCACTGGACTATCTGAGCACCTTCTAATCAACAATACATTTATCTCCGCAGTACCCCCAGCAGGCAGGAAAGTATTATCATTGCCATCTGACAGACGGGAACACTGAGGCACGGACAGACTAAGTGACTTTTCCGAGGTCACACAGGGCAGTCTGCTGCCCTAGCCAACCCCTTAATCACACAAACCTCATTCCCACTCCGTTCTGAAGGCCTTGGTTTGGATGCTGGACGATTTGTTCTTCTCATTTTAAGAGGGTGGGTTTTTACTGCTCTCAGGCAGCCCGCGGTGCCCCAACAATGCTCCATGAACACATTACTGCAAATCAAATTAGGGGGCCAACCACTTTACAGAAGGCCTGGAATGCCGCCGGCAATTTAAACATGCCACCGCACAACCGCTCACTGCCCATGAACTAGTGTGTGTGTGTTTGGGGGATGGGGGGAAGAGTGATGGGGTCACTGCCTTTCCATGATGCCAGTAACTGATATTTTTCACTATTTGAAAGTAGCTTATTTTCTTAAGGAACAAACACAGGCACAAAACGCAATATAACTCATTTGAACACATTCAGTGCATGAAACCACACTGAGTTGTCAGAACCTGTGCACCAGGAGAAGGGTAATCTAATGACAGCCACAGCGGGATTTAGTTATTTTAAGGTGTTGTTTGCCCTTTGCTTTGCATAGACAAAATAATGTGTATGGGTGCGGGGGAGTCAGCTGTAGTTAGGAAAACAACTTTTAATAGAAACATAGGTTTGGTTTCTGAATGTCTTGCCTGGGAAGTACTGAAAGGCTGGAGATAGTTTAAAACACTGCTGATCTGAGAATAATTTACAATGTCAAACTAAGGTTAAAAAATCCAAGTACCCCATAGCTGGAGAGAGGGAAGGAGGACACATAGCAGGCCGCCTTCTGCTCCCATTGACTTCCCTGCTGTAAAACATAGGCCCTGATCCTACCAACATGTAGACATGGCCTTCATTTTATGCACGAGTGATTCCACTGACTTCAACTGGATTAGCCAGGTGCATAAAATTAAGGATATACACAAGTGTTCACGCAACTGGAATTGGGATCTTAGCTGGCTATATTCTATGCACAGCACAGTTATTGTTATTTTAACTTTTGCTTCTTGGAATCAAAGGCACTGACCAGCATCGGAGATCAGTGGCTTACAAAATATTGCTGCATTTTTTTTTTTTAAAGCAAAGTCTTTTCAAGTCACAGGAAGGGAAAAGGGGGTTCTGGGCAAATTTTTCAAAAGTGCCATAAAACCTAAAATCAAGGGGAGTTAGGTGTCTGTCTCTGTGGATCTGGGGGTCTAAGTGATTTAGGAGCCCAAATCCTATTGAAAGTGAGTGGGACTCAGAGGCTTCAAAGGACATTTTCAGAGGTGCCTACCACAAGAACAGTGCAGCAGTTTGTTGCTTTCCTTGTAAATAAAAACCAGCGCTCTGTCCCCCAGGCCTCAGCCTCGGAGGGGTCATTTACAGCCCTCTATCAACGCCTCCCATCAACAGAGCTGGTCATGGAGAAGGCACTGCCATCAACCAGACGGCACCACGACAGTCTGCATTCAAAACACCTGCCCTGTGGGGCACAGCGCACACCAGTCAGTCACTCCATAGAAACCTAAATCTCAGGGGTGGGAAGGGACCTCAGGAGGTCTCTAGTCCAAGCCGCTGCTCAAAACAGGACCAACCCCCAATTAAATCATCCAGCAGATTTTTGCCCCGTATCCCGAAACGGTGCCCTCAAGGACTGAGCTCACAAGGCTGGGTTTAGCAGGCCAGTGCTGACACCACTGAGCTACCTGCAGCAGCGGCAGGTTCCTACCCTCAGGCAGCCCGCCCCTGGTCGGCATTTGCGCAGCGCCGAGCACCAGGGCGCGTCACAGACCCGAGGCCACCGGGCCAGGCGCGTCTCCGGGGGGGAGGAGCGGGGCTGCGCGCCCGGCCCAGGCGCGGGTCAGTGACGCCTCCGCCCGCCGGGGACACGGCCCCGGGAGCGGCCCTCCCCGAAGCAGCGGCTCGTAGCCCGGTTCGAGCCCCGCGCTCACCCGCCGGCCCGGCTCAGCGCCGCCAGCCCCTCGCGGGGGATCCGCCGGGAGACGAACGCCTGCATCGCGTGCGGCCCCGCCCCCGCCGCGCGGCACGGAGCATGCGCGCCCCATCGGAGCATGCGCGGTAGCCTTCGCCGTCGCCGCTGCCCTCACTTCCGCTCAAGCCTGGGATGCCAGACCCTGTGCGGGGACGAAACCCCTCGGGGGGGGGGGAGTTTGTTTTCGTCCCCCACCCCCCCGCGGGTCAGCGCCTCCCCCGGGGAGAATTTAAAAGAGTCCGCGGTCAGATTCTGGGTGTGTGACGTCACCCGCCTGCGCCCC
>ML677392.1:10081533-10176304 GCA_007922305.1 Dermatemys mawii | reverse complement strand
TCCTGCACCCCAACCCCCTCCCAGAGCCCACCCGCCTGCACCCCACCCCCAAACTCCCCAGACCCTGCACTCCTCCTGCACCCCAACTCCCTCCCAGAGCCCACCTGTCTGCACCCCTCCCCCAAACTCCCCAGAGCCTGCACCCCTCCTGCACCCCAACTCCCTCCCAGAGCCTGCAGCCCAAACAGGGCCCAGTTAACCTTTGGTGGGCCCAGTGCTAAACATATTTGTGGGCCGCCATGGAGGCTATGAGGATATGGGGCAGGGGGGCAGACAGCTGCTGTTTGTGGCACTACCCCTGCCTCTCCTGTGCCCCCTTCCCCAGCTGCGTGCTGCTCGCTCCGGCCTGTCTGCCACGGAAACGCTGGGAGCAGCCAGCGGGTGGTTTGCATGGGAGGGAGCTGTGGGGCCTTTGCCTCTGCCTGGATCGTTTGATGCACGCTCAGATCATGAGCCTCTGCTCTGTGGCAGGAACAGGCAAGACTGGACGGGAGCAGCCTGCCTTCCCACAGGGGAAGTTAGCCTGGAAGAGCTATTTTGGGGGGCTTCACAGAGCGGCAAAGCCCAAAGCGGACCTTCCGTCCAAATTCTCTTTTCTGTTGTCAAAGGTTCCAAGAAGCATGGCTGGCTCATAATCAATGAAAGTGTTTAGCCCGCCAAAGGAGTGGCTGGAAGGGCGTGACACACACCTTCAGGAGGATCAAAGGAAGTGCTGTTTGTCAGGGCAAGTTGATCAACCTGAGAACTGCACCCTGGCCAGCAATCCACGGCAGGACTGGTCTTGCCTGTTTTAAGAACGCGTCAGCTGTTTGCCTCCAGGAATAACATTGTCAGATCCAGCAACCAAGTCTAGGGTGACCAGACAGCAGGTTTGAAAAATCGGGACAGGGAGTGGGGGGTAATAGGAGCCTCTATAAGAAAGCCCCAAATATCGGGACTGTCCCCATAAAATCGGGACATCTGGTCACCCTAACGAAGTCATAAAGTTACAAGAGATCCCAGTTCCATTGCACCAGAGTCCAGAGCATGCATTGATCCGCTGGGGGGTTCAAAAGGAATTTCCCACCGCTACAAAGGATTGTACAGTTGAGTAGGTACATTATGGGTTAGTTGTTTGTTCCTTCCTCTGAAACATCAGGTATAGGCCAGAGACAGACCACTGCAGTGTTTCACACATTAAAGCTGACTTTCCTAGGGCCCTGCAAGCAAGTCAAGAGGAAATGGGGGAAAATTGCATTTCTTTATGCCATCCTCATTTTGGTAGCACGCTGTGAAAGCTGGCCCACGCAACAACGATGGGTTAACAGGGGTGGGCAAACTATGGCCTGCAGGCGACATCCAGCCTGCGGGACCATCCCGCTTGGACCCCTGGCTGGGAAGACTGTCCCCGGCTCCTCACCTGCCTTTCCCCCTCCCCCAGAGCCATGCCGCCATGTGGGCAGCGCTCTAGGGGGCGGGGCTGCGTGCTTCCCATGGGGCAGCGTGTCTGGCTTTGGGTGGGGCCAGGCACGCCGCTCTGAGCAGCGTGGTAAGGGGTCTGGGACAGTGGGAGTTGGATAAGGGGCAGGGGCTCCCAGGGGCCAGTCAAGGAGCAGGGTGGCTTGGATAGGGGGTGGGGAGTCTCTGGAGGGGGCAATCAGGGAACAGGGAGTGTTGGTTAGGTTGTGGGAGTTCCAGGGAGTCTGTCAGGTGCGGGGGGGGAGTAGTTAGGGGTCGGGGCAGTCAGGAGACAGGGACTGGATTCAGTGGAGTTGGGTGGGGGGGTTCTGGGGAGGCAGTTAGGGTGGGGGGATCTCTGGAGGGAGCAGTCAAGGGACAAGGAGCAGGGCAAGGTTGGATGGGTTGTGGATTCTGAGGGGGGCGGTCAGGGGGTGGGAAGTGGGAGAGGGACGGCTAGGGGATGGAGCCAGGCTGTTTGGGGAGGCACGGCCTTCCCTACTTGGCCCTCCGTATAATTTTGCAACCCCGATGTGGCCTTCGGGCCAAAGTGTTTGCCCACCCCTGGATTAACAGGAGGTACCTCGGCAAAACGCAGCAGGGACTTCTGAACCCTGCTTCCGGCACAGTCCTGGGCAATGGCTCTGTGTGGCGTCATTAGCTATCCTCCAGTACAGAAACTGATTTAAATGATTGGTTACAGACTACACTTAGTAGTTCTGCAATTCCACATTTGAGTTCCTTCAGAACTCTTGGGTGATACCATCTGGTCCTGGTGACTTATTACTGTTTAATTTACCAGTTTGTTTCAAAACCTCCTCTAATGACATCGCAGTCTGGGACAGGGCCTCAGATTGGTCACCTAAAAAGAATGGCTCAGGATTAGGAATCTCCCTCACATCCTCATTCATGAAGACCGATGCAAAAGATTCATTTAGTTTCTCTGCAATGGCCTTATCGTCCTTGAGTGCTCCTTTAGCATCTCAATCGTCCAGTAATCCCACTGGTTTTTAGCAGATTTCCTGCTTCTGATGTACTCAAAAACTTTTTTTGCTATTACTTTTTGAGTCTTTGGCTAACTGTTCCTCAAATTCTTTTTTGGCCTTCCTAATTATATTTTTACACTTCATTTGCCAGAATTTATGCTCCTTTCTATTTTTCTGACCAGTTTATTGTTCATTGTTTAGCTACGGTGGCTCTTTTTTGGATCTCTTACTGTGTTTTTAAATTTGCTCATATATAAGCATCCCCAGAATAAGATGCGTCTCTGAAGCTTAGCCAGCCTTATCCCACTCCTCACTCATGTCCCTGGCAAACTTTCTGGCTCCCTTTGCTCCATTCCCCAGCGCAGTTCAGACTCTCTCCTGTGTTGACCTGTCTTTCTGCTGCTAGTTCCTCCCTTTCTCTAGCTCCAACAAGCTCCTACCAGACACCTGCCCATCCCACCATGACACGGCCTCATCAGGGCCCAGACAGTGGAAGTACTCTGTGAAGCTGCTCCAAGACTAAGCAGTTGAGCATTTAATTCACATTTAATAAATCCATTGGATTTCTAGCTTTAGGCGAAGTGCTGTAGAAAGATGCATGACGCTCTTCATCTGATGATGTTCTGGCTAGCACAAACAGACAATAGGCTACCAAAAATGCTGGGAGGTTGGGTGAAACCTCAATAAAGCTGGGAAGTAACCATTGCCCTTTGTTCAGGATAAATGTAAGAAACGATGAAGCTACTTTATAGAAACAGATTTCTGAAACAATAGAAGCCACCATCTAAAAGCAGAGGCACATGCAAGCCTTGAGTAGAAGCTGAACCATGTGGTCCAAGGGGTTTCCCTTACAGACTGACATAGTCAATAGAGGGGTTGGGGCATTGGTTGGTGGAAGGGTGTGTGTAGGTGGGGGGGGGGTGGAGGCACCGATTAGTGGAGGGGTGTGTGTGTGAGAGAGAGAGAGAAACAACCAACAGAAACACACAGAGGACCAAAGAAGCTCCAGACACAGCCAGAGAAGCCCTGGCAGCAAGACTAAAAGAGAGCTTTTGGGCGGAGTGCTGATTAAAAGAGGCTTGTAACTGGGTCCTGCTGTGTTCAGGGAAACAGGACTTTCTACATAAGTGGGGTTGTATCAAGTACTTGACTCCTTCAGCAGTTTCTCCTCCTAATGGAAATAACCAGCTAGACCCTGAAAACTAGCTAACCGCTCGAGTCAAAACAAGGTAACACCATATACATGCATCAATTTCACTACTAGATGTCTCCATTGCACCCATCCCAGCCACTCCACTGGAACCGGATGGAACATTTTGGACAAAATGTAGCTGTTTCCATGAAGCTTCTGTCAGAGGCAGAGGGTGAGACTAATGCTTCACAGCTGTGGTTTTCAAACTTTTTTCATTTGTGGACTCCTACAAAATTTCATATGGTGGTTTCAACCGGAACACGGACACTTTGACACCATTCCAATTAGTAAAAATGTTCAAAGGTTTTCATTCCAACATGGAAACCAACTTTCAAACCTCGAAAGTTGCTGCAAAAGAGAATTGTCGTCCTCCCGCCATCTCTCATGTCTAAACTTTTGTGAATTAGCAATGTACTGATGGTGTGCAAACTTTGGTGGACGCAAACCAGGCAGGTGAATAATACATTATGTTGTCAGCAGGCATGAAAACACAGGTGAATCAAAATCAACCTGCCTTTGCCTAGAAAGAACCTACGAAGAGGGAATGCACGAATGAGTAATGAGCCAAATTTGGTGCTGATTTATACATAGCTGAAGTTAACAGGAAGTCAGCAACTGGTAAATCTGCACAGAATTAGCATTAGGTCACCTCAGACATGGCTGGATGTTTTAAATAATGAGCCAGGAACTAGGATGTAAAGATAAAAAATCCATCCTTCAGAAACTTCTTGCTTTTCAGGCTGATCTGGGGTGAGGTTGCTGGCCTAGAAGCTGGGAGATCTAGGAGCAAGTCTCTGCTGTGGAGAGGCCTTGGATCAGGCAAATAGGATCTCTGTGTCTCAATTCTCTATTTGTTCAATGGGATTAACAGCCCTGCCCTGCCCCACAAGGCTGCTGTGAGGTTAAATCACTACAGATTGTGAGGTGCTTAGAGACTACAATGATGGAAGCTGGATAAGTCCCTTAAATGGTATTTCTCACTCCAAATATTCCAGGAGCTCCTTTGGGGTCAAGCTTTTCAATGATTGCTTTCCTTGAGTGAGCAGTTCTGCTGATGTCCAGGGAGATTCCTCTGGGTTAGCAAAACAGGCAAGAGCTCAGGATTTTCAGTGGAAGTTAGGCAGCCAATGGGCTTTGGGCACTTAACTCCTTTGAACGTTCCAGCTATGTCTCTTAAGGTAGGTCTCCATTTCCGGTGGTGTGTAGAGCTATGCCCAGCTAGCATGGGTATAAACAGCAGTGTAGATGGTGAAGCACTGTGTAGGTGAGTACAGACATGCCAGAACCCTAGGGTTTGGGCCCAAAGAGTTAAGGGACTTGTAAGGAACCTGAATCTTCCCACATGAAAGATTATTGAGACAACGGCCCATTGAAGGGTTTATCCTACTTGTGGACTGGTCAACAATGGAACACATCCTGTTCCCTTACTCAGGTGAGTAGCCCCAGTGAAGACAGAGTGATTACTTGCACTAGGAAGAGGCAGCAGGAGTTGGCCACCATGCTCTGCTTGCAAGCCCATGTCTTAGGAATAGAGAGGGTTGAAAACTTGATTTGCCTTGATTTAGCTGGTTGAGATGGGCTCTAGGTTCTCCTCTGGCGTTCAGTAAAACTACAACTAGTCCAGTCCACACACAGATTTCTCAGTGCGTTTGTGATCTCGTTGGAAAACCTCAAACCTTAAAACTCCAGTGGAGGCATAGCCTGGGTGTGCATGAGACATTCATTTTGCACACACACTGAATGCCAGACTGGCCCATGGCTGCACTTGACAATCATTTTTACCACTTTACTCCTTACACTTATTTTCCAGTACATTTAAAACACACATGTAAGTTACACCACTGTTTAAAGTCATTGATTCATTTGCTTCTTTCTTTCCCCCGCCCCGTATGTGTTTTTCTTCCTCTGACAACACTACCATTTTAGTCCTTTTTACGTGCTGTAACTGTGGAGAAAAAGACTTAATAATTTCCAGTCAGAGTATGATGAATCACATCTACTATCAGTAAAATAAATATGCAACAACTGAGAATATACACATGGTGACTGGGGACAAATGAAGCACATAGTATGAAAAATAACCCCCTTGAGAATCTTACACTTAATGCAGTAGATGTAACATGCTGCACTGAAATAAGACACTAAGATATGAGGAAGAGAATACAAGAGGTGGATATAAAGATTTCATTTTGGTTAATTAAGAACATCAAAACTTTTGCAATGTGGCAACCATCTTTTTTAACACAGTAGAAACGGGAAGGTCTTTTCACGTCATTAATGGACAGTAGCTTTCAGAGGTTCCAGCGTAACCAGGAGACCATAATTTGAATTCACAAAGAAAATTAAACTAAAAAAAAAAAAAGTACCATGGTTGATAACAATGTTATACATTTTATTTCTGGGAATGTGCCCATTCTAAAAATGCAAATTTACTAGAGATCTTCCCTGCTGATTGCCTAATGCACAATAAGACTCCAGACAATTTTAATGAACCCTCTCCCCCTTAGCAAATGTCACGTTAGCTTTAAAAAAAAAGGTCACATTCGAAAGTGATTGCTTATCTCTTGGTGACATTCACGTCCAGCAACGAGCAGAACACACTCACTGTAACTAGCTGCTAATGTCGAGGAGAGAGGGGTGTCCGGAGACCCTCCAGCAACACCGAGCACTGTGGGGAGACACGGCGCAATATGTAATACGTACACTGAGCTGCAGCATGTTGGTAAAGGGACGAGAGGGAGGTGGGCTGCTGGCTCCCAAGAGATGGATACAACATATCTGAGACGCCAGTAGAACTGGCCTATTCTTTCTCTCGGTGAAGAAAACAATGATGTTCTCGCACTCCGACAGGTTTCTCGCACACCTCCGGAGCAGGTTGTCCGCCGCTCAGACAGCTCCCAGCAAAGGCAGGCTGCATTCATCCAGGCCAGGGGCGGTTTGCAGCACAAAGGGAGCGTGTGCTTTGCCTCCCTCTCAGAGCGGCACCTCCTTGCCCAGGGCTTTTCCCTGAAGGCCTGCCAGTAAATTGCTGGCAGCTAAGGCGGCCATGGCGTTCCGAGTAGCGACCGTAGCGCTGGCGATGTGGGGGAGAATGACTGCAAACACAAAGGGAACAAAGTCCAGAGAGATCATTTCTTGGTGCCGGGACCTGCAATCTCAATCGGAGGGCCTGCCCCCGCTGTGCATTTCACCCGCTCATCAGCAGGTGTCCCCTGACAGCGTTTGCCCTGGCCATGGGAGATGACCGGCTCCTGGGACAGACCATGCTCAGCTCCTGAGCCACGGCCCACTGAAGACACTAAGGGCTGGTCTTCACTAGGACGGGGGATCGACTGCAGACACGCAACTTCAGCTATGTGAATCACGTAGCTGAAGTTGGCGTATCTGCAGCCGACTTACCTCCCGTCCTCACGGTGACAGCAGTAGGCTGCGCGCTCCCCCGTCGACTCCGGCTTACTCCTCCGGAGGAGCTGGAGTTCCGGAGTCGACGGGGCCAGCGTTAGCGATCGATTTATCGCGTCCTCACAAGACACGAGAAATCGATCACTGAAACATCGACTGCTGCCCGCGGTAGTGAGGACGTACCCTAAGATTCCACTGACCCTCACCTGCACTGCTGCACTTCGCAGGGGAATACAATAGGCAGGGATGCTGCCTAGCTAAAATGATTCCAGGAGGATGTTTAAGGACGGGGGAGGAGGGAGTACAGATTGTTTGACAGAGGTGGGGAATTGGGCTCTTCACAGAGGCCTCTTCGCCCCTTGTAATTTAGCCGGATTTGGTAGGGGGGCTGCAAGCCCGCAGGACTGGAAGGGCACTGCTAGGAATGGCTGGCTTATGACTAGACCTACTCGTTGTGTTTTGTCTGCATGCGAGTCACATCGCCCCACCACTCTGCCTGCCTGCTTCCTCCGTGAGAGCTGGCAGGAGATTGAAATTTACACGGATCCTGCAGGGTTTTAAAAGGATTTTTAAAGTTAAGATGATGTTTTAGTCAAATCCTGCCAGATTCTTATAAATGTCACTCTCCTCGTGGCTCACAAGACAAGAACAGGCAAAGCGACCAGACGGATAAGAACATAAGAAGGGCCCTGCTGAGTCAGACCAACGATCCATCTATCCCAGTATCCTGTCTCCCGACAGTGGCCAGTGCCAGGTGCCCCAGAGGGAATGAGCAGACCAGGGAATCATCAAGAGATCCATCCTCTGTTGCCCATTCCCAGCTTCTGGCAAACAGAGGCTAGGGACACCATTCTTGCCCATCCTGGCTAATAGCCATTGATGGACCTGTCCTCCATGAATTTATCTAGTTCTTTTTTGAACCCTGTTATGATCTTGGCCTTCACAACATCCTCTGGCAAGGAGTTCCACAGGTTGACTGTGCACTCTGTGAAGAAATACTTCCTTTTGTTTGTTTTAAACTTTCTACCTATTAATTTCATTTGGTGACCCCCTAGTTCTTGTGTTATGAGAAGTAGCAAACAACACTTCCTTATCTACTTTCTCCACACCAGTCATGATTTTATAGACATTACATTTCATCTGCCATTTTGTTGCCCAGTCACCCAGTTTTGAGAGATCCTTTTGTAGTTTTTTGCAGCCTGCCTGGGTCTTAAATATCTTTAGTAATTTTGTGTCATCTGCAAATTTTACCATCTCACTGTTTATCCCTTTTTCCAGATCGTTTATGAATATGTTGAACAGGACTGGGCCCAGAACAGACCCCCTGGAAGACAACACTATTTACCTCTATCATTCTGAAAACTGACCATTTATACTTACCCTTTTTTCTTTTTTCCTATCTTTTAACCAATTACCTTCCCTCTTATCCAAGCACCTTCCCTCTTATTCCATATCAGCTTATTATGTGTAAGACCCGTTGGTGATGGACCTTCTCAAAAGCTTTCTGAAAATCTAAGTACTCTATATCCTTTGGTCCACATGCTTGCTGACTCCATCAAAGAATTCTAGTAGATTGGTGAGGCATGATTTCCCTTTACAAAACACATGTCGACTCTTCCCAACAGATTATGTTCATCTATATGTCTGACAATTTTGATGTACTGGCACACCTAAGCCACCAAATTTGTAGTTAACTGCCTCCTTACCTGATTTTCCCCTAAAGGACTCTCACTTCTGCTGACTGAAAAGAAAATACACAGTACACTAGTATTGACCAAATTACTAAATTGGAGGGACGGTACCACATAAAGTCAAAGGATTAAATCCTCATGTGATATAATTAGCTGAGGATCTGACCCTAAGTCAGTACTGATTTACCTGCCCTTTATGACAGTGAAATTAGTGGTTATAGAAAAAGAATGGGGAAAATGATACAATATATTAGAGTGTATATAGCACAAAAATGTTGTATGATATTACACTATGTAAGAAATAATGTGATCATGTAAGTCAAGACTGTTTGAATGCATACACACCAGGGTAGAGTAAAAGTTGTGTTTTTATCCATGCACCCTGGTGTAAACTGGTGCATCATCATTGACTACAGTGGAGTTATACTGATTTACACCAGCTGAGGGTCTGACCTATTTTTTATTCCAGAATACACATCTCTCAAAGGAGATGAACTGATATGTAGAATCCACAGGATTGTAAAGATCATTGGAAAAACAAACACGCAGAAATGAACCCCTGAGCTGGCTGGAAACTGGAATTTCTGTTTTGTGGGAAATTCTGACATCTTGAAAATTGGTTTCATTCTGAACTGGTCAAAATTTAGAAATTCTACCACCGAACAAAAATTTTTAAAGATAATTTGGAAACATCCAAACATTTTGTTTTGATAGTGTCAAAACATTATAATATAACACAAAATATGAATTAGTATATGTAATAGTAATTATTAGTATATACAGTAGTAATTATGAGCAACAAATTACCATTGTTATTTTCATATAATATAAAAGTTTCATTGAAATGGATTGAAACGATAGTCAAAGTGAAACATTTTTACTTTGTTGAAATGAAACATTTTGACAATACTGAAATAAAATGAAAAAAGTCGGAATGATTACCGTCAACTTCCTCCTGTCAAAGAGGTTGTGAAAATTCACACGCTCCCCCCAAAACATTTTCATATCAACGCAGCTGCCTTTCTCGAAGGAATACTGTTCCATCGAAACAACTGCAAACCAGTGCGAGCAGAGGCTGCCTGGTCTAGAAAAAAGGCCATAGTTTTAAATTCCCAAATCGCCATTTTCAGCCACAGCACGTGTAACACAGACTTACCACAGTTTCTAAGTTTAAAAAGAGGATGATCTGTAGGCAGAGGCTCAGGCTCGGTGACATCCAGACCAGCAGCTGCAATCTGACCATTGACCAAGGCCTGGTACAGGTCTTCCTGGTTCACTACACCGCCCCTGTTGGGAAAAGAAAAACAAAGTATCTGTCAACTTCTGGACACCTTCTCTGTGTAGCTGTTCTAGCAGCTAAGAGCTTTAGTTATCTGGTGAAAGCTTTAACAATGGGGTTGGATAAAGTTGGAGTGCACAGCAGTCTGATCTTAAAGGCTGCTTTATAATAAACTCTGAGGCCAGGGGCTTACAGTTCTGTCCTCCGGTATGATTACTACTGTATTATGTGTGGGATCAGCTTATCTAATGAGACCGAATCCTCTGGATGGGATTTGCCTGTGTCATGATCCATCTCCCACAATCAGCGTGTTGTCGGATTACAGCCCACATAAGCCTTTTATTTTTAATAATTGCTTGAAAGTTGGTTTTATTTTACCGAGCTGGGATGCCGGTAGAGTTGGGAATATAAATCTTGTCTCCCTCTGTGATCATGGAAGGATTTGTGTCAGAAGTTTGTTCTCCAGTGTGACATCCGTGTGTTTATCTTGCTGAGCCTTGGCTCTGAGATGTTTCTTTCCCTCCTGTCCTACCTCACCTGCTGGTGTTGATAAAGATGGCAGTATCCTTCATTAGGGAGAAGAGACGGTTGCCACAGATACCCTGTGTTTCAGGAGTTAAAGCACAGCACACAACGATGACGTCCGAATGCCTAGCCAATTCATCCAGTGACACTATTCAGAATAAAGCAGAAAGGCTGCAGAGATTTAAAAAAAAGGCACATGCCTTTGGGAAAAGGCATTGGATTTATCTTTGCGCTGAGTTGACCAGAGTGCACACACAACAGACTGACCTAGAAAGAGGTTTCTGACCAGAGGAATGAGGGAGAAGTGGGCGCAGACAACCGAACTAGTTTTAAGATGGAGCTTGATAAGTTTATAAACGGGATGATATATGTGGTTGCCAGAAATAGCAGAGACTGGACTTGATGTCCCAGAAGGTCCCTTCCAGTCCTAGGGCCCTAGTCTGGATGTTCTGGGGGCCCACAATATTTTACGTTTACTGTAAATTCACATAAACAATTTCCTCCAAGTGGAACTGATTAGTCCAGTTTAAGGAAGCTATTGACATCCTCTGACTTTCACAGGCCTGCAGCTTTCTGACACGCCCTCCCTATCTGCATTCAGCACACGCAGAGGCAGATTAGGGGTTTGTGGGGCCCTGGGCCAGAGCACGGGGGAGGGGAGGCTCCTCCTCACCGCTTTGGCCTGCACTCTCCCCCGCTCCTCCCCCGAAGGAAGCAGCTGATCAGCAGGTCACAGTTCAAAATGCCCAGCTGAGAATGGGCCTGGGACACATACCTTGAGGCACAGAGCAAGGTGCACCAATGAAATGTGTTCAAAGTACATTTGCCAAAAGAGCCATTTTACCAATTTAGATTTTGCAGTCACGGCAGTTGGGGGCAAACTCTTTCTGTACGTATTGTCTAGATAAAATACGGCAGGAGGTGACTGGTCGCACTTAATTACATCTGTGCTCAGTGATTTCCCTGGGCTTTGAATCAACCATGTAATTTGCAATATGTTGATGTGACGAGCTGCTTCTTGGAAATGATACAAAAAGGCTTGTGGCTAAATAAAGCTTTTTAACTGAACTGCTTAACCAAACTGCTTCTCTGGACTTAAGGGCTGCCACCAGTTCCCACGGTTTGATCTCGAGTCTCACAAAATTGAGTGTTTTTCTTAAAGCCCTGGCCTCTGGAGTCATGCGTTTCCATGAGATTCTCAGCTCTCATTTAAAAATTTTACAAAAAGCATATTTCTGGGCCTCACGATTGCGGGGAAACATGAAAAGGCGAGACCCGTACAGACTCAGAAACCACAACGCAAATAGAAAGAATCCGTTACTTACGATTTTTAAAATCGCACCATTTGGATGCCAATCTCCTATTTTCGGGGGGGGGGGGAGGGCAGAAACCTGACTCGTGGTTTTTAAATGGGGGTGTTCTACAAGGGTGGCTGGGGGAACCTCAGTCTGCCTTTGTTTCTAATCTAAACAAAAGCCTCCACTTCGCAGCCCATATACACGCAAGGTAGGAAGCCCCCTAGACGGGTAGTTAGGAAAACAAGCTTTCCGGCAGCTCAGGCTTTGCACTGGTGAGGTGGGATTCCAGCTGAACTTCTCCACTGTCTGAGAAACACTCGGTTCCATCTTACCAAACTCGGCCGGGATCTTGGTGGCCATGTCAGGTCTCGGGCCAGTGTCAGCATAGAGGAATCTCTTGACTCCAAATGGCTTTAACCGGGCCGCAACAGCTGCTCCTAGAAAGTGGGAATTACAGCCATGAGTTCCACCGTATCGCTGCTCATCTGCTGTGCAAATTCTCCCCTTCTGCAGGACAGCCAGTGTGTAGGGGGTAGAATTCCCTAGGGTGAATTTCCTTTACATCCTCACATTGTGGAGAGGGGCTTTACTGTCCTGGGGAGAAGGTGTCCACCTCCCTACACCTGTGAGAGAACCCCAAAATCTGCATGGGTCTCAGGACAGCCATGAAGGCCCAAGGCAGCAGTCTCTTCCAGACACCATCCCTCAGCCCACTCCCTAGGGAAGAGGGACTTGCTGAGTGGAGAGGTCACTGTAGAACGACCAAGCCAGACTTACTGGGAACAGGGGAATAATCTTTTCGGTGTTGAGATGGGAAGATGCCATGAAGAACAGGCATCCATAGCCTGGTCTGGGACCTCTTCTCGCCCGAGTGTTTCGGCTGAGGGGTTTCTGTGGGACTGGTGGGAGATGAGACCATGCTGTTGAGCCTCGACCATAACTTCCAGCCCAAGTGCACCCGGTCTAAGTCGCTTCTGTTTGCAAAGAACACCTCCTGTGTTTTGTTTAGTAACCAATTGGATTTGGTTAGTGCAGTTATTGAATAGTAGGGCAAGAAACCATGCCCCAGAAAGTACATCCCTTGTCCTACTTTACTGTGGTGACAGTAAAGAAACCTAATAACAGTCGCCTTTCTTCCTCCAAGTACTTTACAAACACCAACTCATTCTCATGACAACCTGATGGGGTGCAAAAACAAACAGGATTACGTCTGCTCTCCACAGTCCAGATGGGGAAACTGAGGCAAAGAGGCTACAATTTTAACCCTAGGGACATAACTCCATATTTACCTAAAAAGTGGTCCAATTTCAGAGGTGCTGACCACCCGCTAATCCAATTGACGCCAATGTGTAAATACAGCAAATACTTTAATTGTAGTCCTAACCTGTTCTACACCGTGCTGAGGGCAAAATTCACCCCTGTGGATTTAACAGGGCTTAAGTGGAATTTAGTGGTTTCTGAACGGATTTTAGCAGATCAAGGGATGAAATAGCCACAGAAGGCTAGAAGGTTTTCTACTGCCCAACACTTAATGTTGTCACTTAGAAGCAGAGCTGAATGAATATTTGATGTTTTGGCTGAGGGATGGGGGGTCTGAAAAAATTTGGTTTGTTTCCAACCACAACTGAATTTTTTCAGTTTTTCTCATGGGGGGGGGAGACCCTGAAAAAAATTAGTTTGGGGTTCACCAAAACATTTTATTTGACCTGAAATCATTTTTTTTTTTTACCAGTTTTTCATTTCATTTTGGGTCATTTTCAGGTGTGTTGAATCTTCCATTTTGTTTTTGTTTGGTTAGCAAAATTTCTAAACGAAGCATCACTTCAAACAAAATGTCTAAACTTTTTGTTTCAAAATGGCCAAAATGAACCATTTCAACTTTTTCAGGGAAAAAAATCTATTTTTGGTTAAAACTATTTGCCAGATTTGACCAGAATTCTCAAGTCGTTTCAGTGCCTCCGAAAAATGCATTTTCTGTGGAAAATGTATTATTTTCCAAGTAAATTTTGTCCGGTTCTAATGACAAATGTGCAAAGTGTAGAATGTCACATAAGAATTCTTCATTCGTTTACACCAGCAGTAGTGACATTGCACAGGTATAAATGAGATCTTACGGTACAAGGTAGTAGACTATCAGACTTATACAAAATCAGTACTTGAAATCTAGATCTATCTACCATTATAGCATCATAAATGTATAAGCAACAAAATGGAAGCACTTAATGGTGTTTTTATTAGAACTGATCCAAAAGGGCAAAATATTAATGAAATTCTTTTTCAATGTGTTTCCTTCTTCCTCAAACTTTGAAAAATTTCGCCCAGCTCTGTAGACGGCCAAAACAGGAGAATTTTGCAAAATTTTCCAATTTTTTAAAATCTGGCAAATTCTAAAATGTTGGCCAGATCTACTTTTTTATATTAATTGATATAAAACAAAAAAGTAAAAAAAAAAAGCAGTCTCATGAGTTTTTAAATTGTTGACACTTTTCAAAAATACTCAGATTTTGACTCTAACTCTGGCTGATTTTTTTTGTCTCTTTTCATCAATTCGATTTTTTAGCAAAAGAAATCAAAGCACAGAACATTTTGGCCAGCTCTGTATGAAAACTCTCCACAGATTTTGCAACTTACCAATTCTTCCAAGTCCTAGAATCCCCACAGTGCTGTCTGTCAGACCATAGCCACACATCCACAGCGGTTTCCAGGTTCCCCAGCCACCGCTTTAAAATAACATTGGAAACTATTTCAGGCATACACAGTACAGCATCAACCCTGCCCCTGCACTTTGGAATGTGGAGACTCTTTCTATTTAGCTCTATTTGATAATTTAACAGGAATTGCCAGACTGGATCAGACCAAGGCTTGAACTAGCTCAGTAGTCTTGTCTCCAGCACTAGCCAGGAGGAAGTTGCAAGAATGCCTATAGCAGGCAGCTATGGGATAACCTACCCCCAGGGAAAGTTTCATCCTAACTCACATTAATTAGTTGATTTTTGCTTTGAAGCAATAATGGTTTATCTCCCCCACAAATCTAGACTAGCCATTGTTGAGAGACAAGGACAAGAACAAGGAGCAATGGTCTCAAGTTGCAGTGGGGGAGGTCTAGGATGGATATTAGGAAACACTATTTCACGAGGAGGGTGGTGAAACACTGGAATGGGATGCCTAGGGAGGTGGTGGAATCTCCTTTCTTAGAGGTTTTTAAGGCCCAGCTTGACAAAGCCCTGGCTGTGATGATTTAGTTGGGGTTGGTCCTGCTTTGAGCAAGGGATTGGACTAGATGAGCTCATGAGGTCTCTTCCAACTCTAATCTTCTGTGATTCTAAGGTCGGGAAGTTAATATCTTTTATTGGATCAACTTCTTCTGGTGAGAGAGACAAGCGTTCTAGCTTACACAGAGCTCTTCTTCAGTTCTGTGTAAGCTTGAAAGCTTGTCTCTCTGACCAACAGAAGCTGGTCCAATCAAAGACATTACTCCCCTACCTTGTCTCGCTAAGATCCCAGGACTGACACTGCTACAGCAACACTGCAGACATGATTAACGCTGAACATTCTTGTTCTCCATATACATTGTGAATCCCGTGCTGCTGCAGCTTGCACTGCTGTTGTTATCCAAACTAGCTGGATCATAACTAGTTTGGGTATGTGTACATCTGACCGCAGTGCAGTCAGACCCATAGGCTATATTTTCTCTTCTCGGGATACGTGACGTATCATCTATAAAAATCCCAACCACAGAGAGAAATTCCAACCACAGAGTGGTCCAACTCCCCATTTTTTGGTTGTTTACTCACCAACACACTGGTCTTTCACACACTGCTCTTTCACTTCCTGCCGACAGACTCGACATAAACAGTTTTCACTAGGTAGTTTGAATAAAGACCAAAAAAAATTACTTCTTAGCTTCATCCACAGCTTCTAACAGTCGACGGGAGGTTGCCAGAAGAAGAGCAACTGTGAGTTCAGCAACTGCTTCAGTCAATACGTCTGGTGTGTATCCTAACCTGATTCCTCTGCATCAAAAGGCACAAATAACAAATAGACCGTTACATTACTGGAGTCTTCTCAATGTAGGAACGGTCACACCCAAACTGTTTCTAGACCATTAGGATATGAAGGTTATGCCACATGTCCTCAGAATTAAATTGTTCTCTAGACTTACAGGAAGGTCTTGGATGGAAGCTATGATTATTGCTGTGTGAAAATTCAGTATGAAAACCCAGCACTTCTGGTTGGGGGGTTCATGATGGACAGGAAACTCGCTGAAAGCAACTGAGCCTCTACAAAAATATTTTGGTGAACTTTGAGGCTACCGCTGAGCCAAATTTTGCTATGTTTTTTTTTTTCCCCAGGACACACTTGAGACATTTTCAGGGGGCCGATTATCAGAGAGCAAGCGCTCGACCTTTTCTGAAAACTGGTCCCCCCGCCAGCGTGTCAAGGCAGATACCCAAAATCATTAGCCACTTTTGAAAATGGAGACCTTTCTAGTCATTCCATTTGAGAAGGAGATTTCAGGGTTTAACTATAACTCAGCACTGGGGTGAGGCCTCTGTTGACTCCTATTGACTCTGGTTTCAGGAATTGGATTTTTTCCAGAGGATGTTAACAACTGCATTAAAAAAACCCAAACCCTCACTTGAGGAGATTGGGGATTGGCATCATGACAGGGGAAGAGGTGAGGGTGGGGTTTGCAAGCAGCGAAGGAGAGGATGGGGTGGCTGTCTGTGAAGGAGGAAGGCCAAGTGTGGTGCACAACAGATGCTGTGTGGTTATGTTTAAGATAATACTATTAATGTGACTCGTCATTCATTTTTATGCATTAGATAATCACACACTGAATGGTACTGTCTCTTGTAAAACACATTTATTGCTCCTGCAAGGTGCCAATCTTTTTAACCTTCAAGAAAGGGGTGGAACTCCTGGGGAACTAGCAATGACTTCCCCTTCAGAAAATGGGAGGGGCCACAAGACACAGAGGTCACCGAAAATGGGAGACAAGCAAACACGATAGGGGCCAGATTTGCGACTGAGGGCCTTCATTCTACAAAGTCCAGGGATTGCACAGCTGCTCTCTTTGCTAACTTCCTATTGCTGACCTTGCAGAGCTATCAGCCTCCAAACCCAGGACCTCCTTGACTGTCTTGCTGACATGGCAAGGAAGGGTGGGGATGGTGACAGGAGTTAGTGCTAAACGAGGTGGTTTCTATGATGTCTGCTTTGGCATAATTTATAATCTTGATGGATGGCACCATGCTCCAGAACAGTAGGGAGTGACTAGGATTCCAATATAACAAGGGGCTACAGACCCAGCCTGTCATAAATATAAAGGGAAGGGTAACAACCTTTATGTATGCAGTAATATAAAATCCCTCCTGGCCAGAGGTTACCTGTAAGGGGTTAAGAAGCTCAAACAACCTAGTTGACACCTGAGCAGAAGAACCAATGGGGAAGGAAGATACTTTCAAATCTGTGCTCTGTTTTATGCTCTTTGTTTGTGTGTTCTCTCAAGGAGAGAGAGAGAGAGAGACCAGGGCAGAAAAAAACACCTCTTAAGAACCTGCCTGAAAAAGCATAAGATAGTAAGTAAAGCCAGGACAGGCATCAGATTATCGTTTGTTTTAGCTTGTGAATTTTCCCTATGCTGGAGGGAGGTTTATTCCTGCTTTTTTGTAACTTTGAAACTATGCCTAGAGGGGAATTCTGTGTGTCTTAAATCTTTTTATTTTTCTCTGTAAAATTGCCTTCAATCTTGATTTTACAGAGGTGATTCTTTTACTTTTTTAAATAAAATTCTTCTTTTATGAACCTGATTGATTTTCAGTGTCCTAAAGACCCAGGGGTTTGGGTCTGTGCTCACCTGTACCAATTGGTGAGGATATTATTCTCAAGCCCTCCCAGGAAAGGGGGTGTAGGGCTTGGGGGGATCATTTCCCTGATTCTTTGTCTAAATCACTTGGTGGTGGCAGCAATCCCGTTCAAGGACAAGGGATCTGTGTCTTCGGGAAGTTTTTAACCTAAGCTGGTAGAAATAAGCTTACGGGTCTTTCATGCAGGTCCCCACATCTGTACCCCAGAGTTCAGAGTGGAACCCTGACCCAGCCCAAGGGCTGTCAGACCTTTCAACTACCCTCAGTTCCCTCCTTGTGGAGACGGGACTGCAGTGACTCCTGCATTTGTGCAGTTTGTGACTAAACCACAATGGCACATTTTACCTCTTCTTCAGCTCCTCCAGAGACACATGATCATAGCCCACAGACATCGTGCTCACCACCTGCAGGCTGGGCCCTGTGGTGGGAGGAGAGAACAAATGCACTGATGTTCACATCCAACCAGAGTTTGGCCTAAGCTCCATGCTCAGCGAGAGCTAGGCCAGATCTACTGCCACACACATTCCACAACCTGAGTCTCGAGAAGACTGAGGGGGGATCTGATAAGTCCAGCTATGATAAGGGCGGGGATGGATTGTTCTCCATGTTCACTGAAGGTAGGACAAGAAGCAATGGGCTTAATCTTCAGCAAAGGAGATTTAGGTTAGATACCAGGAAAAACTTTTTAACTCTAAGAGTAATTCAGCTCAAGGATAGTCCTCCAAGGGACGCTGTGGCATCCCCATCACTGGAGGTTTTTAAGAACAGGTGGGACAAACACCTGTCAGGACTGGTCCAGGTTTACTTGATCCAGACTCAGCGCAGGGGGCTAGACTTGAGGACTTCTTGACGTCCTTTCCAGACCTACAGTTCTATTATTCTATAATTCTAGTAACCTTCTATTACTCCTCCTGGAAACAACCACTACGGTGACCACTGGGAGGGCATGGGTGCTCATCTTAGCTCCGTTGCACCCTCCCTGTCCCCTCACCACACCATGTTCTGCAGACTGTTATCTCACATTCCCAATGTGTTATACCTGCGTTATACCGGAGGGTGAGTTACATCAGATTCTTGCCACTGAGGATAAAAGCCTACTACTGCTACTTGCTAATGCATTTACTCCGTTAACTCGCAGCATTGGATTACAACAGGATCCTCGTTCTTTAAGTGATTTTAAAAATCATTCCTCAGCTACCCAAACAGACCCTCAGTTACTCCCCAGCCAAATAGCAGGGTGCATGCAGAACCCTAACAAATCAGGGAGATGGCCACCCAGAAAGAAACCTGTCTCATGGACTGATTCCAGTGCAGATGGCTCTTTATCTGCACACATTGGGAAGCAGAAGAGCCCCTTCAAAGCCCATTTCAGCTGCTGGGCCTCCACGCCCGACCATCCATAATGTAAAATGGGAACACGCTAGCATGCGTGGACACGAATGAGTGATAATTTGGAAGCATCTCGTTTGTCACTGCTTCTGCTGTGCAGACAATTTCAAAGTACTTCTGCAGTATTCATTCAGTTCCCTACCTGCTGCATCCAGCACTTCGGCATCTATCTTCTCAGTCAGGAGGCAATACAAGCCCCGAATCCCAGCAACCTTCTCCAGGAGTTCTGACCGGGGCACTTGCTCATCGGAATCCCACTGCTCAATGTTACAGCTGCAAGAGGAGAGAGGGAAACGTATCAGGGGGCGTTGTAAAGCATGCAAGGCTAGTTTGCTACAGCCCTTATCAGGCAGAAAAGGCCCCTTGCCCTCCTGCTCAGAGTGCAATGCCAGCAATGTCTGGCTAGTCTCCCAACTACCCCTGTGAGCAAGAGGCTGGAGGGTGCAGGGATCAAGAGGAGACCTGGGTACTCACCTTGTTTGACAATCGGAGCAGCTGGCTGGGCCCATGGGCTGGGCGAGGGTAACCTGCGATGACATTTTACTCTAGAACATCCCAGATCCAGAGGATAGCAGGGCAGGAAGCAATGGCTCTTGGAGGCACAGCATGTTCTCTGGCCTGCTCTTGGAACAGCGAGCTCTGTGCCAAGTTACGATGGAGCCCTTTGGAAAGGAGACCGTGTCCCAGAAGTGCTAAGTATCCGTTCAGTGTGTGCTCTGATGTTGCACTCCATATGTTTTATGGAAATATGCTTATGAGTGTGAATATGATGTAACTGGAATGTGTTTTATGCAAAAGGTCTCTTGTAAGGTATCCTAACAAGGGCTATAACCTACTGAATATATTCCTCCTATTTGTATGCAGGTATCATTTTTGTCTCTAAAGCTAGAAATATGAAGTATAACTCTGAAGTGCTATTGTAATTATGCAAAGTGTGGGCCATTAATGGTGGTTTAGAATCTTGATGGCTCCCATTGACTAAGCCAATTGGTTGTAAATGGCTCTGTTTACTTGCAAACATTCCTGTGCAGGTGGGGTCCAGCCCTGGAAGAATGGAGGCTGGGGTCTTACATGATACTTGAATCCATCTTAAATCTGTTACTTTTCATTTAAAAGGAGGGGTGGGGACCTAGTGAGACAAAAGATCCCGCCTTTTGCCAAAGCTATAAAAGGGAGTGGAGCAAGACACGGGGGTCCCGGTTATGAGACTACCCCTACTTACAACCTGAGATATCTGCTGGAACTAACAAGGACTGTACCAGGGGAAAGGATCGGGCCCAGACTATGATACAGTCTAATCTGTGAAAGAAGCTTATTGGAACATCTCTGAGGGTGAGCTATTACCTGTAATCAGTTTCTTAATGTATTAGGCTTAGATTTGAGTGTTTTGTTTTATTTTGCTTTGTGACTTACTTTGTTCTTTCTGCTATTACTTGAAACCACTTCAATCCTACTTTTTATACTTCATAAAATCACCTTTGTTTATTAATAAACCCAGGGTAAGTGAATAATACCTGGGGAGCAAACAACTGTGCATCTCTCTCTATCAGTGTTATAGAGGATGGACAATTTATGAGTTTACCCTGTATAAGCTTTATACAGAGTAAAAGGGATTTATCTGAGGTTTGGATCCCATTGGGAACTGGTGTCTGGATATTGGAGACAGGTGACCTGCTGAGCGGTTTTTAGTTAAAGTCTGCAGCTTTGGGGGCATGGACCAGACCCTGGGTCTGTGTTGCAGCAGGCTAGCGTGTCTGGCTCGATGAGGCAGGGTTCTGGAGTCCCAAGCTGGCAGGGAAAACAGGGTCAAAGATAATTTCAGCACATCAGGTGACAGCCCCAAAGGGGTCTCTGTGACCAAACCCATCACATGTGCTCCTTATGAATTATTTTTTCAGAGGTATTGGTGCACTACAAGTACCCAGCACGACATGTGATGTGAGCAGTACAACCATGTCGGGAACGTAGTGGGGTAAAGAAGGTTGATAGACACATGGGGCCTGCTCCCTTCCATCCCTCCATCCTCTGGGTGCTGTAGAACATCCTGATGGTGTGTGCATGCCTACACCTGACCTGACACTACTTTGTGCTAGATAGTGTCTTTGAACGGAGGCTCTCAGAATGCTCTGAAAAGGTGCATTGGTATTAGCCTAATTTTACAGATGATGAAACTAAGGCACAGAGAGAGTAGAGGCCAAATTCTGCAGTCTTAATCAAGCAAAGGTCCCAGGGCACCTGAGAGGGAGCCGTAAAAGATGTTTTTTGCTCAATTACTCTACTCCTCCTGCAATGGGCCAGCTGCTCTGAAGTCAGTGAAAGTTTTCCTCTGTAAGAAGCAAATAATTTGGTCTGGTGGGAGTCACAAAGTGTGGGGGAAACAGGGCCATGCACCCCCAACTTCCTGCGATTCACCATGACTCTCAGCCAGCCAGTAGAAGAGAAGGTTTATTAGTCAACAGGAACACAGTCCAAACCAGAGATTGTAGTTATAGAAAACGGGACCCTTCAGGGAGCAGAAAGACCAGACCCCGGTTCTAGGCCTCCCTGTCTTTCAACAGCCAGCTCCAGACTGAAACCCACTCCAGCCGTCTTACCCAGTCACACCCGCTCCAGCCTTTGTCTAGTTTCCCGGGCAGAAGGTATCACCTGGCCCCCAACCCCCTCCTGGGCTCAGGTTACATGCTCAGGTATCATCCCCCCAGTGAAGTCACACCCTGATATCCCACCACCATCCAGCATCAATGAAGAGAGTACCAGTAAAATTCCCATACAACATTCCCACGTCAAAATACCCCACTCCCTACGCCATCCCACTGGGCCCTTCCAACAGTTACACAGCAAGCCATGGGTGAGCACTCACATGGCTGAACACTCCGTCTGCCGCTCTAGTTATCAGCCCATGCTGCCTTGCACCCTCAGCAAGTTCACAGACGACGCTAAGCTGAGGGGAGAGGTCGATACGTTGGAGGGTAGGGACAGGGGCCAGAGTGACCTAGACAAATTGGAGGATTGGGCCAAAAGAAATCTGATGAGGTTCAACAAGAACAAGTGCAGAGTCCTGCACTTAGGACAGAAGAATCCCATGAACTGCTACAGGATGGGGACCAATTGGATAAGCAGCAGTTCTGCAAAAAAGGACCTGGGGATTACAGTGGACGAGAAGCTGGATATGGGTCAGCAGTGTGCCCTTGTTGCCAAAGTGGCTAACAGCATGCTGGGCTGTATTAGTAGGAGCATTGCCAGCAGATCGAGGGAAGTGATTATTCCCCTCTATTCAGCACTGATGAAGCCATATCTGGAGTATTGCATCCAGTTTTGGGCCCCCACTACAGAAGGGATGTGGACAAATTGGAGAGAGACCAGTGAAGGGCAACAAAAATGATTAGGGGTCTGGAGCACATGACTTACAAGGAGAGGCTGAGGGAACTGGGCTTTTTTAGTCTGCAGAAGAGAAGAGTGAGGGGGGATTTGATAGCTGCTTTCAATTACCTGAAGGGGGGTTCCAAAGAGGATGGAGCTCAGCTGTACTCAGTGGTGGCAGATGACAGAAGCAATGGTCTCAAGTTGCAGTGGGGGAAGTCTAGGCTGGCTATTAGGAAACACTATTTCACATGGAGGGTGGTGAAACACTGGAATAGGTTCCCAAGGGGGGTGGTAGAATCTCCACCCTTAGAGGTTTTTAAGGCCAGGCTTGACAAAGCCCTGGCTGGGATGATTTAGTTGGGGTTGGTCCTGCTTTGTGCAGGGGGTTGGACTAGATACCTCCTGAGGTCCCTTCCAACCCTGATATTCTATGATTCTGTGAATCACCTGCCATTATTGTATTGTGTTTAACTGCTATAGGAATTGAGACCTAACCCCACTCTCCATCTGAGAGGCCACATTCCTTCCTAGTGTGACTCCACAGGAGCCAGCGCACTTACTCCAGGGATGAATCTGGCCCTTAATCCCTGCAACGCTCTAAGACCCCCATGAGCAGTAAAAGCAAGAATGCAGAACTTAGTTATCCTAGACAGAAGCATATTCCCCTCCTGGCTAGGTCACCGGCCCAGCCAGAGGCCAGGCTTTGAATTTAATTTTATGTTGAGGGTTTGGTGCCTGTCACCAGTCTCAGTTTTGCATTGTTCAGGCAGCTACAGCATCATAAACCACTCATAGCCATGATTCATTCCCTTTTGCAGGTTGCACTGCCAGAGATTTTACATGAGGATCAAAAATTGGCACCATTGTTTCAGGTTTTGTGACATTCGGAGTCTATTAACCAGATGAAAGTCTGTGCTCACTGAAGTGCAAACACATGTATTTAGGCTGTTATAAAAATAATCTTGCAGTAACAGTCTAAGAATTCAAATGTTTTCTGTAGGGAAGAAAACAACATATTTTCTCCACTAGGGATTTTAACCAGCCCAGTTTATTTAATCCTTCTTAAAGCATGGGATTTTGTAATTAGTTAGTTGCAACCAAAATCTTTGGGCAATTGTGTTCTAAGGAGCAGCATTTTCATTTTCCTTTATTAGAAGAGATAATGACTGTTTGTTTATTTTTAGTTTTAAAGCTTTGACGGGAGAAATGTCACAGTCAGACCAATGGGATGGATGCAGCTGAGGAAATCACTCAGCATGCTTCTATTGCAGGGGTGCTAAGGAGTTCTAGCCAAGGCCCAAGACTCCATTATACAGGTGCTGTACAAACACAGATGCACAAGATGGTCCCTACTCCAAATACCATGTCCTTTAGATTCTAGGGGTGTGATCTCATGGTGGAGACTCATGGTCTGAGTCTTTCCTTAATCTTGCTTCCAGACTGCATCTTAAACAGCTGCAGTGAACCGATTAACTCCCTGTTTGTCAAAGTGAGTGATTGTACTAAAAGTGTGAGGAAACACCTCTTGCTTTACCCAGGAGGGGGCTGTGGTAATGTACGTTTGTGAGGGGCAGTGCAAATTCAGAACACCATTGAAGATATACAGCCCAGTTCTTCACTTCGCTCCATCCTCCTTAGACCACTGTAATTCCACCGAAACTAGTAGCTGTGCCCGCATAAAACCAGGGTCATACTATAGGTGCTGGAACTAGGGGTGCAGGACATGTTGCAGTACCCCCAGGTTTTTTATGGGGTTCTGGCTGCCAGCCCCACACTTGGAGCTCCGCTCCTGGCCCTGCACCCGGGGTCCTGGCTGCAGGACCCGCCCCCAGGCTCTGCTCCTGCCCTCAGCTATGGTCCCAGCCTCAGCCCCCTTACCTCTCTCCATGTTCCCCCCACCTTCCGGACCCACGGCCTGGGCCTGGCCCCAGCTCAGGGGAGAGGTGGCATCCTCTCTGTTCAGCATCACTGGGTCACACAGTGCCAACCTGGGCAAAAACTTTACTTTGACCTTGATGGCCATCTGCTGCCTCTCTCGTTAGAGCACTATGGGCTCCTTAGCAACCAAAGCAGCTGTACAATGCCACGCGGACTTGGGACCCTGCCCCATTCAGTATTAGCCTGGCACTCAAGGAGGCCAGTGCTTCTGCTGAGGCCTATGAGTCCAGCAAACTGCCCCAGTTCTGCGGTGCCGTGGGGAGGGCCGAGTTGCTCTCTGCTCTGTTAGAAGAAGGCCTGGGGTGAAGCCTGCCACCTCCAAGAGAAGGATTAGGAGGAGTTTCCGCCAGGGAATTGTGCCGAACTTTCCTTTTCCCCTGGTCCCCGACTGTGGTAAATCATACATCATAGCAGCGCATGCCTGCCTTGGAGCAGTCCCTGCTCCCACCCATGGCTCTCCCTGCCTCAGTTCTCCTCAGCCAGATTTCAGTCTCTCTCCCAGGGTTCATGTGGCTCTCGGATTCCAGTCCCTGGCCAGAATCACAAATATCAAAACAACCGAAGAATTCTGTCCACACTGGGCTCCTCCTAGCCCTCCCTAAGTGTCACCCAGGCACATTCCCTGGAGTCCTTCCAGGCCCCCGACAACCCTGCAATTCCTCTACCTGTCTTTTCTCAGCCCTCTCCTGAGGCCCCACAATGTCTCAGGCTGTCTCCTGACCCCAAGTCGTCCAGCCCTCTTAGGCTGGGAGGCAGCTAATCTGTCATGGGCTGGGCTGACTGAACAGGACTGGCTGTCCTGCCTGAGGCCTCCTGGTCCTTGGAAGGGTAGATCACCCCGTTACAGAGCAATTCCCCCGTATCACCGTTCCCAGCACTCATTCAAGTCACTGGGAGCCTCTCTAGTGACTTCAATGCGATTTGGATTGGCAGAGATTTGCAGGGGGAAAAATCCATATCCATATGTTTTAACCAAAAAATTCTAATTTCCTATGGGAAACTTTAAAACCGAATGAAAACGTCTTTGATGTTAAAATGGTTTGGTTTATTAAGCCTTCCAAAATTCTGTTTTTAAAACCCTCCTTGGGTGTTTTCCCCATGAGGTTTTCTCCTTCCCCTCATTTCCATGGGAAAAAGGGGGGGAAGTGGGGAGAAAGCCCCCTTTTCACTCTTATTGTTTTTTAATGATAACAGTAAAATGGCATGAAAAAGTAGAATTTCTTTTCAACTTTTGGCAGTTGGAAAAACAGTGTTGGAAAGTGTGGGTGGGAGCCCCTTAATTTTGACATCAATTGGGTTTCGTTCCAAAAAAATTTAATTGTGAAACACTTAAATCTAACAACATTTTTTTCTGCAGAAAAATACATTTTGCCCGAATCCTGTTTTCCTATGAGAAAATGGCTTCACTGGAAAATCTTTGACTAGCCCTCCCAGCGGTAGACAGGGTCCTTCCCAGCAGTCCCTTTCTCAGCTTGACCTGGGTTAGAAAGGGCTGGCATCTCTCTCCTCCATAGGACAAACCATCAGGCAGGCTGGCACTTGCTTGGGAGTGGGGCGACCCTGGCTGGGCAGCACTACGCCCAGGTCAGGACTGCAGGGCATTGGCAGAGCCTGTGGGTTTGGGATGGCCCCTTCCCTGCCCTCGTTACGCCTGTCTTGCCAGCACAGCGAGGCTCCGGCGTTCAGGAATGATATGAAATTGCTTCATTTCCCCAAACATTATCGAATAATGAGGCTAAACCCTAGAGCTCCTCTGGGGCAGGATGAGAAGCGGCGCACTGTATGTGATGGCAGGGCTCAGCGGGGCCAGTGACTGTTGAAGTTCACTAACCTAGCACAGATACTGCTCGTTCCAGGGTCAATATCACTTACAATCCGGAGCTGCTGCACAGACAGCTGTCCAGTGCCAACCAGGGCTGGACAATTCTATGGGCTTCCATGAGTGTGGGGAGCACAGACTAGACTCTGCAGTTCCGGGGTGGGGGTGGGGGTAAAACAGGTCAAATGTGCACATTTACTCAGAGGTTCAAGTTTTCACATGCTCTCTCCCCAGGACTCCTTCCCACTGACCTTAGCTCTCCTATGGTGCATGGGGAGGGAAGGGAGTGACCGGATTTCAGCCTGACTCTTCTGAGGCACCTCATCCGCTTTCTCCAGAGCACTGGACAGGGCCATTGACTGCTGCTATCCAGTCAAGAGACATAGAAATACTCCCTCTCCCACAGCCACTGACGCTCTCCTAGCAAGCAGAGTAGCAACCTCTGAAGTTTAACGTTCATTTGTTAATGACTTCACTGAACACTCATGGGTCTCTGGGGTGACACTCATGGGTTTGGCTGGAACTACAAACAGTGCTCCTAACTCACTTAGGCAGTCTTGAAAATACCCCGCTTCACTGCTACCCTGTTCACTGCTGAATTGTGTGGCGAGGTCTCTCTTTCTCCTTGCCATTCAAATTCCCTGTAGATTATACCCACAGATGTGAACACTACCGTTATATGGATGCACTTGTTCATAGTCATTAAATAGCTCCTTTATCTCACCGTGCCTAGTTCCAATACAGCTGGTCAAACAATGGTAACTTTTTTCAAGTTTTAAAAAATTGAATTAAAAAAACCGTTTAAAACATCAAGTTTTCAAAACACTTCGAGCAGCTCAGAAAAAAAGTTTGATTTCCCGCTCCTTCCCGCCACCCGATTTTGTAACTCAAAAATTCCAGCCAGCTTGGATTTCCAAATTCCACTCACATTTTCCATAGACAATGATTTCTGTCACCATGCAGGGCTGGAATTTCTAGCCATAAGGCTGTTTTTTTGACTCCTTTGTGCCCCATGCCGACCTGGCCCTGGGACAGGTGAACCCGTCCAGTTACCATTCATGGCCTTCTGGATTTTGACATCACTGAAGGTTGAGTAACTGTACAGAGTTCTGAACTAACTCTTTGACTGTTTTATTATTTAACTTTCACCTGTTAGGCACTCCACCTATTTATCCATTCAGCATCTAATTCCCATTTGGATCAAGTGCTCTTTAATTAAGACTCGCTATTTTTTCTGCCCTCATTTAACTTGGCTTCTCAAAGCTCAATATTTTGTTTTAGAAAATCCAACCATATCTAATTTTTTCAGAGAGATTTGTCATGTAAAGTCAGGTTACTGTTGGTTCTAGGCATGAAATGTATATTTGGTTAGAATATTAAAATGATATTTGCAGTCATTTGGGACACTGTCTGATTTTTACATTGTAAAGTGATGTTACGAAAGAGAGCTTTATAAATGCCTTAGCCTTTTGTTAGCTTAAATGTAAGGAATTTTATTGAAATCTTTTTTGTATTGTTTTCCCCAGCACATCTAATAAAAAAAAAACAGCAGTCACACATTTTGGGATGCCTGTGAATTCCAGCAGGCATCCTGGTTAAAGGCCACTGCTAAAGACTATGGTAACATTTCCCTGGATTTCAACAGCAAAATGGCACTTAGAACAGTAGCTTTACAATGCAGATGAATCATTGCCAAGGAAAACTGAATTCCCAATGGCCACATTGCTGCAGTCCCCTTCCACTATGAATGTTGCGATTCCATCTCTATCAAACCCAAACAGCAGCTTTGCAGTGAGATGTCCAAGCCCACAGGTAGAGTCTCTGAAATGATTCTGCATAATGAATTCATGGATGACAAACAACTTCTCACCACACCTGGGTGAAATCCTGGTCACACTGAAGTCAATGGCACAGCTTCATTGACTTCAGTGGGGCCAGAATTTCAGCCTCAGCGTCTGCTTCCAAGCTAGTTGGGAGAGTCAGATGAACCTCCAGCATTTGAGAAATGCCCTGTGGACCTGTTGGAAATCTAGCACCTTCTCCTTCCTTAGAAGTTAATGATTCACTCAGTGCTTGAGTCCACATTCAACCCACCTGGACTGACTTCAGAGACACTGACATCTGTTACTCCAGTTTTACATTACTGTTACTCCACACACTACCACGTTTGGCAATGGTGTGCGGGGGTGGGCTTTGCTCTCCCTTTCTTTTCCCAGGGGAGGTTTTGGAACTAAAGGAATACTCACAGCCCTGACTGGCTCAGGATCTTCATCCCATCTGGTGGAATCCGCCTGGTCACATAGATTCTAGGGAGCTGCTTCCCCGCTGCATTTGGTGCCTGTAATTTACACCAGCTGTGGAACTCTGACACCAATGTGATCTTCAGCCGTCTCAAATGACACAGCGTCCCCATTGCAGAGCAAAGACACTGACAGCGGCCGAAAGCAGGACTTTGGATGGGATGTTTTCGTGCCAGCCAGTTCAGCAAGTTTGTGCGCCCAGGGAGTGGGAGGCTGTGTGATAAGATCCCTTGGACCAATGAGTGGTGGGGCCGGGTTCTCTTTACTGAGCTGACCTGTCACAGCATGTTTGCACACTCTTCTTTAATCTAGCAGTTTAAATAAGAGAAGGACGGTGAGGAGGGAAAGCCTAGTTAATAAGAAAACACACTCACGCCAACCTTTGTGACTTGGGGGAAAAACTGAACTTCTGCAGAGCAATTGTTGGTTTGTGTTTCCTGTTGCATTAAAAAGAGCTTTGGGGGTTCTCCTCAGTTCTATTGGAAGCTGAGCTCCTATAACGCTTTATAAACAATTAGCTTTTGAATTGTGAAGTAACAGAGATTGAGACTGGGGGTCCCAAATATTTACATGGGACTCTGTCCAAAAATATACTGAGTGAGGCTGGGTCACAACCCCAAATGGGCTCGCACCATCAGCAGATCCAATGGGTCAGATTTGGCCCATGCGACGATGCAGTTTGCCTCCAAACGTGCCCAGACCTGCCTCACGGATGCTGTGCCAAGAGCGGATGATGCATGCGGAGTCACGTTGTGCAGAAGCTGACGTTTTGTAAGATGGCAGCCTCCCAGCACAGTGTTTGTGGAGCAGGTCCAGACACGCCGGCTGTGCAGAGCTGGCTGTGCGGCACCCTCTGGCTGTGCAAACATCCAACTGAGAGTCCTGAATGCAAAACATCCTCCTCTGTGGGCATCAACAGAGCATCCTCTCTGCTGGAGCTGGTAGGAGCCTGTGCTGGCCTTTTCTGAGATGGGACTCTACCGTGGCTTGTGATCTCCTTAAGGCAGGGCCCATGTCTACTTTTATACCCCCTCCAGCCCCCCGCCCGAGTACCCTGTTGGCCCTGCAGGACAAAGGATCATTGCAAGGCACTGTCTCCATGCTGCCCTGGTACCACACAGGGCCTTCCCCGATCCTGGCCTCGTTTCTTACCAGTGAATTCCTCCTTCTGATGTGTGATCAGAGGCGCAATGGAGTTGTTTTTACAGAGTCTCTGCTTCGGCCTCCAGCAGCGAGTCTCGCCACGCAGTCATGAACAAACACCAAGAGCGTAAGAAACGTGCTCACAAATCTGATGAGGCTGCCTTTGCCCATGGCTTCCCCAGTGGGATTTTGTCAGGAGTGAAGAAAGGCGGGCTTGCCTACTGGATCGCAGTGAGCTAGCAGAAGCATGAAGCCTCAGACCCCAAAACCACGCTGGGAAAACCTCCACAGAGAACACCAAGGTCACTTTTCCAGATCTAGAAAGAACTTCCATGTCAAGTGCTCTTCAAGAGACCCATGTCCATCTCTGACCACTCTTAAAAGGTGACACCCCATCGCACAGGCCAAGAAGCTGCACGCTTGGAGAGACTTTGATTTTTCCAGCTGCAATCGAAATGGTGAAGATAATGTGTGAGGAAACTGAGGCAAGCCCACACAAAGCCACACCACTCTCCGACACCACAGTGAAGCGAAGGATTGAGGCGATGGCGGCTGATCAGGACAACGCACTGGTGGATCACCTGAAACACACAGATGCTTTTGCTCTTCAAGGTGATGTGAGCACCGAGGGCCGAGATGCACATTTCTTGGCTTTTATGAAATACAGAGGGGAGGGTGCAGTTCTTGAAGCTATTCTGTTCTGCTGCCGCTTTCCGAACATGTGATGGCACAAGGAATGTTTGAAGTGCCACATGCAAGACAAAAATATCCCGGGGGAGTGGATAGAGTGGAGCAGAGTGGGCTGTTGTGTAGCTGGAGTGCTGGCTAGGGCAGGTCCCAGACCAGGTCTGTGTGCCTTGATAAAGGAAGTTGCTCCAGCTGCTGTGTGGACTCACTGTACGATTCACAGAGAACACCTGGCAGCTAAAGCTCTGAGTCCAGATCTCATCTATTGTGCACGACATGAAGACTCATCCTCTTTGCGGGCAGCTGTTTGCAACAGCGTGTGAAAACCCCGGGTCCGTTCATGACCTGGTTTTGTTCCACGCTGAAGCTCATTGGCCCTTGAAAGGAAAAATACTGGGATGATTTTCTGAACGGAGAGACGAGCTGGGGGCCTATGCACTGGATTGCACAAAGAGCAGATTCATCGATTTCCTGTGTGGCCAAAGGACGATGTGTCATCTTGCCTATGTCACAAGCATATTTGGGAAAGTGAACGAATGGAACGCAGGCCTCCAAGGCGAGAACGCTCCACATCCATCAGCTGAGTGGCCCAATCACAGGAGTCACCAAGAAAATTGATTTCTGGAAGAATAATCGATTGAGGACAAAAAATGAATCCTTCCTGCAGCTCTGCGAGTTCCTGGCTGACAATGAAATTATTCAGCCTCCCATGCAGGTGATAGCTGAGCATCTCCGCCACACAAAGTAACTGTTTGCATCCTTTTCCCCCGCCTTGGACATGACAAAGTCTGATTGGGTGCGAAACCCCTTTCAGTGCAGGCTTGATGCCAAGGATTTGCCAGCAGCTGAAATTGAATAGCTCTGTGAAATGTCCTGCGATTGATCCTGGTGAGGACCCTAGGCCCAACTTTCTCCCCCAGAGTTCTGGTCCACTGTCAAAAATGAATGTCCTGCACTCTCAGCACGCGCCTGGAAACTGATGGGGCCATTTGTGAGCATGTATTTGTGCAAAACTGGATTTAGCATACTTGGGTCCACCAGCATCAATCTGCCACTGATGTCACATCAGAGATTAGGTTGCAATTTCTACCATGCCACCGGACTTCAAGAGGCTGCGTGGCAACATGCAAGTCCACATGTCACACCAGGAAGCATTAAATAATACTTTTAACGTGTAAACTCCTTAGATTCCTTGATCAGTATGTTGCTTTGCTGTTTGGGGTCACAGGAAACAATCTCAAAATGGGGTCATGCAGGCAAAAAGTTTGGGAACTCCTGTAATGTCTTTTACTGGATCAACTTCTATTGGCAAAAGAGACAAGTGTTTGAGCTACATACGAATGCTTGTCCCTTCCTCCAAAAGAATTTGGTTCAGTAAAAGACATTACAGTACCTCACCCACCGTATCGCTCTCATAACCTACATGGCTACAACAACGCTGAGAACAAAAAATATTCTAGCAGGTCAGAAAAGTCCTGGGCCTGATTCACTACTGTGTTGCTCTAATGTCCCGATTTTTCACACTTGCTGTCTGGTCACCCTAAGGCCATGCAATTAAACGTAAAGGGCCCCTGCAGCAGGTCCAGCTAGACGGAGAGTCATTGGGCTGCCAACGTAGAGTGACCAGACAGCAAGTGTGAAAAATCAGGACAGGGAGTGGGGGATAATAGGAGCCTATATAAGAAAAAGACCCAAAAATCGACACCGTCCCTATAAAATCAGGACATCTGGTCATCCTATGCCCATGTGACGCAGCAAATGCCTCCTCTGATGTTCAGGTTTATTTTCTGAGATCTTTCTTGTGTAACCCACCTGTGAAATCTGTGGCCATCTTTCTGGCATGTGGCAGAGGGCCAGATTCTCTGGTAATGTAAATCAGCATCACTCCAATGGAGTAACACCAATGTATCACAGGAGAGGATCCTGCTCTAATTGTTTACTGGGGCCAGGCAAACAAGGGGAATCCCAAACAATCTTAATAGGGCAGCTCTTACGTCTTCAGAGCTCCCTCTTCTGGCTTTTTGTCAGCAAGCGTCTCTGTCGTTCTGCTGAAAGGAACTCAGCTGCTTTTTAAGGTTTAGGGCACGTTTGCATGGGCGCGGGAGGTATAACTTCCAGCTCGGGGAGCCAGACCTCTCTTTGCTTTGATTTAGCTGGTGCGCTACAAATAGCAGAACCATGGCTGCCCGGGGACCAGATGGGTGAGCCACTGCGAGTACAGTTCTGCCTGAAGCCCTAGGTATGGCTAGCCCCGTCTACTTCCTGCACTGCCGTGGCTACACTGCTCAGTCAACGTTAGCATGAGTATGTCTCTCCAAGTTGGAAATCACACCTCCAGTGTAGATGTACCTGGGGCCTAACAAGGCTCAGTTGCACCTGTGTAGATGTGGAAGCTGGAATTCAACTCCCAAATGTTCATGTTATCGAAAGCGAGCTCCCATTAGAGGCCCCGTTATGCTGGGCTGTGTCTTTGTTTTCAGTGTCCGTGCCCAGAGACACCAGAGGAAAGCTACATCCTGTCTCACCCCCGTAGAAGATTTTCTGCACTGGACAAAGTTGCAGTGATTCTTTGATTCCAGGGAATTCTCATTTAGCTGTTAAAAACTCCCTGCAGGATGAAATTCAGTCGCATAGTTCTTAGCTCTTGGGAACTTTTATTTGTTGACTTAGCATCATTATACACTTGTTTTCAAAAATAAATCTTTGGAGATTTAATATAGACGATGTTCAGAAATCTTCGATCCTGCTTTGCTGTCTTATCCTTCAGCTACAGTTATTTTCCTTGGCCCTTTTATGTAGATAGCCCTTTTCAGCCATAGGACTAAAAGCTCTTTCTAAAGGAAAATAGCATTAGCCTCATTTTACAGATAGAAAAACTGAGACACAGGGGGAGGAAGTGACATGGCATGTCAGTGTTGGGGCCAGGAACAGAACCCGGGGATCCTGACACCCAGACCCATGCTGTGGCCACTAGACTGTGCTAGGCCATCTTTAAAAATAGCCTTTGTTTAAAAAACAATCCATGAGTTAACTCAACTACAGGATAGGGGCCTGATGAAGAATTAAAAATGAGGTTCTCTGGTCTGTGCTATACAGAGGGTTAGACACCAATAAATGATCATAATGGTTCCTTTTGACCTTGGGATCTATGAACTAGCCCCAATTGTTGTAATTTATAGTTCAAACTCTGACAGTGGGTAAAGATCAAACAAACATGCGCTTTCCAAAAGGAATAAATATCCATGCCACTTGGCTAAGTGCTGTTTGCAGTGTAAAGTGCCAGATACAAAAAACAAGCATTCCTACTTTTAATAGGGTAACCAGACAGCAAGTATGAAAAATCGGGACAAGGGGTGGGGAGTAATAGGAGTCTATATAAGAAAAAGACCCCAAAATCAGGATTGTCCCTATAAAATCAGGACATCTGGTCAACCTAACTTTTAATGCCTTTTCAATATAAATGTAACGGTGTGGGTTGTGTTACCGCCCGCAGTAGCCTGACAGAAGTAGACAGAACAAATGCAGCAGGAGAAAATAAGCCAGGGTTAACAATGGAGCATTTAAAGAAAGGAGAGAAAGGAAGGCAGATGGCATGAATATTAGTGCATGAAAATGACTAACACGCTGAGAATTTCCCAGTGTACTTCTCACTTGTTTTGCCTTGCTTCTATAATTAATTTATGGAAAGCGCCTAAATTGGGAATAAACACAATCTCACAAATCCCTTCTAATCTCTGCCTGTATTTTGGAAATGATCCCCTCAAGGTATAGTTTCTTGCCATGATTAAACTGTTTTCTTTTTAAAGAATTAACCAGGTCTGATTTATTTATTTTACACAATAGCACTAAGCGTCAGTGGTCAGGGCGGAGCTCAGCCCTTGTTCAGAAGCAAGCGATTGTTATCAGCTGCCTTGTGGTGGCATCGTTGCTCTGGACTGCCGTATGGGGCAATATTTTTGTCTTGAATTCACACACCTGTTTGTAAGCCACACAACATGACGGCACGGAGAGTTAGAGGTTGGCATGTACTGGGACACGGCTTCATTTTTTTAAAAACGTATTTTTTTCCTCAGGTCATTTCCTCTCATTGAGAAGAAAAGCAGAGGCGCTCCCTAGAGTTAGGGTATCGGAACCCTCTCCTCTAGATGGGTTACGAAGGAGAAGCGGGGTACAGCTGTACTGCAGGAACAAAGAGAGCTCTACATTTGCTCCCATCCCGTGTTAGTGATATGGAGACATACAGAGCAAGCTGTTCCATGGCATTTTGAACACTAGAACTGGCCTGTAAAAACCTGGGCTTAGCCCTATATTTGACTCTTACATTTGCACTGGAGGGAGTTTATCTGATTGCTTCAGCTGATGCCTGCTGGGACCCGTGCTATTGACACAGACCATATGTTCCTCCCATGGAGGGGACAGATAACCACAAGGGGCCTGATCCAAAGCCCACTGGGAGTCTTTCCATTGGCATCAATGGGCTTTGGATAAGGCCTCAAAGTGGCCCAGTATATTGCCACATAGCTTGCCACTCATTCCCCAGGGAAATGAAGCTGGAGCAATCCACTAGGAAGAGCCATATGGACCTGTGGACCCTTCTTTTGGAAGATGCACAGCACCAGGGTCCGTCACATGTACTATCCGGCTTGGCAGCAGCACTGCTGAGAAGGATCTGGGTGCTATAGTGGATCTCAACCTCAATATGAGTTAGCACTGAGATACAGTTGCAAACAAAGCAAATGCAATGTTAGGTTGCATTCACAGAGGCAGAGCATGCAAGTCACAGAGGTGAGAGTACCTCTCTACTCGGCACTGGGTAGACCTCAGCTGCAAGAGCATATGACCCAGACACACTAGGAGGTCTGTGGAAGAGCAACCAGCAAGAAGCAGTCCTGGGCAACGATGGATTTTTCTATAAAACTGCTCAGATCATCTCTAGTTCAAACAGGAATTAATGTAGGGAAGTTCTATGGTCTGGGTTATGGAGGAGGTCCGACTCACTAGGTGATCACAGTAGTCTCCTCTGGCTTTATGATCCGTGAAGCTATTCCTGGTGCCTGAAAGGCCGGGCTTGGGGCTGGATCTTACAGTAGGAGCAGAAGAGCAGAGGTAAAGAGACCGGGTTTTTGTTATATCTTGTCCCAGTGCAAAGCGGAAATCAAGTTGGGAGTTAGTGGATAACACATGCCATCCCTGTGTTTGATCCTTTGTAGATCATGCATGCATAACAGAAAGCTTTGCCTTGTTCCCGTCCACGGCATCTTCTTGTAATGTCTGCGGGAGAAATATCACAGCAGTGAATGCAATCTCTCTCTCTCCCCTCGTATGGACAGGGACAGAGCTACTTGAGCCATCTGCAGGATATACCGGCTAGATAGCTGGGCGGTTGTTCAGATGAACGCTTTCCATTTTGTTGGCAGCTTGCTTGTGTTTTATGACATTCAAGAGTGAGCTGGGGAGCTCACGGTGTTTTGCAGAGAGAGAATGTTACTACCCTCATAATGCCTAGCCAGCCCTCTGTTTGCAATGTCATCGGGGGGAAATGACCAGAAGAAACCTCTTGCTCCTATTTTAGGAGTGAGCTGAAATCATGGCTGTCCTGACACAAAGAGCCACATTGGTTGTAAACCCCAAGAGGTCAATAAAATGGATGACATGCTTGTGGGGCCTAGGATTTGCCCCAACAGAATCCATGGTTCATAATTCCTATTTACAGTAGTAATTGTCTTTAAAATTGCAGTTTTCACTTATGGGTGTCTCGTGAGAGAGAGGGAACCTGGTATCACAGAAAAACTCGTAGGCTGATTTAGATCTCAGTGGGAATGGAGTAGAAGCTCCTTCTGCAGCCACAGTGCCGCTGGAGCTAAGAATGACCTCTCAAGACATTGAGTCGCTAGCACAGTCGGCTCCATTCATGTTCGTGGAGCATTAGGCCACATTGGGAATCTCAGTCTTGTGAACCTGGGTGCCCCGGTCCCATTTGATTTTAATAGTAACTGGGGCCCAGAGCCTCAAAAGTATTTAGGTGCCAAAGGCCTTGAGTAGCTTTGAAAATCTCAGCCAAAACTTCTGTTTCATTAAGGTTTTTGTATCGCTCTCCAGGTTACAACTACATTGACTAAGCTTTAGGTAACTGAGGGCTGGGCCCTTGGCATGCAACGGCTGAAAGTTAAACCATGCTAGCAACAACTGCAATCACACCTCTTTTTCTGCTAGCAGTCTTCATGAGGGTATCTTGACTGCTCTGCACAGGACAGTTTATTTTTGAGAGCTTTGTGATAACAGGTGAGGCAGGTCAGCTATCCTGCAGACAAGTGCTAGCATAATACTCAGTCAGCTGATTCGGAGGACAGCCAAGCCCAAGGCAAGGGGATCCCAGGACAGCAGACACTTAGCTTGGCTATAGGCCTCTTGTGTTTAAAGGGAACATGAAGAAGCAGCTTCAAGTTCTGCAGCTGATTTTCATTTCTCTTAGTCACGCCATTCAAGTTCTATGGAGTTCCACCGTCAACCCAGTAACAAGGACAATCAGGTTCCTGGGCTGGCAATATTTTAATTCTCTCCCACGTGAGACTCAACTGCAGGGGGCAAACATATTGACTTCACCTGGAACACACATTCTTGTCCTGAAATAGAAACAGCCACCAGCATAAAAGAACATTCTGATACAGCTGAGCTCTGAATTCCAGGACCCAGCATTGCTGAAGAAAGGCATATTTATTCTGAATATTCAGACTAATTATTTCGATATTGATGGCTGTGTTATGGGCAATTACTGATTACTTCATGTTCCACCAGATGATATATTTTGTTTATTGCATTATATTGTAGATAAATAAAAGGCTATAAGTTCCAGACCACATACTTGTTTTTAATAAGCTTGACCTAGAATACTTCTGAGGCACCTTGCTAAAGAATCATAGACAGGTAGGGCTGGAAGGGACCTCAGGAGGTCACCCCCTTACATGCTGCGGCAGGATTAAGAATTAGGTCATCCCTGACAAGTGTTTGTCTAACCTGTACGTAAAAATCACCAGTGATGGGGATTCCACAGCTGCCCTGGGTAACCTGTTCCAGTTCTTCACTGTCCTTGTGGCTAGAAAGTTTTTCCTGATGTCTACCCTAACTCTCCTTGCTGAAAACTTAGTGGATTACTTCTTGTCCTCCCATTGGTGGACACTGAGATCAATTGATTACCATCTTCATTATAACAACCAGTACAGTCTGTTAGCTGTGTGGCTGCTCAGAAGATTTTGTTTTATTGACTTTTTTCTCTCTTTTCAGATTGACTCAGCAGGTGTTAGATTCATTTTTGTGTTGCTTGGAACAGACCACTTCCAGCTTTGTTTTTTTAGACTATAACAACCAAAGTAATTAAAACACTTTTGCAGATATTCTGTTCCCTTAAGTAATAAGTGGTTTTGAATGTTTCCTCTAATTAATTACACTATTAGTTAAATATGTATTTTGTATAACATGCATATTCACCCAACTACTTACTCAAACAGTTAAATGCATATTTAAATATGTATTATACACTTTAATGCATATTAATTATTTGGTAGCGAGAGAAAGCTCATTCTGAGATATTTCTGTCTGGGGAATAGATATTTACACATAAAGTATATTACTGACTTGTTACGTGATAGCTGCTTCAGACTTCTTATGGTCTATTGTGCAATAAATCCATATTTAGTATTGTGTTGATCTGTGCACCTCCAAAATAACAGTGTGACAATGTGCAGTATATCGTGTGATATGAGAAAGAACGCACTGCCCGTGTGCCACACTCCTTTCTTTTAAAGCCCTTTCAATTGACAAATATACAGTCAGGGCTTTGGCCCAATCCAATGGCCATTGAAGTCAATGGGAGTAACATGTTAACACTTTTGATATTTAAACTCTTTAGGTTTCAGAGGAAAGATGTGTCAGGATGGCCTAGTGGTTACACACTGCTAGACTGTGATCCAGATATCTGGCTTCTCAGGCCTTAGCTCTGCCACAGACTTCCTGTGTGACCTAGGGCAAGTAACATCTCTCTGGCTTTGATTCAGTTAAGTAGGTGCTTAAGTGCTCTGCTAGCTCAGTGCCTAATGGAGCAATTAAGGAGGATTTATTGGTACCAGACATTGCTACAGAGGAGATTGGGGTGATACTTATTGTTTCCAAGTGAAAAAGAGGTGCTGGAATATCAATACATTAAAACCTTCTGGGCTAGAAGCTACGCATCCAAGCATTCCAAAAGAAACCTGAGTTGCCAACTACAACATGCCACCTCTCATTAAATCAGCTCCACTACTAATATAAGAGGACAGGAGAGGGACAAACATTGCTCTATCTTTAAAAAGCTGCAAGGAGTGACCCTGTGAATTACAGACCAGGGAGCCTTTCCGCCAGCGCTAGCTAAGCTGACTGAAACAATTAAAAACAGAATTCTGCAACACGTCAATGAATGCGAGATAAGACTGAACCAGCCATCTTCTGCTCCAGAAAACCCCAGCTCCGCAACTTATTCCAGTTCTTTGAGCATACCCTCAAAACAGTTAGTAACGGGTGACATTGTTTATTTGGCCTTTCAAAGAGCCCGGGACAAAGGTTCACCAGAGGCAGTTAATGCACTAAGTGGACGCGGGAGGAGAGGAAGAACTGCCATGGCTCAGAGCCTGCTAAGAGAACAGAACAGAGAGCAAAGGGTAGGAATGACGGGTCAGCTTTTCAGCCTGGCAGTGCAGTAACCACGGGTGTCCCAGGGCTCTATTCTTAGTAAACAGAGCCGTGACCTGGAGAAAGAGGTGAGCTGGCGGTGGCTACATTTGGAGATGACGGATGATTTGGGGTAGTCAAGATAAGGACTCTGAGGAACTAGAATTTTGAGCCCCCCCCCCTCGTGTATTTAAACATGTGGCCTGCATGGCACCACGACCCTTTGTCTGACCTTTTATCGCCTTCTGCAGTTCACAAGGGATCCTGCTCCCAGCTGGCTGCATCTCAGAGGGGCGGGGAGGGCGTGGGCGGAGCTGCAGAGGGGGCACCTGTCTGATTTGATCTAGGCACCTGGGTCCTTCCTGCCAGCGTTGGTGCTTTGCACATCCACTGCACAATGCCTTTGGTCTCTGCTGCTAAGCCAGAGAGATGAGGCCTTTTCGCTCTCCTTGTTCCCCTGCCCCGGTCTCTGCTGCTGCCACCAGCCTCCCAGCAATGGAGCTAGAGGAGAATTTTTTCTAGCCCTTCCTCCCGTTTCTCTGCAGCTGCCAGGCCCTACAGAAGCAGGTGCAGGGCAGGAACTGCCCCTCCCTCCAGGGAACAGGTGGGGAGGGAGGGAAACAACCGAGCGGTGTGTGTGAGATTCCCACAGTGGTGAACCTCCCCCGTCAACAAGTTTGTATCTAGGCTTCAAGTTTCCCGCTGGAGCGTGGGTTGCTAGTTCAGTTGTCATGTTAGCTGCCGGCCTGCCCTGCTCCAGAACAGTCATCACCGAGTTCTATCAGCCTGACCGCTATGGAGACCCACTCCTCACAGGAGACGCACGACCACGTGCTTACCGTGTGGTGCTACAGGCCACTGGAGCTGTCTCTGTAACAAACACAAAGCGAAAAGCCGCCCAAGAAACCAGCTGAACCCCCTTCTCTGCCTCCTTTCAAATGCCACAAGACTCATGGCTAAGAGCTTCAGAAATGAGGGACTAAAATTAGGCTCCTACGCCCAGATTTAGGTTCCTAAATCAGTGGTCTCATTGTCCAAAGAGCTACTCCCCCAGACTTTCCCTTGGAAGGTGTTGGCTGGTTAACGCTCCTGGGAGAAAGCTGTGGTCGAGTTCTTCTTCGAGCACTCTTCAGCATGACAATCTGGACCGTGTGCTAAACACTGCTTGGAAGGTGACTGCCCCATTCAGCTCAAGATGCTCATTGAACATGTGGCAATCAGGAGCAGCTTAGTGCTATCCGTATTGATTTCCTATTGAAACTTACACTTGCAAGCAGACTGGCTAGCTGTGCGAAGTGGTTTAGCAGGGCAGATGTCAGTGGAAGGGGAGAGGTTGGGAGTGGGGAGTCAGTTCATTCACACAGCCCTTTCTCCCTTGGAGGTTTACCTGGCTGGCTGGTGGCCTGGCTGTACTTTGTAGGGCCAGAGGAACTGCCAGAGTGGACCAGACCAGCGGTCTGAAGTCCAATGTCCTGACAGTGATCAGCACCAGTAGGAGTTTATGGAATGACCTGTCCATCAGGAACGTTTCTTCCAATTCCCAGGTACTTAGGAGTTGATTTAATGCCTTGAAAGGTTTATACCACTTACAAATATATTTTAAACTTAATACAACTGTGGATGGTTCTTATTCATATAAGGGTCTAATTCTCTTTTTCATTGGGTGGCAAATTGTGATTACTGACTGGCTACGAAATGTGTACTCAGCTAGTCTATGCTATGAAATCCTAGTTTTGTTACCCTGTCCTGTCTCACTCCCCTTCTCCATCCCCCGCTCGCTTTTTTCCTCTGTCACTTATGTCTTGTCTTGTAGCCTTTATCGGGGTAGGAATTGTTATTTGCTACATGTTTATATAGTGTCCACCGCAATGACACTTGATTGAGGCTCTTTGGTGCTACTGAAATAGAAGTGATTAATAAGGTCTTGCTCAATTCATGCCTTCAGTGATATCTTGTGGCAGTGAGTTACACAAGCTTGGGGCTTTAAAAATTCACTTGCCCATGTTTTGGAAAGCAAGGGGACCTACCCATGAGATTCCTGCATCCCTAGAAGTTGAGTATCTTGCTCTGGGCTAGGAACAGTTCTGAGGGGCTTGGCTGAACAAGCTGAAGTCTAGCTATGCCTGCTCTACATTTTGAAACCAACCTAGAACTCAGTGCCAAGTCTGCTTAGTAGTCATGGCTCATGCTGATGGTGAGTAATTCCTGTCATAAAAATTATTACCATAGTAATTTGCCATAGCTGAGCCTATTTAACGAGCAGGAGTCAAAGACTTAACTTGAGACCAGATTGTTACTTATTCCCCATTGAGCTTCTAATAAGCTGAGGTCTTGACTTGCTATCCTCTCTCTGGGAGCTCTGAGTTGCACTGCCAAGTCATGGCTGCATATTTGCATGTAGGCACGGCTGGTGTTTAGCTTTGTTTTTAACAATGGATCTGGCTGCGGTCTTTTTAGAAACAATGCACTTTTACTGTACAGTACCAGATTGTACATCAAAACTATTATTCCAACATCACAAGCTTAATTACAAAAGTATCATTCAAATGACATTGGGGGCTTGTGGGAGTTCAATTTTAATAGCAAGCCAGTGCCCTTTTAATGGCATTTTAGACATTTAAATTGGGCATGAACCCTTTGGGAACAGTCATTTTATTTGTGGAGATTATGTCTAATTTGAATATAAAAATACCACTCAAAAGATACTGTATAGGCTATTTCTCACTTTCAGGAGCTTCACAGGCCAAACTTCCCAACCGATTACGCATCAGTGGATTAAAAACTATAGAAATCTATCTGCTCATAAATATGCCCCCATACTTTTCAGTTTGTTCCCTAAGCATTCTGGGTATGGCATGCAAACGAGACCACCAAGAAACTTACTTCACTGTGGAGATGTCTACTCTCCAGTATATACATCACATGTAGCTTTGAACATTGGTAAAAGAACTAGCCAGCTATGGGAAGTAAACAACAACTAGGAGTTGTCGGCCTTACTCTAAAAATCCCGGGCCAGCTGGTGTAGATCTGAATGCAGTGCAGCTACACCAATTCACACCAGCTGAGAATCTAGCCACAAGTTATTCTATTGCAATCCCAAACTTCACTGTTGATCACTGACCATGTGTATAACACAAGTATACCTGCCAGTGCATCCCCTTGCTTATAGATACATGCAGCATCTATAAAATATGTAGCAAACTATACTCAGAGGACGAACTCCATGAACCTCATTGGGCCAACATGTTAGAAAAGTTTTTGAAAGACTGGCTCTGCCTTTGCATCTCTTTAGATTGAAGCCTTCAGTCTTCAAGCCCTCTGCTCCTTGTCCCCTGACTTTCCCCTCCAAATACCCCCAGGGCCCCACTCCCTATCCTGAGTTTTGGAAGTGGTACAGTCCCACCAAGGGCTGTGTATGCCGTTCCTTGGTCCTGCCCGCTTTGAAGTCATTGGGAATGTAGCTACTTGAACAATGCTATAAAGGACAAAATGGCTTGGGTCCCCTAGAGCCCCGTGTTGAGCTGCCATCCTCCATCGAACGCCATCCTACATCCAATGAATCAATAACTGGCTATGTGAGAGCTGCCTGGAAAGGAAACAGGCTTTTACTCATCCCTAGCTTAGTATCAAGGGCCCCTGTGCACGCCTGTTGCCCAGTTCTGTGCCGGACCCAATGCAGATTGACACCATCAGGAGGCGCTGTACAGACCAAGAGCAGGAATACAGGCGGTGCCATAGCCTTTGCCTGTATTGTGGAGAAGGTGGCCACTTTGCCTCAAGGTGCCCCACAAACCTAGATCCACTACGGTCATTGGAAACCTTGACCCATCCAACCCCCCACTCCTTGTCCTCCGATTACTCCCTCCAGAGACCCCTGCCCCTAACCACCCCCACCAAGACTCCACCCCCATCTAAGCCCCCCTGCTCCTTGTCCCCTGACTTCCCCCTCCAGATACCCCCAGGGCCCCACCCCCTATCCAACTACCCTGGTCCCTGTCCCCTGACTGCTCCGCCCCCTAGCCACACCCTTGCCCCCTGACAGGCCCCCTGGGACTCCCATGCCCTATCCAACCCCGCCTTTCCCCATCCCCTGACCGTCCCCCAAGATCCTCTGGCCTTTATCCAACCCTCTGCCCCCGGCCCCCTTACCACACCACCACTCAGAACAGCGTGTCTGGCCTGGAGCCAGACACGCTGCCCCGCTGATCCGCCGGAGCATGTAACCCCACCCCCCAGAATTGCACATTCCAGTAACTTCTCATTTTAAAAGGATATAGCAACACTGCAAGGCCCCATTGTTGTTGGTGCTGCATGTATTCATACTGAGAAGCAGTCCCTAGCCTGAAGCGCTCACTGGCTAAGTAGACAAAGCAGTCATGAACATCCTCCCTTTACAGCTGGATATTGGAGGCACAGAGAGATGAGAATCCCGATTCTGTGCCCATTGGAATTACTGGGAGTTTTGACAAGACGTAAATGGCAACAAGATCAAGGACTTGACCACGGTCATAGAGGGAGTCTGGTGCAGGTCAGGAACGAAAAGCAGGTTTCCTGAATCCTAGCTAATGCCTCAGGTACAACCCCACCCTTCCTCTCACTGCAAAGTGAACCCTAACCATTCATTTCCAGGCTAATGCTTTTCTTTCAAGAAAGCTGCACTTTCCCCTGGAGTTTAAATATTTTTCCTCTTAAGTGGCTGATCGAAATCTGCAAACTTAAATCAAGCTTACCTAAGTGTCCTTGGGTTTTCTGGCATCATAATGAAACAGTGGGCAAATTCTCTTTTGGTGCCAAACATTGTCATCGGTGCTATATAAGGGAGAGGGACAGAGGACAAGTATAGCTACAACAGGCACAAGCAGCAGATTTTTGGAACAGTTTAGCTTTCATTTAGGAATCTAAATGAAGCAACAGCAATACTTAGGCCCAGATCCTCAAAGGGAATTAGACCCCTCAGTATCTTTGTGGATTGGTACCAAGTGCCGATTGCATTGGTGGGCCACTTTCAAAGTGATGGAGAAGAGCTGTATTAGCCCTTGGGTTTCCCTTTAACCCTCCCTGATCACAACATCATGCTCTCCAGCACTGGTAGCTTGACAATGGTAACAGCTCTGCTCTAGCCTTGTTTCCTAGTCAGGATAAACTATTTGGCCTGTGGATGAGATTATTTCTGTACAGAACAGGATTGTTATCACTTAATTGAAAATAATTATCCAATGCAAATTAACTTCAAGTTGCCTAGCTGAATAGAACGAAGGGAGCATTTCAGATCAGTGTAAAGGGGGATCGAGGTGGATGTTTTAGGTCTATGCAACAGTAGAGATAAAAGAGGCTTTATAAGACCGAGAAGTACAAGGTCTTTCACTGTGAAACTATGGAAGAGAGCCACGTGAAAGTGTTTATGTTATCGTAAGCGTTGAAAATAATTGTACACTCCAATGAAGCAAGCATGCTTGTTAGAGAGATGGAAGACATAGCAGCAGCGAATAACCAGGCTCTAATGTAGTCAAAAGGATTTTAGTAATGGCTGCGTTGGCAAAAATCAAGCTCCAGAGGTTTGTGTGGTGGTTAGAGGCCATCAGACAAGGTTTTGCTGTCTTAATTCTAGATGATACATAGAGCCCTCAGTAAAGGGGCTGAGTAGGGGAGAGAATTCAGATTAGGGCTTCAGATAGGAGAAAGCTGCAGGCTCAAGGAAGAAGAGCAAACTAGATGATTTCTCTTTGTCTAGCCCTTCCAGGAGCCCCCTGCTCTAGCCTCCAGGGCGTCCGCCAGGCCAGGAAGTGGCGGTAGCAGGTGCAGCACTGGTAAGATTTTGCTCCTTGCTGGGGTTTGCAGATTCCCTGCCTTCCCACAGTGCTCCAGGGAGTTGGCAGGTAACATTGACCCTGTGAACCATGGGCTGCTCCTTATATCCCCTGTAGATCAAAGCCAGCTGTCAGACCCTGCTCCTCTAGGGATTTTGAAAAAAGTTTCCCCCTCCAAAAACACTTGTAGAAGTGTTAGAAGTGTTTATCCAACTTGTTCTTAAAAATCTTCAGTCCTGAAGCTTCCACAACATCTCTTGGAAGCCTGTTCCAGAGCTGAATTACCCTTAGAGTGAGAAAGATTTTCCTAATATCTACTCTAAATCTTCCTTGCTGCAAACTAAGCCAATTATGTCTTGCCCTATCGTCAGTGGACAAGGAGAATAATTGCTCCAAGTCCTCTTTATAACAGTGCTTCACATATTTGAAGACTGTTATCAGGTGTCCCCCCCGTCTTTTTTTCTCAAGACGAAACAAGTCTGTTTTTTAAAACCTTTCTTTGTAAGTCAGATTTTCTAAATTCTTTATGCTTCTGTGATGTTGGGCCCAGCTAGGGGGTCAACAGTTCCCAGTGCAAGTTAGAGTAGTCTCTGGGCTGCTCTAAGTGGGACTTAATTGCCCCATTCCATTGCTGGGGTGCCAGGATAGCCTGGACACACCCACTCCCCCCCCCCGACACACACCTGGCACTGTGCCAACTTCCCCCACATGTCATGGCCAATACTTTTCACTCTTGGCCTGATCTTCCATCCTTGGGCCCTGTGAAGCAGTAATGTCCGGTTTACCTGTGACTTGATCTAGCATGACATTCCCTTGCCACTTAGCTGACCCCAAGGGTCCAGCAAGAGGTTAGAGGAAGCAAGGCCGGCCACCTCCAGGTGTGAGCTCTGAAAACGGCAGCATTGGGAGCATTCGGCTTTGTAACGGACCACGTCATATGCTGCAGTGTTACTGTTTCCTCGCCTGTTGCATTAGCACTACGTAAGGGACAAGAAGCATGACTGTCTGGGTCAGTGCTTAATTGTAATGAAAGAGGTGACGAAGCTCCAGCAATTACGTCCTGGGGCTCAAGTAAATATTTTATTTTAATAACTGATGCGACAAGCCCAGAGGTGCTCAGGATATGACCTGCCAAATCTAGAAATCCCTGCCACAAGGTAAGCCCTGGCCTGGGTTAGTGCCATTCGTATCACATCTAACTTGACGCTAAATAGATAATTTTTCTAAGGTGAATATTTTTAGGGTGGCTGAAACTCCTTTCCCTGTCACTCCTTTTCCAGCTGAAGGGGAGCTGTTCAAACTGCCAAGAGGCAGCTGACTCCATAGACCAGTTTAGGGTCATTTGCACTCAGTGACCACCAGCTCTTTGGCAGTTTCTCTTCCACCCCCGACCTGACGGGTTTGGATTAGATGAGCCCTTCCTGAAATGCACACGGTAGCTGTCAATGTATTTATCCACAACTACACCAGAGACCGATGCTGAGTTTTTGAAACTTTTTTTGGTTTTGCACATTTACCAGATTGGTATTGGGTTAATTTCTATTTTTAAATACAGTCTCTTCAGGATAAATGTAGAACACGTTAGTAAGAATCTCTGCCAGGAGTTTTTAGGAGATAGCATACTTTACACGGCAAAGGACAATTAGACACAGTCAAACATTGTCCTGGTTAAAGACTATTAATTTTCCTCACATTTGTCATGAATTAATTTTTTCTGCCTGTATCAACAATACAGCCTTTATAAATGCAACTGGCTCCTCTACATGGGAAAATTAAATTTGCTTTGATAATGAACTGAGGGACTAATAATCATTTTGCAATGCAAAAAAGCCCAATTACTGGTGTCAGGCAGTGCAGTGTCACCCTCGGCTCTAATTGTTTGAAAGGACGATTAGCTGTGGGAGAAGGCAGTTGAGTGCTATGGGCAGGAACGTGCGGCAAGATCAGTGGTGAACAACACCCTGGGCTTTGTAAATGTGTCCCTTTGCTGGCAGGTGTATTTCACATAAACACAAGTATAAATGTTCAGTTGGCTGGCACAACAGAAATCCAGGGTGATCTTAAAGTGGCTCTAATGCCATGGGAGGCGAATATTGCTCTGTCACCTTTGATTTTGCTTCCTTTCCATCTGCTTCCTGTAGCTGTGAGCTGACCCCGCCTCTGGCTTTTAGTGACAGGTCTTCTCCAACATTTTTCACATCCTGAAGACTGTCGCTCATAACACAAATGCAGAACTTACGCCTGTTCACTCCACGGGTCTGCCCCCTTCACTTTCATTACATGGTGGCACTTTGGCTCTCTGACACTTTTGTGCTGACTAACCAACCATTTTTGCTGTTATATTTCCTTCGCACGAGTGGCCAAGCTGCTGCTGCACAGATCTGTTGATTCCTGATTGGAAGACTGAGGGACTGATCTGATTGGTTGAATATATCTATCCCCTTCCCATAGCCAAGCAAAGAACTTGCAACACCTCTGGCAGAATAGCTGCAGCTCTGTTAAGACGCAGCAGAATAAGCATCGGCATGAATGCAAACAGCCCACACGGCAAAAGGCAGATGTGATCCCTCTCCCATGCAGAGCGGGGCAGCACATTAGATCGAATTAAACATGACACTGAGTGATCCTAGATCTCTTGCATGGGCGTCTGAACTAAGTCAGCCCTTGACCTCCCGTGGCGTGGCCAACTTACTCTGTTAAGAGTTAGTATCACCACTCCCCAGTGCCTCTAAGGGTGGGCGTCTTAGCCTAGTGGTGTAGATTATTCCCTTCACTTCCCAGTTAATAAGACTGGAGGACTGTGGAAGAGTCACTCACCAGTTGGGGCCCCCCTCTAGGCCAGCATGGTTCAGCAGCCTCTTGGACTCTGGTTCTTCCTGTCACCAGCCCCTCTCATACTGCCGCCCCCGAGTCAGATCACTTCTAGGGCTCACCCCTTCCAGGGTGGTGGAGAGTCCAACAAACAAAAAATTCAGTGAGTTTATGTCAGGTCTTCAGCCTCCCCCCACGGCTCCATAGGTCTTGTCCACAGGCATCAGGAGGGCAGCTGCTTTCATCTGCTTCCTCAGACCCGCTGCTGCTTCCCTGGGCCATGCTCGTCTGCTTCCAGGAGCCTTTCGCAGAGCAATTCCTTCCAGCACGTTCTCCCAGGAAGGTCCTGCTCCTTGGGCTGCTTCCTGTCATCTTGTGGCTGATGCAGCTCCCCTCAGCCGCCTCCATCTTCCTGGTCTGCAGGCTCTGATCCAGCTGTTGAAGATCCGCTAAGTAGCCTCCGCTGAGGAGGTATCTACTGCCTCTTAACTCCCTTAGTAGCCGTGGCAGGCTTAGGGTGGTCAGGTGCCTGGTTTTTCACTGGGAAGTCTGGTCAGATTTACTGACCAGATGCTCAAAGTCCAGTTACTGTGGGCAGGGGAGGGGCTGGGTGATCACCAGTGCCACCTCCTACCAGTGCTGGGTGGGTACAGCTCCCAGCCCCAGTGCTGCAGGTGAGTCCCTCCTGACCCAGGCGGGGGTGGCGGGAGGGGAAAAGCAGCGAGCAACAGGGGGAGAGGTGAAGAAGAGTGGAGGTGGGGCAGGGTCTCAGGGGAAGAGGCAGGGCTTTGGGGAGAAGAAAGAGGACAGGAGTGGGATCTCAGGGGGATGAGACGGGGCAGGGGAGATTCCGGCACTCCTGCTGAAGTGTCCGGTTCTTAACCGTTACCGAGTTGGAATGACAACCCTAGGCAGGAATGGGCTTATACCTCCCATCACAGGGACAATAACCCACTCCAAGTGAAACCTACAATGGCTCTCCTTAATAATGACTCATCATGGATGCTGCTAGCAGCTGGTTGGCTGCCCTCTCAGCAAGCCAACCCATTCTCTGCCCCTGCCACCCCAAAGACAGGGCTTGGGGCCTGATCCCAAACCTACCAAAGCCAATGGGAGTTTTTCCATTGACTGTAATGGGCTTTGGGTCAGGCCCTGTCTCCAAAGACTAAATATTTCAGCAGAGGCGAATTCTGCCAGGGTACATCATCTCTGTAAACTGGGTCTCCTCAGTGAAGGTGCAGGTTAGCGAACACATTCTGCAATCCAAGTACTTGCTGGGTCAGTTGTTCACCATGGAAGTGTTGGCTCCCCTGTAGGTCTTTATTTCAAAATATGTTTTAGCTAAACAAAAGTCCTTTGAGCTTTGGTAAACAGGGACTAGACTGAACAAGAATAGCGCTGGCTGTCTTCCTATGATAAAGATGCAATTTATCATTCTGAACAATAGTGAAGGGGAAACCAGAACTTGGGATTCAGTGTTGTCCCATGTCTACATGTATATATGTGCTTACATAAGGGGCGTCTTACACCCAGCCACGGATACAGAGGAACTCTGATAGACCATGGCTGTTAGAAATGGCCGGGAGACAGTTATATGACATAGAGCCTTGGGCAACATTATATAATGTCGGTGATTCTTTTTGGTCAGAAAAATGAAGAGAACAAATACAAACGCTCCCCATTTTTATGGGCTGAATGACGGTTAGATTATAGCAATGAAACTTGAAAAAATCACTGTTTGAAAGTTAGTATATCAGATTCATTCGACCCCCTCTTCTGAGCCCATCTGCTATAGTGAATGAAGAAATATCACTGAACGGCACAAGGAACTCTGGGTTGCTTGTGTCAAGGATGGATTACAGCTGTACTACTGAAATTCAAAGGACTGTTTCTAGAATGATTACAGCTATGTTATATATAGACAATTGCTGAAAACAGGACAGTTTGGAAACGGTTAAACTCTGGAATATCTTATCAACTTTTAAAATATTTTAAGTATTCACAAATTTTATGTAGATGCCCCCACTGCTCTTTGCCTTCCTGTTCCCAGCCAGTGCCCTCTGGTTAACTCCATTCAAAACTTATTTTTCTCTCAAGAACCCTAGTCTACTCTCCTTAAAGGAGGAAAAATATAGTAGCAAAGAAGTGTTTGAATGATATAAAAATACTATTTTTTAAAAAATGATTTGCCTTTTGGAACTGCCCTAAGGACTATTTCTCCCCCCTACCCCCCAAAAAATCAGTCTATTTGTATTGATTAGTTTAAGGAATTATTTTTTTCTCACCATACTGAGTTGTTTTCAATACTACCATGTACTGTAAGCACATAAAGAGAAAATAAAAAATCTGTATTGTTGTAAAGGAGCTTGCACAGCATAGGCATAGAATAAGTGACAAAGCTGGAAATGTTCCAACAACTTCTGTCTCTTTGGTTTTCTTTGGTTCTCTTTTTACTGTAGGATACAGCTGAAAACAGAATTGGGTTCATTTTGGAGGCATTAGTTCTGTTGGGCTCACATACTCTGATGCCAAGATACCTTTATCTGTTTGAATAGGTACAAGCTATAAATTAGTCTAAATTCTCCCCATTCTATAGCACCCAGATACCTTCTACACACCTGATAACGGCCAGATTTCAGATCCGCAGTCTAAATAAATGAATACAGAGTGTCTGACTAATCTATACGCAGTACGCAGTTTAGGTGGAATTTTTACCAAGTTTAATTAAAGCAGAATTTTGCTGAAGCTAATTTAAAATTTAAACAACCCAATGTGTGTGTGAGGAGGTTTTTTTATTATTATTTTAAAGCTTTGTGGTTACTTTGTTCTTTTGTTAAAAGTAAGTCATTAAAGTCAAAATTAAAAGGCAAAATGAAAAACCACTGGGCATAGAAAATCCACCAGGAGTTCAAAAGAACCTCATAAGACATGGAGGAGGAGGAGGAGAGAGATGCATCTAGGCTGCTCAGTCAGTGGCAAATTTTCCATACTCCAGGGTTCCTGGAGCTTACATTTTGTTTAAGCCTCGAATAACAGGATAAAAATGTATTTTTATGCGAGTGCTGCCAGGTTCTCAGGGTGATTAGGGAGTTGTAATGTTGGAGATTGGCCTTCACAGCATTGTTAGTCCTCATTAACTTTGTTTTAGAAAGTACAAGCAATGAGGTTTCAAGTGGTAACAGTCCACAGAGCAGCGTCTTCAACCCAGGCAGCTTTCATGGCTAATTTATAGCTGGAAATGTGGTTTTTTTTTTTAAAAAAGACTTCTTATGCAGATAGATGTTCTCACCCAGCAAACCTGTGTGAAGGTTTCCATTGGGAAACCATGCTTGAGTCATCTGGTCCAAGCTGTCAGACAATCACAAGAGCTTTCCTAGTTTATCAAAAAAGCTGTGTTCATTGTGATGCCGCACTTCAAACGTCCTCTGCAGGGAGCCCTCACAGAAGACCCCCATATGCTTTGGATCAGGCCCAATGTGAACTCCACGTATGGAGTGAATGACCATGTTGGAGAGAGCAGGGTGGGCATTTGACAAATTGACTAATATGAGCGGGAATAAACAACTCTTACAGAAAAATGATAGTTAAGGCCCTACTTGAATCGCGGGATGATTGTCAAATAATTGCGGCTGAGTTGCAGACAAGACATGGGAATGGCGGAAAAGTAATAATGGACCTTTATTAATTACGGTAACTTGGAAAAGCCAGACAAGACCTGTTTGTTTAAGAAAAATTTGCTGGAACAATATAAACACTCAACTACTAGGTTATGCCTGCTAATTTTTTTGATCACCAGACATTTTGCTGCAGCTATACTAAATCATTAATGCACAGGGCTGACAACGGGAATCCCATCATGAGCTGTTAGCCCCAGGCGGCTGACAAAATTGCGATGGAAACGTAATATTGCGGGATCTGCAATTTCCACAATATCGCAAATTAAGCAAGGCCTTAATGATAATGGGAGGTGGTGGTGTGGAATGTTATTCTTTGTTTGGTGCTTTTTAAAAATCTGGCTTTATCAATGAAGGACTTTAGTCATTTAAAAAAAACAATGTTGAATGAATATTAAAATTCTGTCTTAAAATGCAGCTCTACTCTGGAAAATATCTGTCTACACATGACATCTTCTGACAGAACCAGCCTGAACCCTGTGTGTGTGTTCAGATGCCTAGCTGCCGAGGAATTTAATAAAGTACCGTCATCACTTTTTACACCTGCTAGTCCTGCAGTGCTAACACAGCTAAAAGGGAGGGAGGTGGATCCTATTCCTTCTTGCGCATTGTCAGCAGAACTGTTTACTTAATTCCAAACAGAAACAGATTTGCAGCCTCATTGGAGAGGTTTGCACAGGTGGCCCAGAGGCCTGCAGAATGTTTATCTGAAGGCAGGAGGAAGGAAAGAACCCAGACTGACTTTCAGTTCCCAGGTTGTGAGGCTGCCCATTTGAAAAATGTCTCTTTATTTGAGAACTGAGCATTGATCTGGACTGACTGAATCCCAATTAACCTGGAATCCCAAGATGCCATTTTTGAGTTGGATTGGTGAGTTACAACCACACTTTAAACCTCCAGAGGAGTGAAACTCTAGGGTTTGAACTTCCAACATGTAAGACACAGGTACATAGTAATAGTAGGAATAACATATCATGGTGAGTAAATATGGGGGCTTACAGGTATGATTTTAAACTGGTGGTTTGTGTGATGAGGTCCTTTCCCAAGGGACAATAGCTTAGATTCAAAATTTGACCTTCAACGCCTAAATGTTGTCGTTTTCAGTGTTCTTCAGGTCACCTGCAGAAGAGCTCTGTGTAAGCTCAAAAGCTTGTCGCTTTCTCCAACAGAAGTTGGTCCAATAAAAGATAATATCTCACCAGCTTGTCTCCTTAATAGAGTTACAATTTGATAAGGGAGATCTTCTGCATTAGTCCATGTGGGTTCTCTCCCTATCCCACCCCAACCTATCATAGAAAATGTTGGAGTTACCTATTCTGTTGCTTTTTCCCCTGGAATGAGCTTATTCTTTGCGGCTGTGCATAGTTTGTACAAGTTTATGCATGAGGACTGCCCGATTGCATCATTCCTTGTATTGAAGCAAGCAACTGGAAAAACTTCTCTCCTCCCTAATGGAGCCTGTACTTTGTTCATGCAGATCCAAGCAGCTTCTAACTAGGAATTTAACATTTTTGTTTTTTAGTAACAGTTCAAAGAGTCTTTTGTGCCCTTAGCCCACTCATTCAGAAATGTACTTTTGAATAATTAATGAATGGCAGCAATCAGTCAGAAAGAAACAAATTCTAGAGCCCCTGGGCATGGTTTTCAAAAGTCTTTCCTCAGGACTTGTGTTCGTAAATCACTTAGGCACTCTTCAAAAATCCCATTCTTCATCTTACCTATCAATCATAGCACCAGACCTGAACAGGCTACTAGCGTTCTCTCTCCATCAATACATCATCAGGTTTTCTTCATAATGCAATAGTTGTGTTGATTTCTTTACTTACCAAGAATGTAGGCCTTCTGGCAATTTCCATAGCCTTTATTGTTGCTATTACCGTCAAAGATTATACCTGATTATACTAGCCTTCTGCAGGAAAAGGGTATTTGTGGGTCTGTTGAACCAGACAGCTAAAGAACTAAGGTGAAAACCTGGCCCCACTGAAGTCAATGGAACTTTTGGGGTAGGATTTGATCCCTAAGGGGCAAAGATCCTTTGTTTCTATCTAAAATCTCCTGACAAGGTTTACGTTAATGGAATTTCCCCCCTTACAGATAGACGTGGGCAGGAGAGGGCAGTAGGAAAGAGATCTCAAGGACACCCACCGAGGCAATGGATGGAGTGCATTGAAGAAGCTGGTAAGCAGGTAGACCTTAATGGCTCCTCAGGCACATAAAGATGGGGGATACTTGCTCAACATCCTGATTCCTCGTTGATGGGATAAAGGGAAGAAGATGTAAGAGATACATAGACAGGAAGGACCAATTCATGGCTTTCTCTCTCATCAATGACTATCGATTCTCTCACCCTGAACCTGGAACAGATTAAAACTTTGAAGCATGTGCATATATCAGATATGCAATTAGGTTAAGTATAGGAGAAAAACTGGAGCTCTTCTATTGGCCTCTAGATCTCCACATGAAGATGACCCATCAATTTCCCAAAGAAACTAATGTACCTTCTATCCAGCACAATGTTCTTTATCTTCAGCTTCCAAGGGATGGTGCCAAGGGTGCATCTGGATCCATTCTCCTCTCCACGGGGGTCTCACACGGGCCTTCTTGGGGCCCACACAGTGAATGATCTTCAGCCCAGGACTGGACACTGAGGACGCTCATAGACTTTAAGGCCACAAGGGACCATCAGGATCATCTTGTCTGACTTCCTGCACATCGCAGGCCACAGAACCTCACCCACCCAACTCCTGTCACAGACCCCTGACCTCTGGCTAAGTGACTGAACTCCTCCAATCACAATTTAAAGACTTCAAGTGACAGAGAATCCACCATTTACTCTAGTTCAAACCAGCAAGTGACCCCCGCTCTATGCTGCAGAGAAGGCAAACCCCCTTCCTCGCGAGGTCTCTGCCAATCTGACCTGGGGAGAAATTCCTTCCTGTCCCCATATATAGTGATGTTAGACCCTGAGCATGTGGGTAAGACCCACCAGCCAGACATCAGGGAAAGAATTCTCTGTAGTAACTCAGAGCCCTTCCCATCTAGTGCCCCATCTCTGGACACTGGGGGATATTTGCTGCTAGCAGCTGCAGGTGGGCCGCATGAGGCAGTCTCATCATACCACCCCCGCTCCATCAACTTATCAAGCTCAGTCTTGAAGCCAGTTAGGTTTTTTGCCTCCACTGCTCCCTGTTGAAGGCTGTTCCAAAATTTCACTCCTCTGATGATTAGAAACCTTTGTCTAATTTAAACTTGTTGATGGTGAGTTTATATCTATTTGTTCTTGTGCCAGCATTGACCCTTAACTTAAATAACTCCTCTCCCTCCCCCTGATATTAATCCCTCTGATGTAGTTATGGAGAGCAATCATATCTTCCCCTCCCCCTTTATTTTGTTAGGCTAAATAAGTCAACGTCCTTGAGTCTCTTCTGATGAGGTATGTTCTCCATTCCTCTGATCACCCTTGTAGACATTTTCTGCACCTGTTCCAGTTTGAATTCATCTTTCTTAAATGTGGGAGACCAAAATTGCACAGATGAAGTCTCACCTGTGTCTTGGATTACAGTAACAACACTTCCCTATATCTGCTGGAAATACCTTGCCTGATGCATCCTAGGATTGCATTAGCCTTTTTCACAGCTGCATCACATTGGTGGCTCATATTCATCCTGTGATCAACCAATATACCCAGGTCTTTCTCCTCCTCTGTACCTTCCAAATGATATATCCCCATCTTATAGCAAAAATTCTTGTTAATAGTCCCTAAATCCATGACCTTGCACTTTGCACTAGTAATTTAATCCCATTTTCGTTACTCCAGTTTCCAAGATCATCCAGATCTTCTTGTATGATATTCCGGTCCTCCTCCCTATTGGCGATATCTCCCAATTTTGTGTCATCTATAAATTTTATTAGCACACACCCACTGTTTGTACCAAGGTCATTGACAATGTTAAATGAGACTGGTCCCAAGACCAATCCCTGAGGAACTCCACTAGTAACCTCCTTCCAGCCTGACTGTTCACCTTTCAGCACGAACCATTGTAATCTCCCCTTTAATCAGTTCCTTTTCCATCTTTCAATTCTCATATTAATCCCCATCTTCTCCAATTTAACTAATAATTTCCCATGTGGAACTGTATCAAATGCCTTCCTGAAATCCAGGGAAATTAGATCGACTGCATTTCCTTTGGCTATAAAATCAGTTACCCTCTCAAAGGAAGATCAATCTCTTGTAAAACCATGTTGTATTTTATCCCAATTACCGTTTACCTCTATGTCCTTAACTACTCTCTTTTTCAGCATATGTTCCAAGACCATGCATACAACTGAGGTCAAGCTAACAAGCCTGTAGTTTCCCAGATCACTCTTTTCCCTTAAAAATAGGAACTATATTAGCAACTTTCCAGTCATAGGGTACAACCCATGAGTGTATGGATTCATTCAGACTCCTTGCTAGTGGCCTTGCCATTCCATGTGCCAGTTCCTTTAATATTCTTGGAGGGAGATTATCCAGGACCTCTGATTTGGTCCCATTAAGCTGCTTGAGTTTGACTTCCACTTTGGTTTAGTTGTTGAGCCAGGCCTAGCTTATCTTTAATCTGCATCCCATCCTCAGTGTTTAGCAGTCCCACTTCCCCTTTCCTTGTTTTCTTCTTCTTTATATGGCTAAAAAAACCCTTTTACTGTTGGCTTTAATTTCTTTTGCAAGGTCCAACTCTGTTTAGCTTTTGGCAGTTCTTACTTTTTCTCTATTCAGTCGACCTCCCAGAGGTATCTTCCCTTGCTGATCCCTCTCACCTTACATTTCTTTTAGGCTTTCTGCTTTCTCTTAATCACCTGTTGGAGATGCTTGCTCATCCCCTGTGGTCCTCAGTCCTTCCTCTTTCTTTCCCTTATTTGGGAGACAGGCTTCAGAGAGCTTCTGGAATAGAACCCAACTCTCCTCTCCAGAAGCACAGAGCTCCTGATGCAAATACAGCTGGACTCTCCATGTCCTTCCAGCCGGAATGTCCTTTCTCCTCCAAAGGGACCATTTCAGTGAGGGGTCATCATGATGGGACCGACGGTAGATTATTTTATGCTCGTAACCTGGCCCAAGGCTGGGAGATGTAAACAAACATCTCCATCAAGTGAGGGGAAGCAGCAACTCTCACTTGCTCTAATATGAAGGCCTTTACTCATGTAGGACCAACACCCTCAAGGGCAGTAGGCACCTCACTGCCACTGAAACCAATTTCAATGGGACTTGGGAACCTACATAACATCTGGGCCTAAGTTCTTCCTAAGAGCACGGTGGGGTGTAATGACCTCCCAGTAGCTTGGTTTCACTCCGAATAGGAACCCGGCTGAGATGCGGGTGCAGGGCTGGGGGGTGCTTTTGGGGGTGACACTGTGTAGCACCAGCCCCGGAAGGTGCCGAGTGCTCCACAGCCCTCAGGGTGGGCGCAGTGTATTCCCCCACCTGTGCTGATCCCGCGCAGTGGGGAGGGGATTCCTTGCAGCTACTTCCCCTGCAATGTGGTCCTTAGTGAGCTGACCAGGCCGCAGCAATTTTTCCAAAGAACCAAACAGCCTGCTAAGGGGCTTATGGGGTTGTGTGACCCCGCATGACCCTCCTCAGGTGCAGAGGGAGAAGGGAGGCCCAGTGAGCCTAAGGCTACATAGAGGAGGGCAGCTGCAGTCTCTGGCCTTGGCCCCCTGCTTCCTGCTCTTCCATGCCACGCAAGACCTAAGACCCTTGACCCAACCCAGGGCCCCTCCGCTTGGGTTCCATCTACCCCAGAGCTCTTGTAAAGGTAGAGAGGCCTCCGCAGGCCCAGGCTGTGCCTATGTCCAAAGGCCCTGCTTTAAGCCAGATACCATGCAGGGAAGCCATGGCAAAGCCAAGGATCCTGAATGTTACGGCAGTGCCCTGGCCACACAACCATCCCCCTCTTTACCGAACCCTGCTTAGTTCACTGCCCAGACCTTCCTTTGCGGCTGTCTCACGGCACAGCCAAGCACACCCATCTGGCCTAACCTTTCTGAGGGGCAGCGTGGCTAAGGGTCAGCTCTGCAGTAAAAGGGAGCTAAGTTCTACTCCTGGCCCTGGCAGAAGTGACCTTGAGGAACTTCCCCCATCTGTACCCTGCCCTGAGGGTAAAGGTAACCCCGTGCAAGCGGTATGCCCTTCCCTGCGGTCTGGTCCACAGAGGAGGATAAGAGCCTACTACTGCTGCCAAGTAAAGGAGTTAGGCTTGGTCTACATAGTTTTGGTGCTGGTATAACTGTTTCAGTTAGTGTGTGTGCGGGGGTGATGATTCTCTTTACTGTGATAGTTACGCTGACACAAAGCTGACGGCGGATGCCATGACACCACATGGGAATAGATTACACTGACATCAGCTCCTTTACCCGGGCACAATGGCATCCCTGCAGTGTGTTGTGTGAAATAGTACTTCCTTTTGTGTGTTTTAAAGCTGCCGCCTGTTAATTTCACCGGGTGACCCTTGTGCAGGGGTGAATACCACTTCCTTATTCGCTCCACACCGGTGGTGATTTTACAGACCTCTGCGCTGGACTTTAAGGAACAACTAGATTTAAACAGAGACTTAGCTGTAGCCTTTGCTGTGGACAAACCAGCACCTCCCCAGAGTCCTCCCCAACAGACCTCTTCCGTTCCTCTGAATACTCACGCTGCTTTATTCCTTCCTGCCCCGCAGTGCCCGCCCTGCAGTAGCTGCCACAAACGAAAGACTGAATTATCTCTCCCCCTGGTTCTCTGCTCTTGGGACAACTACCCCCATTACTCGCCAAGACTCTGAGCCTCCCGCCCAGCTCCTGCACCTCACGCGACAGCCCTTTATTTATTCACACACTGTAGGCTGCCTCATGCTACTTCACCAATGCATATCAACTGTGACCTTAGACACCATCCCCTCTTGGGAGGAGCGTGTTTTCTAGTCCCAGGCAGCTCTGGAGTGAAGCCTGACAGCTTTTTAGAAGAAAAAATAGCAGGTGGGAGGGATGACAAACTGACGTGCACTTTGGTGTAATAGGAGAAAATGGAGATGGGTCAAACTTACTCAGGTCTGCAGTTCCCTTGGCCCAGCTGAGGCTCTTACAGAGACACTGTCCTTTAAATAGTGCATCAACTGAGGCAGTCTTTGCCCGTGGACAAGTCACTAAGTATTTCTGCCAGCATTGTTTGCCCTTGTCTAGGATTTCCCTGTTCCTTTCCTACCCTATCTTTTGTCCTGTGTGAAAATGTTTTCAACTCTATTATTGTAATTCCTTCGAAACCTCCATAGTGTTCTACACCACTCCACAGGGCACTGATTGCAAAGGTGAGCCTTACAGCTCAGTGCTCCTGATCTGATTTTGTGGAATGTAAGAGGAGGATCTTAGGGGCCAGGGAGGGCTTGGTCCAATCTCCAGCACTGCCAGACTCTTCATGTCTCAGTGCCCAGCTGTTGTCTATTTCGACCATAAATTCACTGGGACCAGGACAGCTTCTCACTACGGTCTGGTCTCAGGCATGAAAGTAAAATTTCCCTCTTATCGGAAATGGGGGGAGGGCAGCTTCCTCCCTCCCCCCGAAAGGGTGGGGCCTGGGGCAGAAGGGGTGGGGCCAGGGATCAGCACCCCGGGGTAGCAGCTCCTTTTGCCCCCCCCCCCCCCATCGGCAGCCCTGCCATTAGGGACCGCCGATGAGGGGTGGGGCTGCAAACAGAGCAGTAACTCTTTAAAGCAGGGTCCTTTAAAGTGCTAGAGGCCGGTACAGGCAGCCACTTTTTCCCAGTACACCATACTGGCCTGTACCACCCTGCTTTCACCCCTGCCCGGTCTACATTACAGACCTGTATCACTAGAACTACATCGCTCAGGGGTGTGAAAAATCCACAGTTAGACCTATCTAACCCCATAGCCAGTGCTGGCAGGAAGTGTCTCTCTCCTGTCGGGGTAGCAGTTTCTTCACTTAAGTGCTGCAGCAGCACTAATGCAATGTTTTAAATGTAGCTCTGCTCTGAATGTATATACAGCACCTAGCACATTGGAGCCCTGATTTCAATGGGGGGTTTTTAGGGCCCGGATTCTCAATCGTGCATAAGTGCCAGCTCCCACGGAGATCAATGGTGTTGGGTGCCCAAACGTCTTTGGGGATCCAGGCCTAAGTGCTCTGGTAACACAGTGGAATAATCATCTTGGGCAAGTCACTTCACCACTCTATGACTCAGTTATCCCATCTGTGAAACAGGGCTAATGATGCTGACCTCCTATGTTACGCACTTGGAGCATTATGGTGGAAAGGCAGGATATAACAGCTGTGACTGTTAATATTAACCTTTGCTATCTGAAACAGACCAAGCTACCTTTAATTACCTCAAAATAAGACCACACGCAGGAGTTAAAACAGAACAAAAATGCTCATTACCTTGCAAGGCAAAAATTAAAGCAGGGAAAAAGCTAGCAGAATTTGGCCAGCAGGTCTGAGACACAGGGACTAAAAAAACGTAAGTGAGGTTCATGTTTTGTACTTACAGACTATAAGGTCAAAAGGAACCAATCGTGATCATCTAGTTTGACTTCCTGCAAATTGCAAGCAACAGAACCTCACCCACCCACGCCTGTAACAGACCCCTGACCTTTGGCTGGGTTACTGAAATCCTCAAATCATTTAAAGACTCCACATTGCAGAGAATCCACAATTTACACTTGTTCAAACCAGCAAGTAACCCTAGCCCCATGCTGCAGAGGAAGTGAAAAAAATACCCAGGGTCTCTGCCAGTCTGACCTGCGGGAAAATTCCTTCCCGACCCCATATACGGTGATCAGTTAGACCCAGAACACGTGGCTAAAACATGCCAAGCACCACTGAGTGTTCAGCTGACTGCAGGGTGGCCCAGGACAGCAATCAAACCCACATTCTCCATGCAGGAGAAGCAGGAGGGATGCAATGAAGATCAGTAGGAGGACGGGAGGTCCTGGCACCAGTGACAAGAACTGGAAGTGTCAGTGCAGGCATGTATTGGGACTTGGAAGTATTGCTGAAGACACTAGATGAGACAGGATCCAGTAGAGTATGAGGGGTGATCTACGTTGGCCTACGAGGTCTTTTCCTTGACCCTATGCTAACTAACATTTTATCAATGACCTGGAAGAAATCATAAAATCATCACTAATAAAGTTTACAGATGACACAAAAATTGGGAAAGTGGTAAATAATGAAGAGGACAGGTCACTGATTCAGAGTGATCAGGACCTCTTGGTAAGCTGGGTGCAAGCAAACTATGCATTTCAGTACAGTTCAATATAGGAACAAAGAACGTAGGTCATTTACAGAATGGGGGACTCTATCCCGGGAAGCAGTGACTCAGAAAAAAGATGTGGGGGCCATGGTGGACAATCAGCTGAACATGAGCTCCCAGTGTGACACAATGACCAAAAGGGTTAATGCAATGCTGGGATCCGTAAACAGGGGAATCGCAAATAGGAGCAGAGAGGTTATTTTACCTCTGTATTTAGCACTGGGTGCAACTGCTGCTGGAATGCCGTGTCCAGTTCTGGTGCACACAACTCAAGAAGGATGTTGATAAATTGGAGAGAGTTCAGAGAAGAGCCACAGTGACAAAAAAAAGATTAGAAAACCTGCCTTATATCCACTTCGTGGGACGCAAGCCACTGCATGCATCCGACAAAGTGGGTATTGGCCCACGAAAGCTTATGCTCTAATACTTTAGTTAGTCTTTAAGGTGCCACAGGACTCTTTGTTACTTTTGCAATTCCAGACTAACATGGCTCCCCTCTGATTCCTGCCTTATAGTGACAGACTCAAGGAACTCAATCCATTTAGCTTAACAAAGAGAAAGTTACGGAGTGACTTGATCACAGTTTGTAAGTATCTACATGGGGAACAAATATTTCATCAGGGCTCCTTGATCTAGCAGAGAAAGGTGTAACATAATCCAATGGCAAGAAGTTGAAACCAGGCAAATTCAGGTGGGAAATAGGGCATACATTTTTAACAGTTAGAACAACGTACCATTGGTCGTGGTGGATTCCCCATCAATGACAATTTTCAAATCAAGATTGCCTGTTTATCTAAATGATCTACTCTAGGAATTATTCTGAGGAAGTCCTATGGTGTATATTATACAGGAGCTCAGAACAGAGGTCACAAGTGGTCCTGTCTGGTCTTGGAATTTCTGAATCTATGCAGTTATTTAAAGGACACTTGTAGTTACCAAGCACAATAATTGCTGGATTTTCTATAGCGTTGCCTCATTAGTATGGTAATGATAGTGATGCTATATTTTGTTTTGAATATTTTTATTGTACTGTATTATGGAATCCCTGTGTTACATGTCACTGGGCTATGCCACTACATAAAGTTTACACATCACCACATTGTGGACGGGTAAAGAACGCACTATGCCGTTTATTTCCTTGTGGGTGTCTTGAAAATGAGATACAATGCTGGATTCACACTAACCTGCGGCAGGAATCCCTGAATGAGATTCTCTGGCCTGTGTTAGGCAGGTCAGGCTTGTTGATCGTAATGTCACCTCTGCCATAAGATCTATGAATAATCGCCTTCTAACCGTTCTCCTTTATGACAACGCACGTCACATCCGGGCCTTTTACCTACAGCTGCTGAGGTAATTCTGGATTCTCCCATTGCAGGAAGGGTCCCTGAGCCTGAACATCTGCACTGCAATTAAACAGCCTTGTAGGCGGAGCACCACGAGCCCAAATCAGCTGACATGGGCCAGATGCAGGTGTTTAATTGCAGTGTAGACATACCCACGGAGTCCCCTTGCCAGGATGGGAGCATTCCCTTCATGCAGGATTGTGTGCTTTGAATATGTTTGTTTTCCCAGAAGATGGGAACAGGATCTCCAGTGCCTGGACTGCCCATTATTGTGGAGACAGAAGCCAGCATTGTGAGGTACCCAAAGTATACGGGTGCAAGCCTGAAGAAGGGGCATGGCCATGCTGTTCCTTTGGGAGCTCACTTACAACTCATTATGCTGGGTGTTGTTTCCTGGGCTTTGGGAGCTGCTTTATGAGGGTGAAGAGCAGACCACTCCATACGGTGCAGAAAACTCTCCTCTTCTGAAGGAGCCCAGCTGCTTTGCTGTGGGCTACCTGGCTATATCCCCACACCAAGCAGACAGAACAGAGGGTAAGGGGTTGGCTGATGGATTCCATCCAAAGCAAGAAAAGCTCCTCAATTTGCTGTCCCACAAGGCCCTTTAGTCCAGACTGGATGTTTCTGCTGAGAAGTGAAAAGGAACGTGAAATGCAACAGATAAGTAAGGAGGCTCAGAATGGATATTAGGGGAAAGTCTTTTCAAGAGTGAATTAAAAAAATTACATCTGATGAATTTCTTCCAAGTACTTCTAGAGAATTGTCATTTAAATATAGCATTGAGTTAAACAAAAATCAGTTTGGAACCACCTCTGAGGACACATCTTACCTGAAGTGGAATTAGGGCCTTAGATACATGAATTCGTATTTGTCTATTTTTGCTCCAAATAATCTCTGATACGTAAGAATATAGCTACTGAAATCTTTACGTTCACCCAAGTGATCCCTTCAACCCAAAAGCCGATGAATTAGGGCTTTTCTACACATGGAAAATTAGTGGCAGAATTATCCTGGGATAAGTGTCCACATGTGGAGTTTTATTGGCATAATTATATTGGTACAACTATGCAGGCAATTCTCTCCAAGTAGCCAAAAGCTTGCCTACATACGTTAACACACATCCTGTTCAGTTTCAAAATCCAACAGTTTTCAAAGCCAGCAGAACTCTCTCAAGGAGTACATGCCAACTCTATGAAGCCATTATTGTTAGCTACTGTTTTGTTCAGGCTAGAAAAGGTGCTTTGAAAAAGGTATCTATATTATGTCATGGCAGAGTCTTTTGGTGGGAACTGATATTTACTCTTGTTAACAAAAACCAGGTATTGTTTTCTATCTCTAAAGAAAATGTATAACCAACGTAGCTTTTCATGCATCCCCACGTAAAACTTTATTTGGTTGGTTCCTTTGATAAAGTATTTGTCCGTACAAAGTTTTTAATTCTTTGAATACAAAAAATACTTCATTTCTTAAAAAAACAAAACAACAAAAAAGACCCATTAAGTCATTAAACTTAGACGACATATTTCTGGAAGCAGGTAAATTGCTTGCATTCTATAGCTTGGCTATATAATTTTATCTTTTAAAAAGCAGGACTTCCACACTGTGGAAAACTATGGCATATTTAATTCCAGATGTCAACCCAACTCCTTGTAACATTTTTTAATTGAACTTTTCTTGCTTACCAGTTAGCAAAGAGATTTGTTATTCAATCAAGGATTTGCTTCCTCGTAATTCATCTGCTCCTGATACTTAAACTTGCAGTGCGGTGATTATGATGAATTTGGGACATCACATGAGTTTCCAGGGCAGAAGACTGTCACATCATAAGTACAATACAACAATTTCACTGCAAACTCCAGCTGGTGAGAAGCAAGAAAATGCTTCACCAAAACGATTGTTTTTTTGTATTGCTGTTTACTTTCCCCTTCCCTGCCTCTTCACCAAGTCTCCCCAGTGTGAAAGCCTCTCTTTAAAGTCAGGCTGCAAGGGAATCACATTTGCTTAACTACAGTACTTTGACAGATGCAACATTCTTAAAAGGAGTCGCTCAAAGAAAAGGCCAAATCTTCCCACTGTGGACCTTTTCCCTCATTCATCCAAACCAAAATACTCCAAACAAAAACAAAAAGTTTCCAACCCTTCATCGACTTACAGAAATAGAGGGACTGCCAAAAAAAAAATAAAAATACAGTATGATTTTACTCGTGTACATTAACCACTTCCTATCCATTGGCAAATACTCTCTTGAAGAAGCCGAGAGTCACAAGCTCAGTATTCTTTGTCGTGTTGGTTTTACACATGCGAGCTTGTATGCAAAGGTGGACTCAAATTCTACATCTTAGCACAGGGTCAGAAAGATACCATGGCAAAACGGCAGTGAATTATGCCCCCCTCCCACTGTGGCTTTCTGTTGACAGATTAGTAGCTGGATTCCTGTTTTGATTTCTTTTTCCTCTGTTTTATAAGGAATAAGCTCTCATCGACGGTGGAACTAGTGTCTGTCTTGTTTCTTTGCCTTCTCTTTTTCTTTTTCTTTTTAGCTGCATCCAGCAGCTCCTGGCCATTTTTTGTTTTCCTGCCATGTGGAGAGAAGGCAGAGCTGTGATGCTTTGTGCTGCTCTTAGGGGAGTGTGTTTTACACCCCCTACGAAAGTCCTCCTCCTGGTTGTTATTCCTTTGGACATCTTTCTTGTGTTTCTTCTCTTTGTGTTCCCCTGCCCAGGACTTTTTATTGGCCTGTTTGTGGCGCTTTTCTTCTTTAGGACTCTTGGCATGCTCTTTCCAAAGGTTTTTCTTTTTCTTATGACATAGTCTCCTATGCTCTCCTTCCTTGCACAGTCTCTTGAACTGCACTGGCAAAAGGCCGGCTTCTTGAAGTTCTGTAAAATAGAACAGTTTCTTTTAATAGCTACTAAGAGGCCAGAACCACAGCGCTTGAAAACCACAACAATGGTCAGCAATGGACCACCACGTGGTATGTAAAAATCTGAAGACCTGGATAAAACTCAGACATTTTGGCAAACACTGGGTAATCCAGAAGTTAATTGCTATGTCATTTTAAAGTCAATTGCAGCCAGAAAAGTGATGTTGTGGGTTTCCATAATAATTTTCTCTCAGTGACTTCATATAAGATTTGCTCAGTTTAAAAAACAATTATCTTTGGAAGAGCCATACATTCAATCTGGGATTGGAAAGTCAAACAGTGTCATTTTATCTCTGACATTTCTATAGTCAAGATTCTGCAACCCAAAAATTGCTGAACTGACTGTGAGGTAGATATACCTGTTCTACAGATGGGTCTTCAGAGATTGGGACGGAGTAAGGACCAGACCCTGCCAGCTTTACTCATGTTGAGTAGTACCTTTCTCCACAAGTGGTCTCAATGTAGAAAATGGCCATTCATATATATAGAGTTTTTTTCCTCCATTGTAATTGTTTTTGGTAACAGATTTCTAAAATATAATTTACAATTCATAGAACATTCCCCATCAGTTTATAACTATTTTAAGGCCAGTACGATTTTGGGGTTAAAATACTTCCTGGTGTCCTTTTAGAGGCTTGGGACAATGAATTTCAGGAACAGACTGAGGTTACTACACTCACTAACCTTGTCCTGCTAGTTGGTTGAGATAATCCCCATCATCATCTTCCAGACCATGGAGAAAGCCAAGATTACAAAATGCCTAACAAAAAGCAGTAAGTATACCAATGTACCCTGATTAAAGACCACTTAAAAATGTGATGGTCAGTAAGAAATATTTCACAAAATATATCATACCTTCAGCCTTTCTCTTTGCCCTCTGAGCTCTCCTCTTGATGTCACACTCATCATCATAGTAACAGATGAATGGGGAAGAAGGGAACGCCCCATTGTACATCCGCTTCTCTGAGCACTCCTGCAAATCACATTTTAGGTTACTACATGCTGTGACATCTTGTTAAGCTTTGGATTATTGATTTCAGAGTTAAGGAAATAAACCAGATTCTCCAGGCCAGAACCTCAAAGGGTATAAATCAGGTTTATTCCACTGAAGTCTATGGATCAATGTTGATTCACACCAGCGGGGGGATCTGGCCTTCAGTTCTTTAAATCCTCATAATTGTATTAGTTTCCAATAGCTCTGCATATGTGTGTATCACAATTGTGCCTATGAAGCAACATTTATTTAAATGTTTATTTAACTTCTTTGCTACTATCTTTGATAGCTTGGGGTGTGACAGATGGAATTCCACGTCTCTCATTGGTTATTACAAACCTGCTCTTATTTTGATTTATAAAGTGACGTAGCAAATGTAGTACACATAGAAGTGAAGGGCTAGAGTCAGGCACACTGTACGGACGTGCTGTACAAAAAAATCATTCGAATGAGAGGATCTGGGAGAAATTAACTTTCTGAAAGATACTGAATCAAAACACTTTCTGCAGTAGACTTCGCCTGAAAATACACATCATCAGATTTGGTGCGAAGAAGAGGCAAGATGGGAAAGTCTAGAATCTTGAGTCACAGAAACTGATTGGTTTAGTTGTACTCAGAACCTCACTTATAGTGAGGCTCAATTCTCAATCACACAGATTGGCAAATATGAATCATACAAATTAAGTGTTCTTGCTGTCTTGACAGCCAATCTGGCTAACCCTGTATTGCTTCCTATAATCCTGACTGCACTTATTCAGGGTGCCATGTGATACTAATTGCTGCTTTGTTTTGCTTGTAAATTTCTTGGCGGTGTGATTCTTTTCCTCTCTGAACATTGCCCAAATCTAGTTAAGTCTGTCTTGTAGTTCTCAGGAAATCGTCAGGGGCTTTCACTTTTCTGATGTCCCCACCAGATGCTGAGCAGATTTCTTTCAAGACTTTGGTATTGCTGACTCTACAATCCCCCTTCCTCTGTGTCCTCATACTTCCTCCAATATACTTTAGATCTACAACAGACCAGAAATGTCTTCAGCTAGGATTTCCTTGGTCTTTGGGCCAAGATTAAGAGAGGCACTCTATCCCAAACTGGCAGCAGTGGATTTTGCAACTGAATGTTTTTTCAAAAATTTTTAACTACTCTGGTTCCTATTCAGACAAAGAACTTAGCTTAAGTAAAGTTAAGGTTCAGAGAACACTTCAGTAACTTAAGAGTAAAAATAATTATAAGCACATTGCTTTTAGGAAAAAACCCACACAAACAAAAAAACACATTAAAAACCAGGAAAGTTAAAAGATCAAATGTCTAAGAACCCTAAACACATGAAAATATGGAAATGCACGTTTAAGGAACTCTGACCACCTTTATTCTGCCACCTAAATGATCTCACCTTCCAACTCTCCTTTCTTATTCCTTTTTATAGATATTTTGCAAGTTGTGTTGGTCTTGGATCAGGCTCTTTGGGCTGGTCTACACTCGGGGGAGGAGGTCAAGAAGGGAGGTGAGTTGACCTAAGATACAAAACTTCAGTTACGGAAACAGCGTAGCTGAAGTCGAAGTATCTTAGGTCGACTTATCTGGCCGTCCTCACAGTGGCGAGTTGACTGCTGCTGCTCCCCCATCGACTCCGCTTCCTCCTCTTGCGGAGATGGAGTGCCGGAGTTGACAGGGAAGGTGTCCAGGGATTGATTTATCGCGTCTAGTCGAGATGCGATAAATCTATCCCTGATACATTGAACACTACCTGCTGATCCAGCAAGTAGTATAGACATACCCTTCGTCTCAGGTCTTTAAGAAGTTGGCTTATGCTTTCAGTGTTTCAATGTGAGAATCAATCTACTCCCTTTTTTGGCATGCAGTATATATTGTTGCAATTTGCAATCTGTGTCTAACTACTCATAATTACAAATCCCAAACTTTTTCTGATTCTTGCCTCCCAGATGGTGCTTTCACCACTCATTAGATTCTTCTGAATCCTGGAAAGTGCAAGGCAGCCCCCGAGAAAAGGGGATAATGGATTCCCTACCATGTTAAGCACCTAACACTCTTCCTCTTCCTATGAGGACTGTTTGATACAAAGCCTATATGATGAAATGTTAAGACATAGGTAGGAAAAACATTTTTTAAATTTGGGTGGCATGAGCCAGTCATCCTAATGCAAGAATTCAGTGTAAAACTAAATGGTGGAGAGAGGCGAGTTTGAGCTCCCATAAAACACAGGATTCTGCCCTTTGCTTAATCCCAGCTTTTACATGCCCCAATCCCAGTTGCTCCACTCAGGTATACATGAACAGAGAAGCATAACTGCATCTTTAATACATAAAAAGGCTTCAAAGATGCATATTACACCATTGGCCAAGGTTTAAGATGGGAGAAGCCTAGGAAGAGGTGTTTAGGTTTTGCATCTATACCGAGTAAATGAAAAGAAACATTAAGCCAAAAAATTGCCAAATATTTACTCAAAAGCAGCAGTGATCCTGTTTTCAACAAGTAATACAAAGACACAGTTAACTTCTTTGATGGCAGTGAAACACACTCCCTCCGGTCTGTTCTGAGAGGCTGCACAAAGTCTAGGGTTTGAGCTGCAGACCGACGGCCCTTTCGTTATTTGTCATGTTGTTAATACAGGCCAGTCGCATCTTACGCGTATTTAACATACGCGAATTTGACTTTACACGGCTGGCAAAAACAGAAAAAAAAATTAAAAATCTAAGACTGTAAGTGACGCCGGCTGGGGTGGGGGCTGGGACTCGGTGCTGGTGGCAGCCCGTGGCAGGGGTCGGCCAGCAGCCCATGGTGGGGATCGACCGGCAGCCTGCCGCGGTGATCGGGGCTGGGACCAGCAGCCTGCCTGAAGGATTGGGGCCGGCAGTCCGCCGCGGGGATTGCGGCAGGAGCCGGCAGCCCGCCCTGGGGGCCGGGAGCTCAGCCCGCCAGGGATCGGGGCTGGGACCGGTAGCCTGCCGTGGGGATCACGGCAGGAGCCAGCAGCACGCAGCGGGGACCGAGCCGGAGCCCAGTCCGCGGCGGGACCGGGGCTGAAACTGGCAGCCAGCTCGCAGCAGGGGCCGATCGGCAGCCCGCTGGAGGGATCCGGGCTGGCAGCCCGCTGTCAGGGGCGGGGGCGAATCCACCCCCCATTGAACTAAATGGGTGTCTTGGCTATACGCGATTTTGGCTATACGCGGGGTCCCCAGAACGGAACCCTCGCGTAAGACGCGACACGCCTGTATGTTGACAGTAAAGCCCTAGTGGACGAAATGCACATGCCTCCAAAACCAGCGCTTTGGCGTCCTCTTTTAACTTCACTGCATTGAATAATCACCTCAATGGTGTACAACATCCACTTTCCCACACCCCTCTCTCTCAAACATACTGCCACTACTGCTATGCACTTTGTACCATTACATACTCTTGGGACATTTTTCAGCACTAGAGGTAACCCACATAGGACTGAAAGCACCATCTGCTACTAACCCGACTGAGGCATTTTCTATTTGATTGACACATTTGGATGTGAATGCAAGGCACATCGCCAGTTCCTTAGTTTTGTTACATGCAAAACTTGCTGCAAAGTCTGACTAATGCACTGGGTTGTCACTGATTAATGTGGGAAGCTGTTACAGTTAATGGTGAGACCCTTAAAAATTAGTCCTCGTTATGACTGTTCCAATATATGGCTTGGATGGATAGATCGTTATGAAATGGAGCATTCTTGGAAGTCCAGTGAAAAGAACAGATTTGCCATCGACATTGACTCTTTAACTGAAGCGACAGTTTTAAAAAGAATGTATTCCGAGTAAACACATAATATGGTAACTTAAGTCTATGGCAATTGTGACCTCAAGGCATCAATGCTGTATTAAGTAAATGTCCAAGCATTTCCATGTTTAAAAACAGTGGAGGAAGCGTGTTGGCCTACGACGCTCGGATGGATGGTAATGGTCCTGTTAACTCTAGCAATTAGCTGTTGTTTCAGTTTTTGGGAATGGTGGAAGTCTAGTGAATCCCTACATTTCTAGCCTGTACTGAGTATTTCAGATTTCATCAACTGAAGTAAGAGGTAGCTTAAAATAGGATGGGCTATTGTGAAAAATGGTGGCTGAGACAAACCATAATCTGAGTCTTCTCTCTCCTTAGTCACCTCGGTCCACTTCATCTTTAAAGGAAAGGAGCACTCTGCTGTAGTCTCATTTACTTCTTGACGTTTAGACACAGCAAATTGGGGAAGACCAAGCAGATCTAGTTATTTGGAAATTCCTGCAGCCTTTTTCTGTTCTAAAGACAGACTTTTTCAGTCCAGGCAGAGATGTCCATCTCTTAAAACCCTGAGTTGAGATGGGCAATGGTTTTTGTACTTGCTTTATGGACCAGCTCTCTTTGTTTGTGGGATCTGTAGATTTGAACTCTATCTACTGACTACACATGTCTAGGTGCATCACTGCGAAGATGTCCGCAACGGCCACTGTCCGTACTTTCAGCCACTTCTGAGCTGGAATCTTTACAATAGAACAACTTAAGCCAAAATGTGAATGACGCACTCTTTAATTACATAGGACTGAATTCTTAACTGCTCTGCTGATGCACGAGGCTCAAAGGCCGCAAACACAATACCTTTCTGCTGTGTTGGGGGCCAAATGTGTAGAAAACTATGCACAGGGACTCCACACCCTTACAATTGCCACAGAATTAACTTTTGCTGCAATCTTTCACAGGGAAATGTGATTGGGGGTAGATGTGTCACTCACAATGGGGTCAAGACCAGTGGGTAAAAAACACATATTGCATCCTCATGGCTCAGATCCTGCTAAATGGCTGCTAGTCTCCCATATAGCTTGTTGCAGTTGACTGTGGGTTGTCTCTGTGTGTCCAGATCCTATAACAAGTCATGACTGAAGATTCCTTTTTGGAGTCTCACCTTGTTTCAACTCTATTTTCAGTGAACTAAGTCCTTTTCTTTGGGTTTTGCTAGCTTGCAGGATTGTGTCCCATGGGCGTTTACTCCTGCCAGGTGTGGTTAGCTCTGTTTGTGGGATGGTAAAACTGTCCTGGTTTTGGCGTTGTTCTATCAAACTTTAAACAAAGGTAATAGATTCATAGATTATAAAGTCTGCAGGGACTCAGCTCCTGCTGAACAAAGGCCATAGAACTTCCTTGAATTAATTTCTGTTTGAACTAGAGCATCTTGTTTACAAAAAACATCCAATCCCGATTTAAACTTTTCCAGTGATGGGGAAAATCCAGCACAGACCTTGGTAAATTGTTCCAATGGATAATTACTTTCACTGCTGAAAATTTGTGCCTTAATTCTAATCTGAATTTATCTAGCTTCAACTTCCAGCCATTGAATCTTGTTATATCTTTGACAATTTAAAGAGTGCCATTTTAATTATGTATCACTCTAATTTCTCACTCAAAATGTTGTGTGATGCCAAGTCAAACACCTTACAGAAGTCTATTGCATCAACACTATCACCTTTATCAGCCAAACTTGTAATCTCATCAAAAAAGGTATCAAGTTAATTGTCAAGATCTATTTTTCACAAAACCATGCTGATTGGCATTAATTATATTACCCTCCTTTCATTCCTTATTAATCGAGTCCTATATCCATTATTTTGCCTGGAATCAATGTCAGGTAGGTAGGCCTATAATTAACTGTATCACCGTGCTTACTCTTTTTAAAATGTTAACTATCTTTTAGTCCTCTGGAACTTCCAGAGAGTTTAAAGATTTATTGAAAATCAACATTAATGGTTGAGATAGCTCCTTGGCCAGCTCTTTTAATACTCTTGGTCGCAAGTCACCCAGTTCTGCTAAGTTAAAAATGTCTAGCTTTACTAGCCGCAGTTTATCATCATCCTTAATTGCTGTTGGAAAGGAAATTATTTCATCATCATCGGATACATATATATAATAAATATATTTTACACACTTCCATCTTTTATGCTTTATTATTGACAATTCTACCATTTCCATCTAATAATGGACCAATACCATTGTTAGTATTCATTTTGTACCTAATATTCTTAAAAAACTTCTTCTCTTTGTCCTGAACTCCACTGACCATAAGTTTGTTTGTGTTCTTTTGCTTCCTTTATCAATTTTCTACAGTTCCTCATTTTCTGATTTACACATTCATTACTATCAACTTCCACTTCCTTGTTTACAGTATTTTATTTTTTCACTTCCCCTCTAAGTCAGGTTCATTTCTGTTTAACCACAGAGATCTCCTCTCTTGATTGTGACTTTTGGGGCATCAAGAACATTTAACATTTCCCAATTATCATTCATGTTTTCTGTTTAAATTTTTTCTCCCAAATGTTTTGGCTTGTAATTATTTTAAACTTTGTGAAATAAGCTCTTTTAAAGCACCACGTGTGTGTGTGTGTATATGTGAGTGTATGTGTGTGTACGTATGTATCTATATCTATATATTACTGGTTTGGACTTTATTCTGTTTATATATAACAAATGTGACCAATAATTTCAACATTTCCTTTGTGGAAGATTCTGATAACTACAATCTGAAATCCTAGATTGAGCAATGACAGAACAAACTACAGGAATAAGTATTGCTGTGTCATATTATCAGCAGATGTATCAATATATCTTAAAGCAGATGACTTGCACCTTAGATCTATCATTAGGCAGACCGCTTTGTACCATCTGAAAATTACTGCCAAGCCTGTGACTGCTGCTCAGTATGAATGATATCAGTCATCAGCCCTATGCTCATATTTTATCTAGATTGGATTATGGCAGTTGCCTGTTTTCTGGGGTCCACTCCCCACCCTCCCAAGGACATACCTTATCCAGAGTGTAGCCAATTTCCTAACAGGTACATGTTTATCACAATACAGCACTCCAATATAGAAATCTTTACATTGGCTCCAAGTGAAGTTGTGCACCAATTTAAGTCTGCTGTGGGAGTAGACCAAACTAACCTAATTGACCTTTAACTGCCTTATGTCTCTATACCATTTCATATGAGGACTGAAACTCCTTGAAAACAACATACCCTGTTCTAAATAAGAGGAGGAAGACTTGTAGCATCTTAGAGACTAACCAGTTTATTTCAGCATAAGCTTTCATGGGCTACAGCCCACTTCATCAGATGCACCTGTTCTGTCTATGATGCTGAACAAAATGGCAATTGCTGTGGCTGAGTGGACATGTAAGAGAGTGACGAGGGAAGGAAGGACTGTTTGGGTGAATACTATCCATAGGCTTTAGAAAAGCATGAACCTAAAGCCTTCAAGACTCTAGGTATGCGGATTTTCTATCAATATTGTTTCTCACTGTAAATTTTCCCCTGGATATATTTCACAGCAAAGTTAATAAGACAACATCTGTTTTGTGTGTCTACAGGTGCACAGCTGCATTTATTGTGCAGAGATGATGACAGTCAAAATATATATCAAGGAACTGATCCTGTAAGGTGCAAAATGCCCTCAATTCCCATTGAAGCCAATCTACGTTTAGGGTGCTCATCATCCTGCAAAATTTGTTCCCTAACGAAGAAATTATACGAAAGGGAGTAAGTGACGTTAAGTTACAGGTTAGAACCCATCAATTTTTCCTGTAGGAAAACTGGTGGTCAAATGGCCTGGAAAGTTGGCTGAGGAGGGAGAATTTCTAATCAGATGGCACTGTTTCAAGGCATGGTTTTGGGACTCCTTCTATGGTACTTTAATATATACCTATCCTGTCAATTTGAAATAGTCTGGCTGACTAAAGTGGAGACACTGAATATTTCAGCAATATTCCACCCCACATCCATAGGAGAACTTAAGGTTACGTCCCTTCAGCAACTATCCATTTCTTCCATATATACGCTCTCTCTCTGTAACACAAACATGCATGCACACACACGTTTTTAAAAATTAGCCTAAGGTATTTCTTCTTCTATCTGTTCCAGATCATTTTACAGTGGCATCCAATTATTTTTAACAATGCTGCAAGATCACAAATATTTAATTAGAGTTGTTCTTTCTACAGTGCTAGCATCTTTCAGCTCATTCCTTCACCCATCCACCACAGTGAAGATAAGCATATATATAAGATGACTTACATATCCATAATGTCCTTTCTGGGAGCAGTTGTAGCAGTACACCAATGCAGACTGCTCAGAATACGAACCGGACTTCTTGATTGATCCTGGTCTAGTCTGTAATATGGAAAACAGGTGAGAATTAGGTCTGGTGAATTCCAAATGTTGAATTACAATTAAAATAATCTAAACAAAAAGCTGTTAATCAACAGCATTCCAGCTGCATGCAAGAAGTTTGGAAAGAGAAGCAAGTTGCTTATGTTACTGTAATATTACAGAGCAAATTTAACCTTGATTACCAAAATCAAATGGGACAGGAAACTTCAGTGTCAATTCCATATAGCCATTTTATTTCGACTCCCAGTATAGGAAAGTAGGCTGCTGATTTCTCTCTCTCTTTTTTGCAGATGTCCCACTATCCTCAGGGAACAACCAGCATCATCAGATATTACATCCCTCAGCTGGATAAGAGCATGTGTGCATTGCAAAACTAGTCCCTCCCAGCAGGACTCACTTAAGGCAATATGGGGAAGGTCTTCTGAGAGGGATACATAGCCTAAATCTACCACACTCATATTTCCTCTCACCCTCCACCTCTCCTGTCCCCTCCTTCCAGTAACTGAACAGAATCTGCCACTAAACTGAACTACACGAGTCAGGCAGATTTATTTTTTAAATCCAGAGCCAATAAACAACAACTTTGCTCAGAGTACCAGCACATATGTTTTGAAGGGCGTGCATAAGCACACATATATGCTCTAGGTTATAAACACACACTTATTCAATAAAAAACAAAACCTGTTTAATCAGAGTTGGCATATAGAGGAAGGGGGATGGAATAAAGGATCTATGAAAACTCGTCAAAACAGAATCCAATTAATTTAAAGCTCCACATATTTTCCTTTATTATTCATTCTAGTGGAATACAGGGAAATGTGGGCGATTTCAAAGAACTCACTAATATTTTTTTAAAATATCAGTCTGTTATTGCAAGGGATGCTTTTTTCTTTCAAACCTCTCATTGTATTTACCTCCCTTTAATACTTCTCATGCCACTGTATAGTCTTTCTTTCCAGAAGAACTATAGTGATGCTCGTAAAATAGACAGAAACTACAGGATTATTCCTTGATCATCTTTTATGCATCTGACCACAGTTTTTGTAGGACAGGACAAGCTTGTTTCACCACATTTTGAACCTCCATGGCTTTAAAAGTGCACTTCAGATTCATGTAACTCAGTTCACATTTCATTCACTACACACTGTTAATAAAGGATCAGAGAAGGGACATGTCCAATGAAAAACAGTATACACACGGAGTAAAAATCAGAGAGAATGAAAACTAGTATTTCTGACAAAAGGAGCACAAAGACAAAAAGAGAACATCTCATATAAAACAACAGACATAGTCTGTTTCTCCCTCTGTAGATAGATGTAGAACTAGTAATAATGTGTTCAGGCCACTCACTTGTGCCAGCCTAGCTTTTTCGACATTCTTTCTACTACATTGAACAGGCTAAAAAGCCCTCCTCATATTTAATTTACAGGAAAACAAACATTCATAAATTCAAACTGTTTTTGAATAGGAGGTGTGCAAAGCCTTCATCCCTAGTAGGTTTGGCCAGCTCCAGTTTTTGGATCCCATACCCTGCCACTCATGGGAAATAAAGTTGCATAGGTTCTAATACAGAGTTTCTTAGCAGTAGAAATAAATTAAATAATCTGGATCCTTCTCCCTCTGCCATTACACAGAATTTTACGTGTATAAAATCCGTTTTCTAGGCTTATGTCAATTGAAGCTCACATTGTGATGCGACCAAGAAACTGCAACAGGTCACTATTTCTGGTTACTTCAGTCACCCCTTGTCTACTAGAGAGAACTCTTCATCTAGAATATCTGTGGAGTGCATCCGTCAAGGGAAGATCAACTGCATTATATTACAAATGACTCCATATTTCTATTAAGCCTTAAAAGGGTTACATTTCAATTGGAGAAATTTGATTAAATGGTCTTATTCTTATAGTTTGTGATGTATCTGGAATGTGAAATTGCAACTGTGACACATCAGAGACACATATACTTTAATCTCAAAGTATCGGTTACAGTGTTAGTCAGGTTTTACACCTTGAAGTGTCAAATGGTGTTACATGGATTTAGCCAATAAAACAATTTATACTACTAGTGTTGTATGTATTTAAAATCTTTATTAAAATTTACATGAAGCTTAAAACAACATAACTTTCATTTGAAAAAGAAAAATCAGGTTTTCTTCTCTCTTGAGATATGATTGGTTAAATAAACACCAGATTTAAGGATCAGAATGATACCGCTGGCATAGAATTTAGCATGTCTGCTAGTGATAATGCTAGTACTTTATATGACTAAATGAATAAATAAAAAGTACTTATAGACTCCTTCACTCTAATCCAGTAGTTAAATCTTACAGTTCAAGATAAATATAATCCTCCCAGCTCATAAATTATGTGTATACTTCTGTAGTTTGTGTCTTTTCTTCTATTTAAAGATGGTTCAACACTAGCACTTGAAGTTCTTAGCAGTTACAGCCTCTCAGCTCTCCTCAGAAGTTCATGTACTGCTGACCTGACCGATAAACGTCTGGATGTTAATATGAACACTTTGAGCTCAAAACTTTAATTACTATGATAAATGTTATCTGCATGCTATCTTTTAACCAACTATAGTACACCATGCTACTAAGAAAAGAGGATGAAACTCTGAATAGGTCTTACCTCTTTGAAAACAATTGTACATCAGAACTTGGTGGTGGAAAGAGAGGGATGTTAAGCTTTTCTTATTGTACTGTACAAGGTCTAACAAGAATCCTTGAGAGTATTCACTGCATTAGGAATGTATGCTCATGTGATGCAAAAAAAGCTCCACACAACAGTCCCTTGTGTTTAGCAAATAGAATAGGTCAGATTTAAGGAGACAAATTAAACCGAATACTTACAGTTCAGATTACAACTATACACTTCTCTACGGCTTTCCAAAAGCCAAACACAAGGGGAACCTGTATGTTTTTAAGCCCTCAATTTTATTATTATTTAAGGTTTAAAAAAGCATCTAAGAACTCCAATCCAAAGGGTACAAAATAAAGCATTCATGAAAGTAGCTCCTCTATGTTATTTTTTTTGTTACAAACATTTAAATAATCTATATTTGTAGGGTGATATCTAGGAGATTACTTCACTATCAATATATAGAAGTAATAACCTGGTAGATAGCATTACCTATGAAAGGTCCATCCCATCTGCTATTCTTGCTGAAAGCTTTTCATGCACCAGTAAACTCAGTAAATATCAGAAGATAAAGCATAAGCCTACCACGCCACGGATTTACTCCTAATGTCTCCTCAAAGTGCAGCCCGATGCAACGATTACAAATGATTTTTCTTCTAATGTCATTTTACATAACCCTTTTTTCTGCATGAGTAGTTAGTGCGGAATGAATGAATGAATGCCATTAAAACAGTTAATCATTATCTGGGACACTGGCCTTCCTCCCTTCTCAACCAGGAATCTCCATGACAAAGGCCAAGAGATCAAAATGCCAGGGCTGCCTCAGTGGCCTATTTCTGACAGTAATTTTTTATGCAAATTGGCCTGCTGGGCAGCTCCCTCTGTGACCTTGAGCTGCCCTTATCTAAACTGACTTTGATCCAATGAGGGTTTGCTTATATGTAGCTCATTATTACCTAGGATATACAATCTGACTAAATCTCACTAATTAAAGAGTTTTATATTATATACATGTGTGCGATTACACACACGCAGAACCAAAACTACACTAGAATATGCTACACGAATTGCTTTTTTGAAAAGTATATTCATTCCACAGTCAAGCACATAATGTCACTTTTAAAGGAAAATACAGTGCTTAACTGCATACTCCGTAACTCAAATTTATACAAACACACATTTTCAACTTGAATAATGCATAGAACTGCGATGATTAAACAAAGTTTAGACCTGACACTTACAAAGTCCTTCCAAGCCACATTATTCTGTAATAAATGGCATGAAAACATATTTTAAAAGATCAGATTCCCGCTTGATTATCAGAGAGAACCCCATCCAAACAATCAAATCTACTATGATCTGCGCATACCTAATAGAATGATTTTGACAGTTGGTAAAATGTGAGAAGTTTCAACTGCCCATTAATAAACTTTAGCTGAAACTAAGGTCACTGCCTTCTTACACAGATCAGTTTTTACCAGCCACTATTCTGCCTCTGTTTTAAGGCTAATACCTATTTTCCTGAGTACGCCAAACAACACTGTAGGTTGAGTACACTTTAGCACCTAACACACAAACCGTCTGGAAACTATCTATATAACTTATTCTATGTAACTGCCCACTGCAAGTTTTCTTGTACCAGTGCTAAAGCATCTGGCACTGGCCTCTGCTGGTCACAAAATACCGGGACTAAATGGGATGATCCGGTATGGCAATTGCTGTTTCCATCTCACTGGCAGATCCAATTTCTGCTGCTATTCCTTACTTCGTTCTACTGATAGAGTATTTTCTCTCTCTCGTGCTCAACAATTAAACAGCTAATTCATCAGAAAAAAACCCCTTCATCTAGGCAATACAGATAATCCTGCAGTCCTTACTCAGGCAAACCTCTCATTGAAGTCAGTTGGTGTATTCTGCATGAGGACTGCGGCTCTAGGCCCTAAATGTGAGACTCAAAAAGACAAGTAAGGAAATGTGAAACTGAGGGCGGAACTCATTTATATCAGTGCTGCTACTACGTCTGCTTTCTGAGACCAGGGCATGATGGTCTGACTGTATCATTACATACTACAGATGTCACTACAGTTAGGTAAACCACAACAAGGGAAGTGACACAACTGTAAAAGCATATTTCATTTCTCTTTAAAAACAGATCACAATCTATCTACATTTTAGCAGAAACAACAGCAACTATGGGTCATTCCCCTACATTCAAAACTGCCAATAACAGCTAACATGTAATGTCGTAATTATACTAAGATTTTTTTTCCAACCATGTCATGTACCCAATAGATTTCCACTCCACTGGGTAATTCCTTAATTAGGCAGATTTTTGAAACGTGTATTATGTACACAACAGACCGGAACGTCTCCTTTAGAGTATTCCTAGTCTATCGCGTGATTGCATCATTAAGTCACACATGCTACGTAGTAAAAATCCTTATGAAAATTCATGAAAAAAAATGTACAGAGCATGTTTAGTATGCAGGTGAAGTACCTAACTTAAATAGTTTGGCTTAAAAATCTCATAACCACCAAAGCAATTAGACACTTTTAGTGGAACAATTCCTTGCCAAATTTATTTCTTACCTTTTAGCCATTTTAAAACTGTACATTTCCAAAAAAACGTTGCTCAATTCAACCAACCATTTATTTTTTCTTTTTTAAATTGCACCTGGCTTGTGATCTCTTCTCAGAAGTTATACCTTGTGAATGAGTACATTTAGGTGTGTTTATAGACCTCAGAAAAATAGGCCACACAGCATAAACAATGAAGTAAGTGTTACTAAAGCAGCGTAAATTATGCAGTTATATTTTCTGTAAACAATACCTAGTAAGTCACAAATCAATGGCTAGATTTTTTTTAATTGTATAATCTGGAAAAGCAAACACTTGCAAATAACCACAAGGAGAAATATAACTTGTTCAATCCACAATACAAGGGGTAATACATGATAGTCTTCTACAGAAGAAGACATTTATATAATGCATTTTAAATAGATGCAAATGGCAGCTTCAATTCACTGCCTGAAAGGATGAAACCAAGAGACAAAAACTAGAAAATTATACATATGAAAGAAATGAATGTAATCTTTTGATACTCTTACGAATAGGGAAAAATTCTAAAATATTAATTTAGGATGTTGCTTCTGTAAAATGGACCCAAAAAAATCTTCAGTACGTTCAGAACAATGCATATATGCAAGATAGTATGGATAACAGCAATTCACTCCCTGAATGCTCCAAAATCTTCCTGGCTTAAAAAGCCTTCCAATTTTCTCCAAAGGTGGTGGCATTTATTCACTGGTCCATGGCTAATTTTACATGGAATGCAAAACGTTATTTAAATAGGGTGGTGCATTAAAATTTCAACTATTTTCTATGTAGCTCTCAATCTACAGACCTATCTTTCCTCTATTTTAATTTTAAAGTAAGTTAGCAAATGCTTCCTTCTTAATCCCTAGAGACTACCTATATAGTGACACAAATGCACAAATTTATGACAGTAACATAAATGTTCCTCTGAAGTAATGTGCAACATTAAGTGAAATCGTTTCCTGGAAGATATTATAGGGATCTATATTTTATTTGCCATCTTAAACATATCTGGGTCTTTATGACCTTATTTTTAAAATGATTTTCCTTTTTATATTTCTTGGTGCAAATGGACTGCATCAATAAGCAATGTGCTATGAGACTTCAGACTAGCCGATAAACCCTTTCAATTTTCATGCCAGCTTCTTCTTTTGTAATTCAAATCTGGCTGGAAACTGGCAGCTCTGAAAACTGAAACAAGCACTGCCACAAATACCTTGTAATGCTATCGACCTTGTCTGCCCATGCAGTGAGAAAGGGGGATGCATATGTGTCTGCAGTCATCCAGATAACACAACTCATTTTTTTGGGGGGGGGGTGGGGGAGAGGATAACAGAAGCCAGCCCCGGACGGTGCACCAAAAGCAGTCATTACCAGGCAAGCTGGAGAATAAGTCTCTTCAAAATACACAGCGCATTTAAAAACCATATACAGGGCTCAGCCACTGCTTTCATTACCAATTTTAATTTAGCTCCTTCAGTTTGCCAGCCAGATAAACTCTTTAGTGCTGTTTTTTAATCTATTTGCCACATTTTCTGTTTAAGATTATAGTAATATGGGGCAGGAGAAGGAATCACTCTTAGAGGAAATAAAGAAATAGATCCGCTTATCAGCACCCATCAGAAAGTTCATTAATCAGCCAAGCTTTGTGCCCCCTAAATTGAAAGGTTAAATAATCCTCTCAGGAATATTTCTAGGCACCTCCACCCATTGTCCGCAGAGGAGCTGCCATTCACAGCACTCTGGATCGGTGACAGGGTATTTTACTACTGTTTGGACCCCAAACAATGACGGACAAATGGCCTGGCTTACAAAGAAACCTTTTAGTACCAGGATGGAAAAGGACCACGAGCTTTGATGTGGTGTGGGGGCGGAGGGAAGAAAAGAGGGTGGAGGGAAGGGGAGGAGACATATATGGATCCCTGTATATTTTATTTGAATGTTTATTAGTGTAGCTATCAAATGCATTTACATACACACGCACACACACTCACTATATATACATACATACATAATATGCACTCACACTACTAACAATAGGCATGTTTACACAAGCATTTATACATTAATCTGAACACAAACATTTCCAATGCTTGTAAAATTAGGAGTTGAAGAGAACTGAAGCTTGGTTATATTTATTAGCTAATACACTGGGGAGCTAACCAAATCCTAAGGTTTTAATTTTTTCTGTCATTCTAAATGATTTACAGCTTCCTTTTTTTCCTTTTTCTTTTTTCTGAACTATATCTGGTCTACTGGAACATCCTTAACCATGAGCCCGAGCTTTTTTCTGAACAAGAATTATTTCTTTAAAATATGAAAGCCAAGCCTATTGTAGTAGTATCTGAATACAACTGATTCTGAGAGAACGTGTTTCAGTCTCTTATAGCTGTGTTTTTGGAATGTTATCTTAACATCAGATATTCAGGAGGAACAAATTATAACTAAAGATTCCTATTTTAACGATATATCAACTAGCTGTCAATCTGCATTGCCTTTGATTGTATTGATGAATGAATGCATACAGTACATTTAAATAATCAGACTATTAAAAAGACATGGTCATTTCCTTATACCTTTGGCAATGGCACACAACCAATATGATTATTAACTATTCAAATTAACGTTAATTTGGCAGGAAGCAGTGCTTACAATTTGACAGCTGCATCCCTTAGGCATCCCCCCTTTGAAGATACTGTATATATTTCAGACAGAAACTTTGCAGTTATTTTTATTTGCCTATGCAATGAGCTCCTGGTAACTATAAACTGCCTTTAATGAAATATTTGATACATGTAGCGAAGATAATCTCTGGTCAAACAAATTCAAACGAATCTGTACATGAACTTCTTTGAAACTTCATAGAAGTTTCTTCATTTCTATTGAAGAAGTCTTAATATCTGTAGCTAGATTTTACTTTATAACATGATTTGGGGCACTTTGACTAGCGAGTCTAAAGCAGAAAATATTCTAATTTTCTCCAACACCAATTAAATCAATACCCCTCTGACAGTAATCATGTCCCCATATCATCCTTCTGAGAACTTCTATGTCCTCTCCCTCTCTCTCTAATACCCCTGCACCACCATCAGATTCTCTGGGCTGCCTATCAAAAAGTTAAACTGAAACCGTATACCACTGTCAAATCCAGTATAGTTAAATAAATAGAATAATTTAAATTCAATCTTTTTATAGACAGAAAATAACATAAACCCTAACATTTTAGAACCATTACGGTAATCTGCTGTTTCTGAGAAATCCTATGCTATAGCGCTGGTTATTTAAAATGCCAGTACAACAATTTACTAATAGAATTAACAGCACTTGTCAAGAACAAAAACAAAGCAAGCAAGATGCCATGTGCAGTCAGCATGTCAGCTAAATAACTATAGTATAAGAACTTATCAAAGGTAAAGTTGTATAACAAAATGATTAGAATCTATTGCAGATGCACAGATGAGGCACTAATGGAGAATATCACATTCCAGTAGATACAGACCAAACTGCAAAATCAAATGAGTAATTAAAAAAATGTTTGTAGAGTCCTGGTGGTGGAGGAAAAAAACAGCCAATGGTAGCAACGTCATGGGCTGCTTAAACTTGAAGCACTGCTGAAGCAAAGGAAAATATATTGTATAGCCATGCACATTTGAGAGTTATAGTCATGGCTTTTTGGAATAAATTTACTGTACATTACAAACAAAATTAATATACTAAAATAAGTTAAAAGATGAAGGTCTAACTTCAATCCACAGAAGCCAAAAAATTCAGAGCCAAGAGGCTTCTTACTTTCTCATACATATTTATTTTAACACGTGATCAATCAGATCACCCACTGTTCTGAGACTTCGCTAATACTGAAGTAAAATGGTGCCTATTCAGCCTGGAACTAAGCTCCTTCATTCTTAATATATGGAGCTTGGGGTTATAGTTTAATCACTTTTATAGTTTTTTTTAATTAAAACAAAACCAACGTAAATCTGTCAGAGATAGTAACTTCTTCACTGACATGACAGGCCATACCTAGATGTGGTGGTGTTATTATTGACATGACAGACTGCTCGGAAATAAGTCAATGAATATTTTTAGGGAATCAATCTGTAGATGATTAACATGATCAAGCATAACTTTAAAAAGTTATGGTCTAACGTGTTTGAGTACTTAGCTGATCCTTAATACATGGTTCACTGAGAAAATAGAATCTCAGCTCCTAACCAGCAATTACAGTCTATACATGATTACTAAAAGAGAGTTAAATACACATATTAATTAGTGCAATACACCATATCCTCTCCTCCCAAGTCACTGAATACTCACAGACTTTTTAACACAGAGATTATTTATATGATATAGTGCAGTAGTTTTAAATGTTGCTGAAACATACCATTTACAGACCATTACTCAGTGGACAACTGACAAGCAAAGAAACAATTATTAATATGACAAGAAGACTCAAAATTCTTATGAATCAGAACAGGACATCCATGTTTGAGTTAGCAGTTTACATGTTTAAACTTTTGGTTTAATTTTGCAATATTCAAAGGCATTTATCCACTCAAAACAGCAAAATGCAAATATTTTAAATTAAAAATATTTATCCCTAGATTTTATATAAAACCAATGTAAAATCACAACATATTTTTTGTTTTTTCAAACAGCACCTTTAGACACAGCCTCATATATTTTAACCAAATTTAGTAAACTTTGTTTCTGCACTCAACAAACAACATATATTTACAGTAACATAGATAATTTAAAGCATTAAAATGTACACTTACACTTTACTGTAGGTGAGCTGCACAGAATTATTACATACACTCTCAGGCTGTAAACATAAAATGAAGCAAATCTGACACTCATCTTCCCCCTATTTATTTTACTGTTCAAATCATTAACACTTGTCAGCACAGAAATTAGCTAAATGAATGCTTAAATATATCTTTCTTATTAAAAAAAACCTGAAACAAGTAAAAGTAGTCACCAGCATTATAAACATTACAGAAATGATAGCATGTTAATCCTTCTAGTTAAATGAAGCTGCTGGTGGTTATATGAGGGAGAAGTCCTTTTGACAATAAGCTCTAAACATTAACAATTCTTTTTTCTACTTAAGTAACTATTTATCCAATAAGTCCAGTGAATCACAAAAATAATGTGTGACGAAAAGCGATTAATACATGGCAGTTTAGACATTAAGAACACAGAGATTCCTACTCCAGTTTTTAGTAACTATCAGGGGTACTTGTCATCCTTTCCCAGTTGTCTGAATGCCCTGCCATTGGGATCACTGACAGATACATGCGTTGTACCACAGCCTTCAGAATAAAAAGGTGTTATTGTTAATTGAAATAAAAATACTCGAATTTCACCCTTCGTAAAGCCAGAGTCCTAGTCTCCCACTCCGCAGAAAGTACAGAGTACTGATGGATGTATCTTAACAAATGGAAATAGTTCAAGGGGCAACTGTACATAGGTGCACAGAAGTTAGAAATGAAAACGCTTTGATGAGATTAGCCCATCCGGTTCTTCTACCGCGGTGTAGGACTGTTTCCTACAGCACATCAAACCAACCTATAGCAAAGGCTTAAGTTGTACTACATCACTCCCCTCCCCTAATACGTACAATCACCTAGTTTCCGCGTAAAATATTATAGAAAATATTGAGAAAATAACTATTATGGTTAAATGGTTCAAATAAGCGGCAGTTCATTATTGTGCCACTTGCAGGTTCATATTCCAACAAGGTTAACTTTCACAGGCTTTTATAACTGTACAGAATTCTTAGAGTGCTTTAGCAGTGGACACAGCATATGGCTAAAGGCCAGATCCTCAGCTGCTGTAAAGTGACAGTGCTCCACTGAACAGATAGGACAATTTACGTGAGCTGAGGATCCGGCCCTAGGTATAGAAAGACATTAGGAACAGCATCAGCAGCAAATCCTCAGACAAACATAGTAACATGGACACCACTTAAAAATATCTGCAATTGGAATTTTCTATGCTGTCTTTACTAGTAAAAACAAATCTGATTATTATGCATTTCAATTATTTCCCCTTATAAGCGGTTAGTTGCATCTAGTTCTAAAATTATATTTTCCTGAGCAGGTAAGTAGGTAACTAGTACATGCTTGGTAGACATTAAAAGGTTTAACATGATCTTTTTTTATTATTTATGAAGACCATTCATTTTGCCTATTATATTTTAAGTGCAGTTTAAAGTAAAAACTGGAAAACAATCATTTTAACAATCAATCTCACCCACACGTATAGTATATATTTTGGACTCATTATGCAGTTACAGTCACTGTGTAGAATGATCAGACTGCTAATTTATATCTCAAAGCTATCAGGGTAGCCTTTTATATACTTTGGCTATTTGGAAATAAGACCAGCCCTAAGTATTCCCTACTGTGACAGTAGTAAATGTATTCTGAATGAACCTTGCAAAGGAGTCACAAGTAGGGAAGAAATAGCCATTAATAGGAAAACAATACTATATACTGCAAAACAAAAACTAAATGAAAAAAGTTTCTCTTTTAAGTAATAAAATCAGTCAAAGCAAAGCACTACTGATTGATTTTTTTTTTAAAAAATAATGGAACACTTATGAAGCATAATACCTTCATGGAAACATCTGCTAAAGGCCACACACACGTAAAAGCAGGAAGGATGAAATTTTCATAAACATTTGATAATTTTAAAAAGTAACCCTACCAATTATTATTAAAGGGTTGGAACTTCATTCTCCTAAACTAAGCATGTTTCAGCATAAATTTTCAAGCCAGGTGAGAACCTCACGCAACCCAAACATCATAAACCACTTTTTCCTAAGGACAGATGCTCTTGTTTTTCTATTGCACAGAACATCACAAAGTCATCCTTATTTCAATTTCAAATGCCTTGCAATTTTGGGTTATCTTCACTGTAAATATCCAATAAAACGGCTATGTGAGTTTTGACATAACTTATGATGGGACCTGCATCTCCAATGTATGTGAAAAATATACAACCTATGTCCAACAAAAGTAATATTTTTACAAGTATTTTTTTAAACAAGAAGACAACAGTGATCGGTTGGTGAAATGTAATATAATTTACATAATCTTTACAAAGTTACTTCTCTAGAAATCTTGGATCAGGTAACTCTAGAGGAGTTGACACTGTAGCCATGCCCAAAGAGCCTCAAATAATCCCATCCATGAGTCAGAGAGCAGCAAGACTGGAGAGATTAAGTCTTGCTACTCTCCACCGAAATACTTTTTTCCATCCTACAGCTGCACAAAACCTACAAAGCCTTCTCTAGTTACCAAATTTTCCAACTCTCCAGCTTAAATATTTTTTCACAAACGCTATAGTTTAAGAAGTCTTTCTGAAAGTCACGTTTTAAAGGATTTGAATTGATTTGAGGCTGGACTGCTTACATTTTTATTTTAGAAAAAAGGTGGCAGGCCATGTAGAATTATAATAATGGCACACAAAGAAACCAAAGCGCAAAATTTAAACACAAAAGATGTATTGTCCCTTCATGTCTTTTACGCACACAGGCCAAAAGAGTGAATTTCTGGTTCACCTTTTTTTATGCAAGTGGATTAAAAGTAAGATTAACAAACGGTCAAAAAATGTGTTAAATGATAGCCTCCGCTGGTTAAAAATTCTGATGGCTGTAAAACTCTGTTGGTGGCCATCTTGGACTAGGGGCTGTAATGTAAATGAAACTAGCAGAGACAGGAGATGGGGGAGGGGACCCTGACTGCCTAAACACTGGAAGGGGAAGGGAGGGATTATCAAGGATGAGCTATCCTTATGGAAAGAACCCTCCTAAAAACAGCAGATTTTTTTTTAAAGTATATCTACACATCTGGAAAATACATTAGGAAACAAACTATGTTTTGTCCATCTGCTTGGATTTACCTTTCCTTAGTCTTTCTACATGTATTTCCTGAAAAAGGCCATACTGATATTTGAAAGATTAATTTCTATTTCATTATTGTATGTAAATTTTATTCTTGGATTATGCTTGCTATATGCTTCAGTATATGAATGACTTAGATTACAATATGCTATGATAAAGTATAATGTATGTAGTCAGAAAAAAATGAAATTATACAACGTGAATGCAAATTTTATTTTATGCCGAAACATTATAGTAGCTGTCCATGTCTTTCCTGGTGCTTAATGTCTTAATGCCTCCAATCAGGTGAATATAGGATACATTTTGTCCCATTTTTCCGCTTGAATCATGCAAAGGAACGAACATACACAGACACAAATATGTGCTTTTGTACCTTAAACAAAATATTGTGGGTTGTTATTTAAAAATAAGCTTCGTCCTACATTTTTCATAGTTATCCCTTATTTAACTGAAAGGCAAATGCTCCATTAAAAAATACGCGCATACACTATATCCACCCACACACGGAGCCGAATTCCACTCATTTTACTTACTTTAGTAGACCCCCACTAAGCCAGGGGTTCTCAACCAAGGGTACGCAGAGGTCTTCCAGGGGGTACATCAACTCATCTAGATATTTGCCTAGTTTTATAACGGGCTAAGTATAAAACCTAGTTTTATAACAGGAGGTATAACAGGCTACGTATAAACTAAAATTTCATACAGACAATAACGTGTTTATAGCGCTCTATATATTATACACTGAAATCTAAGTACAATATTTATTTACAACTGATTTATTTTATAAATATATATAATAGCATGCTGTGGCACTTTTGTATATTTATGTCTGATTTTGTAAGCAAGTAGTTTTTAAGTGAGGTGAAACTTGGCGTTCGCAAGACAAATCAGACTCCCGACAGGGGTACAATAGTCTGGAAAGGTTGAGAGAGAGAGCGCTAAGCTATTCATAGTTTTACAAATTCCAAGGCCAAAAGAGACCATTGTGATCATCTAAAGCTGACCTATATGGCTTGGATCAGAGAACTTCTCCAAAATAATTTCTGGAGAAGATATTAAAAAAAAAAAATCCAATCTTGATTTTAAAATGGTCAGTGATGGAGACCCACCATGACCACTGGTAAATTGTTCCAATGGTTAATTACTCTTCACATCCAAAATGTTTGCATTATTTCCAGTCTGAATTTGTCAAGCTTTTACTGCCAGCCACTGGACTGCCTTCCTCTGCTGCAGTGAAGGTGAACTGCATTCAGCCCAAAGCCACATGCATGTGAATACATATGAAGTGCTATGGCATTTTTTTCAGAAGTACTCTACAGTAGTAGTAATCTTCTGAAGAGAGTAACATTGCTGTATAATAATAGGGCTATCTGCTATTATTATTTCTTTATGGTAGTGCTTGCTATGTTCAAGGAATTTTCCAGACTCTTCAAAAGGTCTGGTCTTGGTCCCAAGCACTTTATGATCTAAGGATACAGTCTATACAGTCAAGATTGAGTACAAATCTGTTTGGTGTATTTGTAGGTGCGTGGGTCTCCAAGAAGTGCAAAGTTATTTAAAAGGAGAACTGCCACGGGGAAAAAAGGAAGGGGATCAGATTAAATATACAGAGCATTTTTAGGTCAAACAACAACGCTGAACAATATTATCCAAACATGTAACTTAGAAGATAAATCCTGTTTGTCACCAGAGCAGTTCCACTGACTTCAGTATGTACTATTTTTGCAACTGAAGTGGGAAGGATTTTTCCTAGGCCTGTATCTGTCCAGAGCAAAATATTCTACAAACACATATACAATTCTAGTTTGGGTTGTGAGGAGTTTATAAATAGAAATGAAGAATTTAGAAAGAGGCTATTATTCTTAAAGTGAATTGCTATGACTGAAATTTTTCTTTACTAGTCCTGATATGAAAGAGATGAGAGTGACAGTATGTTCTTCACATCAGAGACTGCATCTTTCTGTGTATTTGTAGCTCATCTTGCACAACCAAGCCACCAATCCCAACTGGTGTCATTGGCTACAACCATAATAAAATAATAAATGACAATACTATTTCTTCAGTCAGAGTTATAGGCAGGATTCCTAAGGCTCAAGGACAATGCACTGCAGGACTAGACTTGGTTCAGGGGCCCTTAAAATTATTTTTTGTAGGACTGTGATTCTTATATTCTCACATTATTTATATCTGGCCAAATATCGTAAAATTATTTTTACTGAATTTTGGAAATCAATTTCTTATATTATTACCCTATGAACCCTATTATGAGTTCATAATATCAAGTTTGCTAAACGTAGATCTGTGTATCTGACTATCATTTATTGCATGCAGAAAACAATGAGAGGAAAAACCCTATATGTTGACAACTTTATTTTATCTTTTCTGAAAAAAAGGAGAAATGTAAAGAATAGGCAAAATTAAAATTATTTAATCACATTTTAAATCATCATCAAAACTGGTCATTAAATATCATCCTAATTCACAATGTGTTATGTGACTAATGTTTTGGTGACAGTGATTTTAGAGAAATTCTAGTTATAGTTGAAACAAATTTCAAGAACCTAACCTTGTCTAGTTATAAACATTTGATTATCACAGAGCCTTTAAATTTAAGCTTCAGTCATATGATTTAATTTTTTGTTTTTTTCTGACAAAGAACAAAATAAAATATTCTTCTCATAATTCTTTTTGCCATTTCAATTGCCTCTTAAAATTTTTGAAATTCTAACAAAAAGAAGCTCCAGAAAGACATTTCTGAAAATACTACACAGTTCTTTTAGTGTTTCAAAATTTCCAACCGTAAGAGTTTAAACTAAAACCTAACACCAAACATAACAGTAACCATGGAATTATTATGTAGTCATTGTTCCTACTCAAGCTACACTGAGGTGCAAGAGCTACTATGAGTCAATAGATGGCAGTGCACTTCTTAGAAAAGAGACAGATAATGAATAAAACCATCAAAAGCATCACAAAGAGACAAGAATTGGGTTCTGTTGTTTTTAACAAGCTTTCAGAGTTATTAATTAAGAACATTTTAAGAATGTATGTGCATTTAAACACAATTTTTATATGGACCTTTGGCAAAGTGGTTTTAAAAGTTCATAAACATGACACACATTTGTATAAAATATAGCAGTTGCTCTGCTTGGGTTGATGTCTATATATGTTATGCACATTATCAGTTTATAATTTTCCCCAATTCAGTTGGAACCCAGTTGTTAATTTGCTATATATATTGCTAAGGTGTGAAAAAACCTGAATCTAACATTAGTACATATATCTATAAAGATATGTGCATATTTGCCAAAAATAATAAATGCAAGTATTTTTCTTCTCTTGCATTGTTTGTTTAGAAATCCGTATTTATAGCAAACTATGATGGAATTGTAAATTGAAGACTGCAGTTAAACAGTGGAATGCCTGTTTGAGAGCAAACAACTTCTACCTTTTAGTCACACTTATGTAAAAGCAATAGACAACAACTTTATTCTAACACAACAGTTTCAGCATCATCTGTGGATATTATTTGCTTCTGTTGCAGTTTAGGTCTAGAGAGAATTCTTAAGTGAAAAAACAAAAGTTGACCTGACAGGTGTAAGTAGCTTAAATAATATAGCTTCTCTTGAACTATAGCCTCTATTTCAAATGGCTACTACGTTTGTTGTCAACAGAAGTTTTAAAAAAAGTATAATCTGATTATGCTTCAATTAATGTAGTTGTCAAAATTGATCTTCACATGAAAGATGCTATATTAAATGCAAAATATCATCATAAATTAAAAACCTGTATAATTTATAGAAACAGCATTAATAAGAAACAAGGTAGGAACTAAATATTTAGTAATGAAATAGGAAATATTTATATGTATGTATATTTGATCACATTTCAAAATATTCTCTCTCTAGCAGTGATTACCCCAAAGCGCTATTTTTTCAAATTAATTAATTTTTCCAGTATGAAATTTCCATGCATAGCTCCAAAAATTTTAAAAGTAGATATTGTTAATTTCTCACCATTGAAAGTATAAAGTCAAAATACTTTCCCTGAAAATTAGTTGGCTACGAGTCTTCATGGTGAAACAGCCCAGATTGTTTGTCAATGATTGCCAGGAAGAATCTGTTTTTAGCCTCTTAAAAAGTAAGAATTTTTTGCAGTGTTGATTACAAAACTCTTCTCTGAGTAATTGTTCAATGTACAAAACAGGCCCAAACAACAAAATATATTTTGACATATTAGCTGAATTCTAATTCATCACATTATTGCATAAATAGATCTATGTGATTCTTAGATTCTAAGTTCCATAAGGAATCTAAGAAACCATTTTAACACTTCCTTTTCTGAAGCATAAAGAATTATAAAGGATTGAATCTCTTCTTGTGAGTATCTTTAAATAAATAAAGCAAACAATAATATAAAGTGAATGCAACTAAACCTATTCTTATTACATCTTCTTTAATCTGGTAACTTAAGAGCAAAAAAAATATTCATATAGAAATGGAGATTTCCAAAGTGAATGTTTAAAAAAACAAAAAACAAACAAAAAAAAGAACCAACGCACAGGAAAGATTTTCAACAGAGTGTATCCTTTACTATTAAATGTAGCTGCTAAAACAGAAAAGAGAAAAGTCCACATGTTGAAAAGGCCCAGGGAACAGATTTTAAAGTACATCCTATAGCAGTATTCCCTTATTTGAAAGGAAAACCTCAAAACCACAGCATAACAAAAAGCACTGGACAAACTTTTCTGCTTTGTTTGATCGTACAAGGATGACAGTGGTTATAAAGTTATTCCAGTTAAACACACATTTTCCTTATGTTGAAAAGAAGTCATAGGCAAGGCCTAATATTTTATACATAAATGTGTGTGTGTGTGTGTGTGTGTATATATATATATATGTATAGTATTTCAGGTCTGCAGTGTAGATCAATTAGATATTCTAAATAAGTTAAATATTGTTTTCAGACTCCACATTAGTTAATGTAGGTGCAGTTTGTTTAAATTTTCCCTGTGTTTTGCATACAAGAAAAAAATTAAAAAACAAATTTATTTGTAGTATGCAGTAGTTATTTTTATAACTAAAGACCAACTAACCAGATGCCAAAGAAGAAGTGGCAGTTGATTTCCTCTTTAAGAATCATGTACAAAGATTTTAAAATTTATTTCTAAAATTCACATTTCATTCTCTAGATAATGTTCTTTAATTCAAAGTTAAAGAAACTGCCTTGTAATGTATGGGGATTTGACAACCAAATCTGGGAAACACTGAGACAGGAATACTGTTATACCCCAATATAAAATTAAACTTTCTTTTTGTAATGTATACAGTAAATGCAGTTATGGAGAGGAAAGTGATTGGATGCAGTCATTAAATTATGCTAGTAATAAAAACAATCAAAACTTCTAAGAATGTATAAAAAGGGATAGTGTATTATTGCATTCTCCAGTTCAAAAACTCTTCAGATATTTATTATCTTCTTGAAGAAGATGCTTGTCTATATTTTATGGTCAGCAGTTCACAGAAGAGTAAATAGGTTGGGTGTACAAGAAAATAAAAAAGGTGTTTCTACTTACTGTTAGGTGATACTGCCTCCATATTTCTGGGCAAGCCTGGAAAATAAAAATATTGATCAGCTGGGAGCATGAAACAAGGTGCTTTACAGCCTGTTGGTTTTGGCATAACACAGTATCCACCGGTGTCGGTCACAGGAAAATAAGAAGCTTAACTGAAAGGGTCTGCATTTCAGCTTCAAAAACCTGGCTAGACAGTTTAATTGAATTTTACACTGGTTTAACACACTCCCTGCCATTGTCAGAAAGCCAGTAACAGTTTTCTCTCTCCCTTTCTTCTCTTAAGGTTAGAAGTTTTGGAGACTAACATGTTCTTAACTGTCATAACTATTATTACTATAAAACAAACCCAAACACAGCAGACTAAAATTCTGCATGTAGAGTATAGAATGTGTTTTGTAGCATTTGAAACCTACATAATGTTTTGGAAATTAATTCAGCCGTTACTTTCTTTAATACAGAAGTGAACTTAAAATTATGTTGCTATTTTTGTACATGTCTGAATCCTAATCAAAATATAATTGTTACAAGTAATAATCCTCAGTAGCCTAATGTCAGCTGAGATGTAAACAAGGAGCATAACAGATTGCTTTAATGCTTCTATTTTTACAATGGCTTGCTGTCTTCCGTTTTGATCTTTGCCCATCTTGTTCACAAACTTTAAAGCATAGTCCATGGTAAAAAATATATATAAAGTAGATTTTCTATAACAGCAATTTAACAGGAGACTTGAAGAAAGCACAGAACATGAGAGAGGGGAAATGTGAAACTTTTTTTCCTCAGAAACAAAATTAAAATGTATTGAGAATCAATGAGACATGGCTGCTAAATATTTTCCTAATATTCCTTAATATTTTTACAAAATTTACAATGGCTTTTCTGATTCTGACTTTATACACATATCAGAGCCAGAAACACATACCCATTGCTAATTTGACTGTTCTACATGTCAGAACCAGGTGTGTGTTTGTCACATATACACACACAGCTGTATAACTATTAACTGCACACCATCTTTAATTTTCTTTATAATGCCTCTATTTACTGTGGAAATAATCTTTCGGTCATTTGAACGATTTCCCCATTTAGATTGTAAATCTCAATTCTTAGTATTTCCATCAGAAATCTTGGTTATTGCATGTTTTCCACGTGGTAGCATATAGTTTTAAACTTCCAACTCTCAAATCCCCGACTCGCAAATTTATATTAGTAACATTTCTTAAGATTTTCGAAACAATCTCCTATGCCTGATCTACCCGCTTTCCTTTATTTTTACAGAGAATTTACATTTAATAATACAAACAATTAACAAAAAGTAATGGAAGTTCTAAAAAAATAAAAGATAATGCCAGAGGCCCTAAGGCATGCAACCAGAGAGCACCACTGTACGATTTCTCCGGATGGGCTGAAAATTTTATTATTTATTATACATTTTACTAGTCATGGAATTTTCTGGAGAAAAATGTATACTATGCAGTGTGACTGTTCACACTTTCTGTCTAATCAAAATGTTGTATGTAAATATTTGCATTTTATATTAATATTATTTTTGTAACTAAACTATAAGATGCATTACATTTTTAGGCATAGAGAAGCAATATAACATGTGACAGTTTAAAAACACACAAGCTATCTTGGAATGCAAACAAAAGGATTTACCATCTCTCCTAAAATGGATACTAGTTTGGCACTTACACAGGATTAGCAAGGGTAGCAGGCAGTTATTTATACATTAGTTCTGGGTAGTTTTCGATTACCACAGTGTTCCCAGAATAATATGGTTGAAAAATCGCAATCAATGAGTTGTCATATACTGGCAAAATGCCACTCTGCTATATGACCTTTACTTACACAGCAGCTATTTAATAAAAAAAATTACTTGGTTTTAGACTAATCATTTTGTGACTCTGGATATGAAGACACTATTTACTGTGGAAATTTGTTGCTAAGAAATAAGAAACTTGTATCTCCTACAACTTAGTAGTGCTTAATAAAGCATTTAAAAGGCACAACCTCATTTCGCT
>ML677392.1:9969033-10079033 GCA_007922305.1 Dermatemys mawii | reverse complement strand
GAAAACAGCTGAATAAATAGCGTGTGAGCACACACCTATTATACATGAGATCAGTTCAAAGCTGGAGGCTGTAGCAGGGCCAAAGAGTTGGAGCAGGGGGCTAACAGTCAAGAGATAGAGTCTATACTCTCTTCTAACACAAGAAGTGACCTTGAGCAAATCATGGACTAGTTTCTCCATCCGTAAAAGGAAAAATGGTGCCTTATTTGTGCATTTTCTTTCTAGAACGCTCCCTGCCTCCACAGCAACTGAGAGGTAGACCAGATCTTTGGCTCAGAGCCTGGGGCTTAGGGTCGTCCTGCAGGAATAACTCAAGAATGACAGTGTTGTTCAGCTTTGGATACTGATTATACAACGGTCAAGGAGTGTTAATCAAACTGTTTGCAGTAGATCTGACAAAAAATTTTGGGATTTCCTAGATGAAAACACTTTTCCCTTTCAAATTACTTAACAGGCAAGTGATAGCCAGAAAATGGCTGTGAACATAATTCAAACCCCCCAAAGGAGGGTCAGACTCACTGACATGGAATATTTTAGAAGGAAAATTCATACGTAATAATTTTTCCTCCTCTTCTTTTCACATTAGTCTGAAGTTCAATGCAGAACACAATTTATCATTCCTTGGAAGAAGTGGGGAGAAATCAGTTGAATTATGTAGAAATTGGAAGGGAAAGTAAGGGGTTATTGGTGCATCGCACTTTGTAGCACCCACCTACCAAGTACTGCAAGGGGAGAGGATGTTTGCGCTAGAGTGCTTTGAGAAAGTGTTGGGGGAGGATCACATAGCAACCTGGAAGATCTCACCATAGGTGGTGCACAGTTTCTTAGAATGTGCTTAGGAGCTGTACCTGAGACTTTGAATGCCTCTGCTATATACATCTTTTATCCCTTGTGTGCCCCTTCGACTTCCCTAGGGTGTTTGGATTCAGACATATCTTCCAAAAAAGATTATGGTGACCTTCAGAAGGGAGGACTGGTCATTTCAAGAACTGCTATGCCCTGGTAGAATAAGTATAACTGAGGTTCCACAAAGCGCATGCCACGCCCTGGAAACCCTAGAGCTGAGGACATGTCATGTAGGCAAGAAACTTCCAGTGAAAAAAGGTCTTCCAGTGAGAACACATGCTGATTGCAAAGACTGAATGGTGGTGTATGTGGGCTTATAGTACACAGCTGAAGATCCCGTCAAGAAGCTGAGCATTAAAGGAGCACTGATGGCAGTGGTGGTCCTATTTTGAGAGAGTGATTAGAGATTCTCCGGGTTTGTTAGAGAACAATATACTTATAGTTGCAGACTTGTCTTTCTGATGTGTTAGCAAGAAGCCATAGCCAAGCTTCTCTGTAGAAATGTTAGGAGTGTCCTTCACTTTAAACTGACTTTACCCCAAGATGTCTTTTGGATGCCAATATTTGAATCTCATCCAAGTGATCTGTAGTCATCATCTGTCTGTCTGCTCCAAGATACTAGGAGAGTGTTTATCACCTTATTTGAATATCTGAGTTCCCTACCACTCAGTTTTCGCAGAACTGGATTTTGGTGCAGAGTAAGCGCCTGTTAGAATATGTTCTTTGGTGTTGGGATCTTGAGAGGAGATTCCAGTAATTGCTTAATCAGGCCTGAGGACTGAGACCCAAGAGCTACTGAGAAGGTAATCAAAATCACAAGTCTGTTTGTTTGCAGATTATTTAGCATCTTCACGCTTGCATGGAGAAGGAGACCCTGAAGCCACTTCTGAAATTCAGTGTCCAGAATTACCACTTTTAAGTGTTTCTTCCTCATGAAGTATCTTTTGGTTTTCCAACTGGACCTGGATACCAACAGGTTCATCGGGACTTTCAATCTGCTTTGTGATGCTCTGCAAAATTGCTGGCCCTGACTACATCCCTTCAGGTCCAAGTGCATCCTGCAGAGCCAGTCAACTCTGACTTTTCTTCTCCTTTGATGTGTAGAATCCTGAGGGATGGAATGAGAGCTTCTGCCCAGGACGTGGTTCAGGCTTCCGTGAAAAGTGCTGAAGATTTCTTCTTTCTTATCGAAGAGGTGTTGCCCTTCAAACCCACCTCAGAAAAGGAAAACATCTTTTTGGAGCCCAGCAATTTTGAGAACAACTTAGAAGACAACGACAACAATACAAAGAAAAGGAAGATATTAAGTTATTTTTTTAAAAAATCCTGTAAAAAGCTCTGCTACAAAGGGAGGCTTCATGTCTGCCATCTGTATTGGTGTGAAGGTCCAGAATTCTGGACAGCTCTTCCTGAGGAGTAGTTTAAACCCACACACAGAAGAAAAGTTGTGGTCTGCCTCCAGTTGCTGTTGATAGAAGGAACATCACACTGTGAAGACTGACACAGAGTGGACAAAGGACAGAGACAATAATGGTTACACCATTTTGTAAAGTTCGTTGAGATCTTTGGTTAAAGAAAGGACTAGAGCCAAAGCCTTACAATCCCTCTCAAAGAAAGCTACTAACTGGGAATGATAGTAGATATGAGGGTGCTAGGCATTCCCAATCTGCCTTTCAAAAGGAACTGCCAGTAGCAATGGCACATTGTGTTACTCAAGAAACCAAAATCTTTTTCAATTTGGAAAAGTTTAATTAGTAGAGAAGCTGTGGTCTAAAGTATGCCAAAATGTAAACTCTGACATTTCCGAAAGGCTGTCCATATACATTTTAAGAATGGTACAGTGTATTTTTTAAATTGTAGTATAACTGACTATAGCTCTGAAGTGCTTTGCCATAAATGGTCCCTAAAAGATATTTTTCTACCCTATTTGTGGAATTTTCTTGTTCTTCCACAGTTCTACTGTTAGAATAATGAATATGTGCTTTAATACTATCTGTACTATCTGTGAACAAGTTACTTGATGAAAAAATGTTTTTAAGTTTCAAGTATGCTTTCATTCTGAAATATTGGAAATGTAGGTATAAGACAGATTTTTTGAACATACCCAGTTTGATTCTCTCCCTAAATCGTCCACATTCTCTTCATTTTCATCTGATTCTTTTCTACATCTTATATTATACCTCTCAGAATAACACAGAAGAGGCTCTTTTTTCTTATCTTTCCTTACTTCCATATCTTTTCTCACTCTCTACTACCTCTATGTGTCATTACTGTATCACTCACCTCTTTCTACACACATCAAGGTTAGATACTTTCCTAAAAGATATGCTCTAGTTCAAACAGGAATTAATTCAGGAAATTTTTATAGCCTGTGTTATGCAGGAGGTCAGACTAGATTATCACAGAGGTCCCCTTTTGGCCCTATAATCTATGAATCTATATTATTTAGGTCCTTCCCAAGTACTCTTCTCCACTATCATAAACAACCACATCCTAAGTATATCATCATGGTGTATCGCCCCCTAGTTGTGATCTTTATATCCCAATTGCTCTACTTCTACATTCATATCAGATTAGTTTCAATTTTAATTTTACCATCCTATCTTATTCTACCTCAAACTTTCATAGTGTTCATCAGAATATTTTAGAACATATTTCATAATTAAATATGTTATAGCAATACATTTATGACATCAGAGATAACATTCTTTGTTTCAGGGGGATTATAGTGTTGCCATAACAATTCATTCTAGAATAAAAACTGACAAAATCTTTCATTCAGGAAAACATTTCAAAAACTATTATGTCTAGTGTTATAATGTATAAGATTAAAAAAATGTTTCCCAGTTTGTGGCTATTCTGAACTCTCAAAATGAGTTTAATTAAAATATACCGGAATATTCAACTCAGTAGCTACCTTTCATAAAGATTTTAACTACTCCTGTTTAGTACCCATAGCTGCATATACCAGTATAAATTTATGCTATTTGGGAACGGATCCAATATTAGCAGCAATTTACCACAGAACTACAACACTGTACACAAGATACACACAAACTCCCATTAGCAGCAACATGACTTTTGGGCATATGTATCAAGGGTAGAAAAGACCCTATTTATTTTAAATGAATGTCAACTATCCATTAAAGAAAAAGAGGGGGGAGTTGTGTACTGAACTTTCGATGTAAATAATGATAAAAGATTGGTTTGCTAACTGAGAAAAGTACCTTAAAATCTGGCACCAAATCCTGTCTTCAGATGTGTACGCATGACTCCTCCTGAAATCCAAGGTAGCCCCACACACTCAGCAGTTATAACCTGGAGTTCTTACCTGAAGCTCATCTACTACCCACCTGAGATAAGCATGATTTATACTTTTCTACATGCTGCTGGTTTGCTTCACAGCAGCCTTATTTAATCATAGTCCTCCTTATCCAACATATATTGTGGTATACCACATTAACTGGGCAACCATAAAACTTTATGCTAAGTTACAGGATAGTGTTTCAGGATAGTCACTGTATCAGCTCATTTCCCCTGTCCAATTATTTCCACTCTCTGGAAGGTCCTTTTAATTTGCAAAGAGTAAGGAGATTGAATCAAATTAGATAGTTGTTTAGATAAACAAAATATGTGCAGGAAAAAACTCTCACATTTTGAACTCTTTGTAAATTGTTCCCCCAACCACCAATGAAGACTTTAAAATCAATTTCATCACTTTGTTACTGTGAGATTTTGCATGGCAAGGTTGAATGAAACCATGCGTACAGACATTTATACCCTGTGAAACTCAAATGTTACAATTCCATCAGAGAAAGCACTGCTGAGATCAGCAGCAACATTCGAGCTCAAGCTGCTTGTGTCTACAACGATTACAGAATAAAAGAGCAAAGGAATTCATTTCACTTGGATTATTTGGCAGCCTGTGCACACCACCTACATTCATTGTTGTGCCTATGTTACACGGAGTCCCTAACCTATTACTTGAGAGTTGTTGAGAAAGTATGGTGATGCTAGAGTATCTCAAAGAAAAGATCACCAGAATTTTTTTCATGTGGGCAAAACAATGTATTTTTCTCTACACTCACTCTAGGGAACCATTCTGGCTAACATTTTTCAAAAAATATTCAGCTTAAGCCAGACATGTGGCATGAAAAATTTCAGCCACATGACTGAAGTTTGGCAAAGCTATAAGTAACTGAAAACAGGGTCTTGTAATAGGAAGTGTCACGCTAACCTTAGTAATAGGGAGCGCTACCACTGCCAACTAAAATATGAATAGCATAGCTGAAGTGGACATATCTTAGGTTGACTTACCTCAGTATCCTCACAGCAGCGAGATGACTGCTGCTGCTCCCCCGTCAACTCTGCTTCCACCTCTCGCGGCGGCGGAGTTCCAGAGTCGACAGGGAGAGCGCTCAGGGATCGTTTATCGCATCTAGACGAGACACGATAAATCGATCCCTGAAAGATCGATCACTACCCACCGGGTAGTGTAGACGTGGCCTCAGGGACTATTAGCCTTTTTAGCTACAGTATTGCAATAGAAGTCCATGTTCAGTTGGTTAGCCACCGTGCTCCTTAAGTCTCTTTTGTGGAGAGGACACTGTGAATTGCAGGGAGTTATTAGATTGCTACTGCATCTCCTAGCTTTCACTGTTTATCTCTGGTAAGCATGTCCACTATATGAAACAAACATTTTTCTATTCCAGCACTGAGCAGTTGTAACGCTAACAGACCCTGGTCGTTGGTGGGTGGGATAGAATCCGGGGCCTCTGGAGCTTAGTACATGAGCCTCTACCACATGAGCTGAAAGCCAACTGGCTGTTGGCTAAGGCTGTAGAGCAAACTCATTTTATCTCTCTAAGTGGTCTCGGTGCCACTAGATGGGACAGAACATCACAGCCAGGAGGTGTGTGGGTTACACAGTCACTAATCTTTTTGTATGTGTATTATGTAATTATCCTTAGGCCTGACTACGTGATTACGTTTTTATGTGATTAACTTTTTATTTACTATTTCCATTGTGACAAACTGTTTTATTGTAGAATATATATTTAGAGGCCCAATACATAACGCTGTTCCCACATTACCACCAAAACTTAGTCTTCTAGTGGTACATTCTTAAGTACATTCTGCTTTTATGTGTCTTTGTGATTAGAACTGAGAGATATACACCCTTGCAAAAAGGTTTCTTTCATTGCATGCATGACACTGCACTCCTTATGCCGTATACTTTTGCATCGTAGTGTGGTTGTCTTAATGTTTATTTGCAAACAAGTCTAGTCTCTGCCATTTGTTTAGACTTGTATACTGTGTGTCTTGGGTTATAGGTCTAATTAAATGACCGCTCCCCCAGTTTGCTAACACTTTCACTTCAGAAGGACAATTTTCAACGAACTTGCAAATATCCTCAATTTTTTGAAAGATCAAGTCCTTTTCTTGCAATTATCTGCTTTGATCCTTTATACCACTAATAATTTTGTTTCCAAACAGTTCACCTGTTAAGTGTCCAAATTCACGACTTAGCTTTCTTACACAGGTCTGTAATATAATGGTCAGTGGTTTCACCTGGCTGATAGTTGCCTGTACAGAAAACGTGCCTTTGCCCAAGTGACATTTTTGAATGGATCCTCAGTATTCTTGTAACTTTTGAATTGCTCTGTCTAGCAGTTGCCATCTCCCGATTTGCTCCCACAAACTTAATTACTTTTACCCTTGATACTTAATGTTGGATAATGATTTATCTGCTAATATAGCCACACTGACTGCTTTCACTTATTAAAAAAATGCAAACAAATACACTTTTATTTAAGGTTGTATATCCTCAAAAATGTGCACAACATAGCACTGTGTATATGTTTTTATTGAGTGTTTTTTCCCCATCAACAAAATATGTGGAAAAAACTCGATTGTTTTGCTGCCTGACCTGGAGCCTGATGCTGATAAATGCGTGGGAGGGTGATAAAATGAACAGTACATTTTTTACTAGAATCTCTTTATCCAGACTGTGACTATGTTGAAGGAAGGGGGCATTTTCATATGCTCATTTGATGAGAGAGATCTGCAAGGTCAAAGGGGAATGGCTTGAGATACTTTGGTTACAGACAAAGGGCGGTTAAGATTTCAGAAATTGTTTTATGAGATGAGGTATGGTGTTCACTATCTGTTCTAAGTACTTTTTCTCTCTTTATCTTACGACATGGAGGCAACAGGGAATAATGCATATTCACCCATTCCAAGGCCTAAAAGGACCGTTGTCTGTGCTCCACTTGTTCGATTTTCAAATCTTTATATCCAAAGTGTGAAAATCACCTGAAGTATCTTTATATACCTTCCATGGGGCTAAATGATACTCCCTTCAGCATTTCTCACCACTCTTGCTGCACAGATATATTTTAGGAAGAAAAACATTTATGTGAGCAAGTAATTGATGTACAAACTAAACTGGAACATAGAACTGCATCATAGCAAACAGAGGGCTTACAATGCCACATTTTGCTAAATTCTGGACTCATTCCTCTCAGAAACTATGATGCTATCTAGACAAACATTTTGATATATGTATAAATGTGTATCCACTGTATTACAGAAGGGTAAAAACAGATATTGCTGGTTAAAACATCAAATTTTACCCTGTGTAACATTTATTGACAAAGGTTGACATGGGCTAACGATTGCCAAACGTTCTACTCACATCAGCATAATGGCCTTTCATATCACAGCGGTTACAATGTTTGCGCCAATAAGCTTTCTCAAGGCACTCTCTGGAATAGTGTCCAGGCAAACAGCAGTTTAAACAAAACCGTGCTGGGCAGTTATTTTGTAGGTGATCTCTCTCTGCACACAGGCAACAAGGGGGAATTTTCTATGGAGAAATACAAAAAGAAGGATCTTAGGTGAAAACATTTCAACCGTTTCAAGTATTTAAAAAATAACTACTGGTGAAAGACAAACCAAAATGAGCGCAACCCCCCACAAATCATAATGCTCAAACTTATGTTTTCTCAGCTGGGAAAGTAAGATTATAGTGTTTCTTCAAGAAATTCTGGTGATGTTGTAGAACAACAAGAGAAATACATGTTAACATTGTAATTCCATACACAGCACTTCCTGGTCCTTGTTTCTTCTCAAGTTTCATGAATCACTGCATACACTTGCACTACTTTCAACGAATCAACAACAATTGTGCTAAGGGGAAAGGAACATTTTGATTGAGACAAACTTTTCATACCTGAACACTGTGTGCTCAAATTTGGGATACAACTGGTATGAAAGATGTGTAAAATTTATTTAAGATGCAAAAGATGTGTAAAAACAAGTTAGATTATATTTCCTTTTTTAAAATACTGTTTTAAAAAAATGAAAAAGCTGTCTCACACATGCTGTGTGACATGCAACACAATCGATTCTAACGATTCACCTCTTTATCTATGCCATAAAAGTGATTGTTCAGACTTTTGAGATTCACATGTATGCACACTAGTGCATTTATGGAGTTATATAATCAAACTATTGAAAGCCTATTCTGAAGTTGTGACCGTTTAAAGCCAATTTCCCCAATGACTGAGTCTGTTATTAAAGGCTCAAATGGCCACTGGGTGGGAATGACTGATAGTCACTGAGAAACTCGTTTTACATAGACACGTCCATAAACTTGGAATAGGAAGCACTCTCAGAAGGTGTAGGCTTTGCAAAATTCGCAGAGCTTTTACAGTCTTTTCTGTTGAAAGCGGCAAAGTCATGCTCAGTGGAGGCTGCAGCCATTTCCACATAATATTTTACACAGTGGGTGTTTTTTTTAAAAAAATGAAGATGAATATTTCAGATAAAATTTCCCTGTTTGTTTTGTTGAAATCTCAGCTTTGAAGTCACATTTACTTTAATATTTTCTATGATGGCAAAGGGAGGTAAATAATCTTTAAAACGATTCTTTGCCAGGGCAATAGGTACTAAGTTTAGGTGTTGTTCCTGCCTTCATTTCCTGTAAATTGTTTCTCTTTACTTTAGTTCTCTTTCTCTGAGTGTCTGTACAACATAAAACTGTTAAAAAACATAAAATATTCTTTTAGGATCTGAACAATATGTCCTTACATTGTACTTACCTTTATTGTCTCTGTATTCATTTGCAATTGTCAGAGATTTTAACTTCATACAAAAAAAATCTTAACACCAACTAAAGTCCTTTTACACTTTGTAAATTAAAGGGACAAAGAGTCAGATCCAGATTAACACAGCTACCCCTCTGATTTATAAATTAAATTAGCCTTCTACAAGAGGCCTTATTGTCACATTTCAACCTGGAACAAACTTTTAAGCCAAATGACAAACCCTTGAAATAGGCTGTCTCAGAGCGGGTTCCCTCACCCTGAACGTCTCTTTGCAAGCAGTCCTCATACTCCCATTCGTAAATTCACCACACTGTACTTTATTTACACTGTCTTCCGTCGCCCCACCACAAGGCTTTTCCTGTGTATCGCTGTACCCTGTAGGCACTGAGTCGGGAGAGAGGTCTCACCTCTCTCAGATCCTAAGCTTCTTTGCCTAACCTCCCAGCCCCCTTGTCTCCTCCTTTCTGCTCCCATGCAACAGTCCCCAGCTGATGAGCTGGGTCCCCTTGTTAACTGGTTAATCACCCGGTCCTAATCAATTATCTCCCAATCTGGACCATACGAGGATGTTTATAGACTTCACAGTGTGGTGGCCAGCTCTAGGCCAACCCAAAAGAGTGTTAATTAGTAACCACAGAACAAGAGGCTGCCTCTAAAATAAACTAAAACATTGCCTTTACCTTTGGAGTAGGACAGTTTTTGGACAAATGACCCCGTTTATCACAATTTCTACAAGTCACATTTTTGTCTGTTGCGTAGTATCTGTTGGTGCGTCTCAGGGGTGCATAATTACCAATCTGTGCCTAGGGAAACAAGAAAAAAAATGTATCTATTATTTGGGCTTCTGTGGTTTAGTGCTTTGCTGAACTGTATTTCAGTAGCTGTCAGTGCTGGTAAGTTCAGTTTGAAATCTAATATTGTACTCGTACATTGTCAACCATTTAGCGCTGAAGTGGGTAGTTCTGTTCTCTTAAACTTTGCCCTACATGCGTTTAAATGACTGGCTGCTAAATCACTGGCAGATGTTTGGTCCTTTTTTTCAGACTAAAACAAAAGAATAATTAAAAAGGTTTGTCTTCTTTCAAAAATTTCAGTGAGGCCCTGGCTCTCTCATTCTAGGACGAGCTGTAGTTCCCCCCAAATTGCACATGTAGCTAACATTAATTTCAAATACAAGTCACCATACAACAAGGGTAGACACACTCCTTAGAAGAAATATAATGTTGTAGGGAGATCAATTAAAACTGCATTTGGCACCATGACAAAGTACAGTGAACCTTCAAAACTCACAAAACTGACCTCACACGTTGTCTCCACAGAAGCAGAGGAAGTTGATAATTCTTTCTCTTGCTCCTGAAGATTTATTTAGAACCAGTAAACATCAGGTTTTTTTTTTTTTTTTTTGTTTTTTTTTTTTTTTTTTTTTTTTTTTTTAAGAACAGACAGGATGTTGGGACAAGTTAAAACTAGGACAAGGTGCAGTTCTCACAAGCCAAGCTGAAAGACTGAGAGCCCCTGCACATGGAATAGGGTTGTCAGTTTTAGTTGGACTTATTCCTAGAGGTGTCATCACATGACAATCTTTAATTAAAGATTAATCTTTAATTCCTGGAGACTCCAGAAGAACTATGGAAGGCTAGTAACCCTAATATGGAAGCATTATTGGACCTTACTGGAGCTGGTTGTGAGACAGTGAGAGGGACTGTGTACCATGTTCTCCTCAGCGAGTCTTGGGCTATTAAGATTAACTTTCTCCAGACCCTCCAGAAGGAGGGGGTATATGCGATGGGTAAGACAAGAAGTCGTCCCACCAAACGATAAATGCATCATATGCAAGTGCCGTGAGAGGCTGAAGAGTCTGGTTCTGCTTCCGAGAGCTACTGATGTCTCATGGATATCTTTAAGAAAAATTAATAATTCTGCTCACATCTTTTCTCAAGTTTTTTTATTTTCTGTTTTTATAGGAATACCTGTGTAAATAAAAATAATTTTTTATTTTTTAAGAATTCATCTCTTCTTTCTGCCTATTCCATAGCTAGTATCATAATGTTCTGTTTGTGACATCACAGCTGGAAGCTGTGAAAAATTATTATGATGTTAAGAAAGAATTATTACTTCAAAATGAAAATAAGGAGCAGAGGTAGATGAACTCTTAAAAAGCAATTATCCTCTTTTCATGTAAACCAGTCTTACTGTTAGGCCCAAGAATTAATCCAGGGGATTCTGGGTAGTCCCTGAGCAGAGGTGCAGATGAATAAAGAATTATGAGAGAGAGAAACACAGAAATACAGTACATGATATATAGGAATGTTTTTTAAGTATATTGTTCATGAGGGAGCAGTGGGTCTATAATAAGGGGTTTTATTCATAAGGTTATGCCCCATCTTTTAAAAACAACCTACAACATTTGGAATAATTTATTAGGCTATATTACCTCTAGATCTTTATCACTGATGGACCAGTCCACTCCATCTTCACCTGCAAAACAGATATATTGTGAAATATATTCATGCACTGAAAGTTATTCTGTAAATTCAACCACAGGTGATTTCTATGTAATCACTGAAAGGAAATGAGACTAGATCAGTTTTAAAAGCACATCATTGGCAAATCTAGTTTCAGTTTCAGAAAAAGGACACTATCAATGTATTTGGCTCCAAATTTGACCTACCTTATAATTAATGTGTGCTCTTTGTCATGTGTGTTTTGTTAAACAAGTCATCTGCTAGGGAAGAGCTCACCCTATGGTAAGTGGCACAGGCACTGAATTCTTGCACTGCTGGTTACACAATTACATTTAACTGCTGTCTGTCATGGCACACAGAACCCTTAGAAAGTCCATGGTCATCCTCATGGACCGCAAGGATCTCAGAGACTCAAGGTGGGTGAGATAGTATCTTTCACTGGACCAGCTTCCACTGGTGAGTGACACAGGGCATGTCTACATTACAGACTTAAGTTGACATATGCTAGGTCGACTTACAGCCATTGCAGTCATTACTGCAGTGGCTAATGTTCACTCTACCTTTCTTCTGCCAGTGATGTGCATCCCCTCTCAGCCAGGAGTGTTGGCCAGCTGCTCGGGCTTCTTCCCTCCCCGTTCCCTGCCAGGGGTGGGGGAGGAATGGCCACTCAGGGTTCTTGCCTCTCTGAGCAGGGAGCTGGGAATAGACAGGTTATAGCTGCCCGGCTTTCTTGCCAATTTCACAGCTCCCACATGGAACCCCGAAACTGACAAGATAGCCAACAGCAGATGTAAATAACACAGTGTCTACACAGGCCCTGCCCCACCCTAACTGCACCAACATAAGCCCTACGCCTCTCACGGAGGTGGGGCAAAGTCACTGTAGTAGGGCACTTACATCTGCGGGACAAGGCTGTAGTGCGTACACTGTGGGGCACACACTACATAAAACAGCTTACGTCAGCCTAACTGTACAGTGTAGACAAGGCCACAAGCCACACAGAGCTCTTCTTCAGTGGAACAGAGATTGTTTAGCATATGTAGTCAGCACATATTGTAAGGAACCATTCAAGGTAGAGTGACCTGTTAACACCTCTGCAGTCATGGGACAAAAAGAGGAGATTAGTGGGTTACAGATTGTTGTGACAAACCATAAAGCCAGTGTCACTGTTCAATCCATGATTTTTGGTTATGAATTTAAGCTTTTATTTTGAAAGTGCTGCGCAGGTTTCCTGGGAGTCCTCATCCTCATTTAGTGCGCAGATGAAACAGTCTCCGTGCACTCAGTTCCAGAGCCTGAACCTGAACCGGCCTGCAGCAGCCCAGACCTCTAATGGCAGGGGAAGTCCTGCTCAGCCCTGCCTGGAGCATGCCCAGTCCAGACAGAATCTTTGGAGAATGCAGCTGCTAAAATCTAATACATTTTTACTGAGCGCGTGCAAACGGCAATTTTTCAGAGGCTTATAACTTGGCCAAATAGAGGTAGATTTTCATGGACATAGCGAAAGGAAAATTCCTGACACAAAGGAGCTAAACCTGCCAAATGTGAAGTCCCTGCTCCAAAGCTTTTCAAATAATGTCTTAACATGGGCAAAACAATGTATTTTTCCTTAGCCCCACACTTTGAAATAGCAAAAGCATTCCAGCTGAAGTATTTAAACAAAGAAACAAGCCTGAGGTAGATAACTGCTGTGGAAAATCTCAGCCCAAATAGTTAACATTTAGCAAAGTTATAATAAACTGAAAACAGGATCTTATAATGGGAAGTGTAGGACAACCTCAGTAATAAGTGATGCTACCAACCCTGCCTATGAAATGCACAAATAAATAATTTATTACCAGCAAAAACTCTAACTATAGAGTTCACTGATAATTAAAGGTGGCAAGCCCCCTCCAGTTATTTTTTAAATGTCAAAAAGGAGGGTAAAGGATGGCATTGGAGTGCAAATAAATATATTTTATAGCTATTTATCTAGTTCTTATATTGACCCCATCACCACGGTATCTGAGCACTTCTTCTAATACACCCCACATTATTTTAGAGAATAATGTCAAGTTTTCTGGCCCAGAAATTGTCTCCAGATATTGGTGTATGACTCCCATCCCCTTTCTTTAATGGAAGCTGCCAAAACCTCCGCTTCCCCTACGACAATTTCGAAGACGCAATACTGCCTTAATGCAAAAATCCATGGCATGTAGAAAAGTGCAACTGAGTGGACAGTTGAAAGTAATTAACACAGAAGCTAGGGAATTGATGGTGCTGTTCCAATTAAATCGCCCATTATTAAATTAAGTGTGATATCCTGAAAAACTGTAGACTTGAGGTCCAACTTATTACAGAGAACAGAGGGCCTTGGTTTTATTACTTAAAAAGGCTACATACTGAAAAATGAACAGTCCTGCTTTTGTATCCATTTAGAAAAATCTTATTTTTTGTACATGGATTTTCATTCATTTTCAATTCAATTGACACTGGTGAAGTTGCGATATTTTTGGGTGACTCTGAAAGAAGAATTTATGATATTCCGAGGCAGTGAATATGGCATTACTCGCTGGAAATTTTATTAAGCAGATCACTGAATACTGCATAGGTTGGCATCTGTACCCCCAAATACCTAAATTTTAAACTTCTTGCTGAAAAAATACTTTTTAAGTTTCAAAATTTTTTTGGTGGCTGTAGATGTGTATAAAAGTATTACAGACAGGCTGCCTTTTTTCTTAGTTGGAAAGAAATAAAAGAAAATAGGACCAAAAGAGAAACATTCTAGTGAAATTGTAGGAAAAATCTCTGAACACCAACATCAGATAAGTTTCAATACATAATTAAAACAAAGCCAAGTGAATGTACTTTTATTTAACTTGTATTTATTTATTTACTGCCAGGCAGTGTCCATGAGTTTTGGATAAACACAGATTAGCTGTCTTCTGCTCCCTGAGCTTTGCTGATCTCCCTTTTTGTCCCTGCTTCTTTACACCCAAACCATTCAATTTACCATTCTTTCTCCCACTCTGATGCGTGACCTTAGCATTAAACCTTGCCTACCACCTGCGCCGAAGCTCAACCAAACTACCAATCCCTGCTACATTCTCAAAGTAGTATACTGAGTATTTCTCTATTCCCATTCCAGCCCCCAGACCAGCAGTCTCCCAAGGCTAGCAAGCTTATTATATCTGTGCTGACTTGTAAGAGGCATCAGGACTGGTCTACACTACAGGGTTAGGCTGACGTAAGCTGCCTTGTGTCGACCCAACTGTGTAACTGTCTTCATTTAAATTGGGCTCCCACCCATGTAAGAGCCTCTCTATGCCACCACCTCCCGACATGGTGTAGAGTCGTGGCCAATATAATTAGGTTGATGCTGTGGCAGTGTAGACACTGCATTGTTTATGTCGACATTGCATTACTTATGTCAACTGTTACTGGCTTTCAGGAGTCACCCCACATTGACAATACAATAGATACAAGTGCTCCTGGTGAGGACATGCACAGCCGACCCAAGGAACCAAGTGCGCACACACAAAAGTGATTTTATAACTGTGTCAGTTGTATGCCGACGTAAGTTAAGTTGACAAAATTTTGTAGTGTAGACATACCTAAGAGTTATTGCTGGCAGGATCAATGGAAGAAGAGGTGGCTGAATGCCATTTGGCAGGAGAATGAGGGGTTGAGATGAAATGAGCTGCTTGGCAGCAGCTGGGAACAGATATGAAGTGACACACCCAATAGCTCAGAGCTCATAATTTGACCATCCATCTATCCCTATGATAGTGGAACCTGTGGGTTTGAAATGGGAGGGGAGAGAAAAATCAGGTGGCTAGTGTGAAGTCTTGCCAGGGACTAGAGCTGAGGTCATGCTGCAGGGTGGAAGAAAAGATGACTGAAGCAATATGGAACGTGGATGGAAAAGACACGCACAAGGGGACGATGTGTGAAGGTGACCCAGGTTCATCTGAAATTCTTGGACAAGATATGGATATAAAATAGAGAAATGCCTGTTACTTTAAAACAAAAGTTACATTTACCTGTAAGTCTGTAGGAAAATGAAACTTACCTTAAATTGGTATTAAATACTAACAGTGTCTCAACTGAATTTAGTGCAGAATGAGAATGTTTCAATCCTAATTTCTCATTTCCTGGTTGTTAGTAGGAAAAGGCTCCTATCAAGTAAAAACCATACAGTAAGACTATCTTTTTTTAACTAGACAGCTAAACTAAACTACATAAATAAATCTATTTTTTTAAAAAGTATAGTTATTTCTGAAGCTTGGAGAAAAAAAGTGGAATTTTTCTTAAAAGAAACAAAACAGAAAGTGTTGGGTTCAGAAGAGGATACTAAACTATTTCAAGATGGCACATGAAGAGAAGGGAGCTATCTTATAAGTTGAGAACCAGTGTTAACACAGCCAGTTCAGTCAGGGTGGATGTGGTCCACTCCCAATAATTTATGAAGAGGTGTCAATACCAAGAGAGGGGAAATTGCTTTGTAGTAAGTCAGTATGTGGAAAAATGTGCAAAGATTTAACCCCATGTTTTTAGCACTCAGTAACACCAATCAGCCATATTGTAATTCCTGTTCTTCTGGTGATTCGCATGTTCCCTTTTCACTTCACACTTTTGTGGGGGGGGCATGGCTGAAAAGGACTGTAAAAATGTAATGCAGCTCTTTACTAAATATCTTAGAAAGTGCTGTCATCTTTTTATCCATTTTATGTAGGCATCCACAAACATTTTGATAATGAAATTCTTTACATTGTCTATGGTTTCTTTGATAATTATTTTATTTATGCAAAAAGACCACTTTCTATGTTTTTAAACAGCTCACAGTGCCTTTGTGAAAAGATATTAACATTTTAAAAAGTTATTCTGATAATCTCCCCTGGGGCTTTCTCCATCTCCAGTAAGTGATTGCACCAGAATCTCATAGCCACCAATGCATGTGTTATTCAAAGAAAGCTGCTAATTTTCACATGGTATGAAGGTAAACTCCCACAACACAGACCTGCCACACTTAAATTATTTTATTTGTAATGGATTTTCTCATATTTTGATTTTTTCCCCATCTTTTTCACTTGTGGTAACCACATTAAGATACTTTTATTTGTTTATGATTCATTCATTCACATAACTTGATGAGAAATTTTACATGCCGTTTATTCTTCAGTTTAGCCTTATGAACTTTTTTGCATTTTGTATTGGAGGATGGGGAGGAGAATGGCTTTGTGTGCATCCAGTTGATATCACCATCCTGTCAGCTGGCAGGGGTTGGGGGATGTAGGTGAGAGAGGAAGGGATCAGAGTAAATGAGAATGGGGATGATAAATTTATAGTGCTTGGATGGAAATAGGAGTTCTGTGAAAGGGGCTTCTTCTATAAACAATCACACTTTGGTTACACTGGAATAACACACTATTATGGGATGGTCTGTAGAAACACTGCAGTTAAGGTTGCAATCATATTTCTGTTTAAAGCCAAATTTTCAAACTGCACTAAAATGTACATGCCTAATCTGAACAGTGTAAAAACTAGTATATCGGTTTAAGGCTCTGGGGTTGTGGGGCCAAGTGGGTATCTGAGATATAATCCCCCCGCTTCCAATTTGTTTTAAAAAAGTAATAATAAAATGTCCTTATAATCTTTTTTTTCCCCCCAGAGAGAGAGAGAATGGGAACTGTGGACAGTCTCCATTTATATCACTGGACTGCTCCTTTTGAGACCTAATGCCCAAGTATTGTAAATCAACTCCACAGCTCAATAGTTCAGAAGTTGTTGGACTTTCTTCTGGGTTTTATGGACTAGTGTGCTGCCGCAAGCAATACAAAGAATGTCAGCCCCATGCAGACTTCTAGCAGAGAGAAAAAGAGACACCCTCCCAGAAAATGCTCTGTATTCTAGGGGGAACGTGCTCTGGACTAAGAACCAGACAATCATGAGTCCAAGTCTCTTCTTCCAAAGAAAGAAAGAAGATGGCAAAAAAAAAAAAAAAACCATCAAAAAAACCCAAAACCAAAAACATGAAAGAGAACTGTTGAGGAAACTTCTGCCCCAATCATTGAAGAATAATATTGGGGAGCAATATCAATACAGTTCACCAAATGCACCTATAGAGGGTGCTACTGTGGAGTGGACAGGGGCCGGGAAGGCGGCAGTGGACCTTCTTGCTTGCCTCTGAGACTTGGCAAAGATGGAAAAATCCAGCAATTCCAAGCTTGGCAGGGCAGTGGATTCCCTTAAGAGAGAAAATACATTTAGGCTGAGCTACAACTTAACTGATTCCTTATCTATGACCCTAAAACTTGGGTTATTCTGCTACAACCAATGATCTAGGGATTTGAAGATGTCACCTTTGCAGTCAAGCATACAGCTTGGCCTGACTTTCAATCTCTGGGAAAAATGAGACCTTTTATACTACTAGGAACACTGCACTTCAAGTCCTCAGAGCAGGAAATCTGGGGAATTTTATCCTGTTCTATGGAGTGTTTAATCCCAGTCTAAAACTAATCGCATATCCAGTGTCTCCATACTAAGTTTCTTTGGTAAAAGTATGCAGTGAGCTTAATATCTGATGGCACTTGTGCATTCAACTTTACAATGAAAAGAACATATTCCCTAAAATAGGCGAGATACATTTCTTATGGTGGGAACATGGATGCAAGCATCCTTGGTTTCCAAATCACATTAAAATCTTAATTCCATAATTGCATTTAATCATAATATAAACACAATTATATTAGACTGTAAGCTTTCTGGGGCAGGTCCATCTCTGACTCTCATGCCTGACACAATGGGATCCTGGCTCTGAGTGTTGCCTCATTACAAATAATTAATAATAATTTAAAATTGGTAGAGAAAAATCCCCTAGAAAAATAATCTAGATTTTTTTCTACATAGACTAATCTAATGCCAGCAGGTTTTACATGCATCTGAAACTTCTTTAAAGCCATCTACTGGCCCAAATCTACGGGCTGGTCTTCACTAGCACGGGGGATCGACTGTAGATATGCAATTTCAGCTACGTTAATAATGTAGCTGAAATCGGCGTATCTACAGCCGACTTACCTGCCGTCCTCATGGCGGGGGCGGTCGGCGGCGCACTCCTCTGTCGACTCCAGCTTGCGCCTTTTGGCGAGCTGGCGTTACGGAGTCGACAGGGGCGCCGCTGGCAATCGATTTATCGCGTCTTGATGAGACGTGATAAATTGATCGCCATAAGATCGATCTCTCCCGGCTCTAGTGAAGACAAGCCCTACCAGCGAACATATACAGAAAGCCAACCCACACTGAAAACCCATACATGGAAAGGCAACCCACATATCAAAACATACGATTTCGCTTCAAATATAAAACAAATTGGTATATAGAAAGTTAAGGAAACCCCGCCTCCAAAGCGGAATATAATAATTTCAAGACCTGTTAAAACAACTTTAAACAATTTTACCAACCTATTACCTATGGGAGTAGACTTCAACTGTCATCACAAGAGAAGAAAAGTCTGACAGTTGGGGGCTATGACATGGTATTTATAATCCCTAGGCAACATATTCTCGTGGGGCCCACCACAGTGCTAAAACTGGGATTTTCAAGAAGGTTCATAAATCTTGAAGTACACATAAACTAAGAGTGTTTAATCTAAGTGGAGATGCTCGCTTTTCGTATTTAAAGCAGCCTTTTAAATACAAAAATTGGTCAAGTACTGGTACATACATTTTCTTTTAACAGTTTTTAAAAGGTTCAGGACTGCTTCATAGTTCTGCTCTGTGTAGTGTAACTGTTCTAAAGTTTTTTTATCTATGAAATATTTAATTCCTCCTCATTTTACTGCCTTTCTTTTCTGTTTTTGTGTGTGTAAGATACTCTAAGAACTGTAATGTGAATAAAAATATGTAGAGCAAAAAGCAGTAAATAGTGAATATATAATATTTCACATTCTTGAAGAGTATGTATCATGCAAAATTGTATATAGATACACATGTATAAATTAAAATATACACCCACACACCAGGTGGGGGGATGTATATTTTATAAATGTGTAATTTTCCATCTGTTTTGTGTATTCTGTGACAGATATCTTCTCCCCAAAGACTTGGCCACTGCTGCTAATGTTAATTCACAAAACTCAGTGGCTCATGGTTTTCAAAGCTTAGTGCAACATTTGCAGAACAAAGTAGGTTTTTCTCTTTTTTTGGTGGGTACAAGTATGGGGACCACAGGAACAGTTAAATTCATGGCATGGTTGGTCTACCACACAGTCGGGGGAATTCTTTAAATAGAGCCTGTCACTCTCTTTGCCCATCAATGGGATTTCCTTCTCAAACTGCTGATTCGTTCAGGTACACAACAGAGGAAATTTCAGTTAACCTTTGTTTCACCCCGGGGAAAAATCTGTCTGAAAAGTATAAAATGAATAGATTAAAAAAAATAAGTAGCTCAGCTGCGGGGCTATTCTTTCAATTGTTCACAGCAGTCAAAGTTAAACAGAGGAAAGCAGACAAACCTGAACATTTTATTCCCACTGGAGAATAAATGTATAATATATAATTTAGAAATCCAATTGTCTATACTTTGATTTTTGATTTGGCCAAGCAGGACAAAAACAGAACTTGCCCTCACACCAAACATTCACCTTTTGGTCTTGTCTTGTATGGTTGTGGAAAGAGAATTACTAGTTTCTTTGAACAGGGAGGCATTTAATTAAGTTGTCTTTTAAGATGCCAACAATTGGTGGTGGAGAAATAAATATGAAATATTAAATTTGAAGGATGCATGAACAGATAAAACAGACAGGCAAAATATATTTAGAAAGTAAATATTGAGCATTTGTTTGTTTTTTTAAGTGGAACGATGACGACAATGACAAAGTGGTCTCACATTAAGGTCTCTTCTCTGGAATGTGTGTGAGAGAAGTTGGCTTAGAGATAAATTATTTCAGCAGAGGAAGACAAACAGTCTTTTTAATTTCAATTCTTAAATGCCTGGGGCCTTGGACCACAGTGTAGATTCTCCTTGGACTTGTACTACGTGTTCAGGAATGCTTGCTGTAGAGATCAGGTACAGATATTTTATTTGGTTGACTATAAACAAAGCCTGTGTACTCTAGGGCAAGGTCTCTGGTCGCCTATACTCTACCATGGCAGACTGCAAAATTTGCATCAACTTAGCTTAAATAAAAATGAGGTTTGAATCAATTATGAAAATGAATAAGATGATCAGAACAGCAGATCCTAAACTACTTACTTGGATATCCAATGCCTTATTATCACTACATATGAAGTGTTTGATGGCATACCCTATTTTTTGTACTGACACATGTAACCACCACAGAAGTTGTCATGGGGGAAGCTGGAGGTTTTGGCAACTGGGCAAGGGACAGTTGAGCTTTGGGCAACTGAGATGGGGTGGTCAGGGCCAGTGCAAGGATATTTTATGCCCTAGGCGAAATTTCTACCTTGCACCCCCACTCCCCCACCTTTCCCCCCAGGATCATCGCTTATTTTAAACTTTCAAAATACTTTCAAAAATACACCCTTTTTAGTCACGTATACTTCCCTCCTTCATTCTTTCACATCAAAATCGACATTTTATTCTACCTTTAGAATATCCAATTATTGTTATTAATAACATTTAGAAAATTAGAATGGCAGATACCCCGTCATACAACTGGCAATATCAATATGACAAATTTCAACAACCTACACATGCATATTCGCACATAAACATATACACTCAAATACTTAACACACACACACAACTGACACAAAGTATTAGCGAAATGATGCAGCAGCACTTGCCAGAATCTTAGATTTGAAACAACTCAACAAAAATAGTTCGCCTCAGTTGACAACCTCTGAAAGCTTGTAAACTTAGCATTATAAACAGCTGTCAGAACGGGTAACGGCTGCGCACGAGAAAAATGACATCATTGCTACTTTGTACTGTAGTGAAGCAGTACACTTCTGCCCACAATGCAGACCTGGCGTAGGCTATAGTTGTAATGTCCGAGAGAACAAGAAGTTAAAATGCACGTTCAACAATGTTTCTCTTCTTTATTCATTCATTTTCCAGCAATAGTGTAAAAAAAATTTAGGGCACCGCTTTTTGGCACCCCCAAATCTTGGCGCCCTTGGCAGCTGCCTAGTTCACCTAGTGGTTACATTGGCCCTGGGCGTGGAGACAGGATGATTGTAGGATAAGCACATTAGCTAGAAGTTTATGCTAAAATAATCATCAGTGAAACTGTTAATGTTGACAACGAAATGGTCATCTTTAGGTTACAGAGACAAAATCCCATTGATACAAAAGGGACATATCACATTTTCAGAGCTATTGTTTCAGTCTGCAGTTGGAGGAAGACACCACTGCAATAGTTTGTAACATGTGGGTTATGGTTGAATTCCACAACAAATGCTGATACCCAAGACTCATGGATTCCATAGTCCCAAGGTACAAAAAAGTTTAGATTTGATTAGAATTGATTATTACTTTTGGGGAAAAAAAAAGTCACTTATTATGCTTCCTTTCCCTCCCCTTCCCTCCAAGGGCCATATTTTTCACTTATTTCTGCACAGGATTGTGTATCACTTTTAAGTGAAAAAAACTGATTAAATAGTGTGGTGAATTTTTTCACTGGAAAATTAGTCACTGCTAAATATGCTTTCTAAATGGTAACTGAAACATGCCTATTAGTATCCAACCAACATTCATTATTGTAGTGCCTAAGTGTTTTACAGGAAGACACAAGGTGGGATATGGGACCAGCAAGACCACAACTACACATTTTATAGGAAGACAATTTGCTGTGGATAGGTGTTCTCCCTGCATGATGCGCAGCAGTTTTGTTTCTTTATTACTCCTGTGGAAGAAGACAGACAGAAAGTTCTTGTAACTTCTTCTGAAGGAGGCAAGATTTGAGATCATTCTAATTTCCTGAGGAACACAATTCTGCAGCTGAGAGTTTGTCATTAAAGAGGTCTGTCTGCAGCTCTCATAAGACTTATTCTTGGTAGAGATGGCTCCATTGTTCCGGAGGTGGATAGCTGACACAGAAGGTCTTGATCATGAAGAGAGAGGCTATCCCTCAAGCAGCCCAAAACTAACTCAGAGAGAACCTTAAGGGTTAGAACCAAGACTTTGAATTGGATCCCGTATTCATTGTGGAGCCTGCATAATGACCACAGCATTGGGTTGATAAGCTCCAGCTGCCATATTCTCAGCCAGTTGAGTTTTGCCCTCTTCGGACCCCGCCCCCAGGTTTGCATATTCATTCTAAGGTACAAGGCTGAGCACTAACCAAAGCCTGGAGGTCATGACAGCATGAATCACCATGGCAAGGTCTGTACCTGTCAGTACCCAGCAGAGTGTCCAGGTCAGACGCAAATGGAAAGAGATATTCCTAGTAGCCACCAATCTAAATATTGGCAAAGAATATAGCTCGCCAAGGCCTGCACCATTTTGAAGATCTGTGGGCTGTCTCCTTTGTTGGAAGGTGATGGAATTATGCCAATTTTAGTTCTTCAAAGCCTCTCCCTCATAGCAGCATCACTGTTGCTTGGCCAGCCAAATGCTTTTAATTTATATGCTGATTTTACTGTTGGTGCTAGGATAGCTAAAGACTTCATTTTATTTGCACTTGGCATGAAGGAGATGTAACAGCTTCCACTGTTGAATACTAAAGACATCTGAGTCCATGTTCATATTAACTGAGGTATACTGAACTCAAAATTGTATAATTAAATACTGTTGGATACTGATTATTTTCTGTATAGGAAAAGGTAAATATTTAATCACTTAATTAATTGAGGGTTTATATTGTTTCACAAAAATGACAATTGAATTATCAATATAATGAATGACCAGAAGATTGAAATTGAGTATTCAATAACATACGTCTTCTCCATAACAATGTAAAGAAGGACTGGAGCATGGTGAGTGGTGATGGTTCAGTTCTTCACTGAACATAACTGTAGAAAATCTAGCACCTCAGCTAGGGAGTGTAGTCTTGCAACAAAAACCCTCCTTCTGCAACAAGGAGAAACTCAATCCTGGATTCATTAATATAATATACTGCTAACATATCCTCTCGCAATTCCAGGCAAGAAATAAGACTTTGGAATCTTGTTCTGTCAAATCTCGATGTTAGAGACACAAGGTGGGTGAGGCAATATCTTTTATTGGATTATTATATTATCACACCCATCTTGTCTCTCTAACATCCTGGGACCAACATAGCTACCACAATACTGTTAACAAATCTCTATATAACATTCACCATGACAAAGTCACTGTGCCCAACAGAGATCTGGAATAAGAGATCTGGTAGCGGCAGTTTGCTTGAAAGACATAAAAAGAAAATTTCATTGTGCATTTAATGCATTTAGGTCTTTAAAATAATTACTTTTTAATATGGGCCAATACTCTGAAGTCACGGCTTGCAACAATACATAGGAATCCAGGCTTTGAATTTACCCTGCTTTGTTTGGAGCCTATTTATCTGGTGTAACAAGATGGCTGTATTGTAACTTACATATTGTAACACATAACTGCAACATTCTGGAAACAAATATTTCCTGCTTATCAGGAAATATTTAAAAAATTTCCATCTTTTAAAGAAAGCAAGAGAAATGCCCTTGTCTCAGACAGATCAGTAAGTTTTCTCTTTTTATAGCATGGTTGAAAAGAAGTCTCTTGATTAGATTCATGTTTAGCTTTCCTCAGATGCATTCATTTCAGTTGAATTGGTCCATCCAGCGGCTTGCACAGGAATAAAAAATTGGTTGCTTGTGAGGGAGGCATTTTCTGTGCCCCTGCACAACCCAGAGGAGCAGGTTCACCCCCACCCTCCGAGCCTATGTGGCCAGAAGTGCTGGTTCATCCCGGGGCTGGTAGAGCTCTCATCTCCTGCCCTGGCCTGGGGAGCTCACTCGCCCGCTCCCCCAACCCCAATGGTTGGAGATGGTTCTCCCCACCACGGCCCTGGGGCCGGATGAGCTGGCTTTCCCCCGGAAGCCAGAGGAGCTGTATCTCCCCCATGACCCCAGGGAGAGGAGGAGGAGCTGTCATCTCCTGGCCTGGCCCTGGGCCAGGGGAGCTTTCTCTGCCTGCCCCAGCCTGGAGGAGTTCTGTGCTCACACTGATTGGGGTGGCTCGTGCCCCCTGGCTTACTCCCCCCTGCACACACCCCTGGGTCCATCAATGTTCAACTGAATTGCTGGCCTAAAACAACTGTTTAGAGGCCAACGGTATCTCAGACCTATAGCACAGCTCTTTTGCAAAGGATGAAGACAATAGAATAATAATTACCTAACATTAAGATAGAATGGAAACAGTTTGAGCATAAACACCTTATTCTCCAAGTACAAAATATAAGGAGAATTAGCCGTTGTAGATTGGCTCTCACTGGTTGATGTTATTGATACTAAAAATGCACTTTAGTGACCACAGGTATGAGCAGCATTCTGCTAAAGGCTCTAATTTTTCAGCTCTGGAAGCATCTGAATAAGGTGCCAACAAGTGATAGTTCACTCACATGTGGAACGACACGCAGCAACACTTACAAATATACAGTTGGACATGTGAACTCTGGGAAACATTGTATGGAACTTTTAATGCAGAAATGGGTATCAGAGACAAACAGGACTCAAGGACAGTCTAGAACTCATAAGTGATAATGAGCAGCCCAAGTTTAAAAGAATCATGGAAAACAATGGAGCAGACCTCTTGCTAGAAAACCACTGAAAATACCTCTGCAATTTAAGACATATAGTCTTCATTAAAAAGATCTGTTGTACCTCTTGAAAATAGTAAATCAAAATTCAGCAGCATAACTCGGAAATTTCAAAACTAGCTGAAGAATGTGGCCATTGCCTTAAAGCAGGAGATTCAGAGCAGCTGGAGGTTCTGATGCCAGGGCTAAGACTAAGAACTAGAACTGATTATCTTAACCTAGAGATATCACCTGTGTCACGTCATAAGCAGTGCCCTTTTTGATCTTTCTAAAAGGCCTTGATCACAGAGGTAGAGTAGGAAAGACATACAAGATACTCTTGAGGAAAAATTATGTTAGGGAGCCAGGAACTGCAACTTCAGGAACAGAATTAAAGGCACTTTACAGATTTCCGTGAAGGGAGGAAGATCTGTTTGAGGAAACTCCCAGCTGATGAAGATTGGAATAACCACAACATCCTTGACAGACCAAGCATTCAGAACACTGTATTTCCACCTCAGATTGCCTACTTATATATTGTCCTTGGCGGGAAAATTAAGGGCCAGAGGAGTGATTTGATCCAGGATCCACCATTCCCGAAGCAAGGTACCCTTTTGACATATTAGTCAAGAGCTAACACCCCTCTTTGTCCATTATGAAATACATAGCAGTGTGCTATTAGTGAAGATTTGTTCAAACATGTCTTTAATGTGTGGGAAGAAAACACAAAAATACATTAATCATACTCAGCTCTAAGTCTGGTCTCTCTGAATTTCTAAGATCTTAAACCGTATCACAATCTAAGCAAGTTCTTTAGGCCATTGCCCAAAGCATCCACCAGAATCGTCACTGATTGCTGAGAAAGACTGAAAGGTGCTCCCTTGCAGACATCCTCATGAATTGCCTGCCTGAAGAGAGTGTTGGATCTCCTGAGTCAGTGTCACCAGAAATCTTAAGCTATCTTGCCCAGGGTGATACACGGTCTTTAACCAACTCTGCAGACACAGTGAGTCTAGCTAACAGGATTAAATATGTTCAGAGACCATGAGACTCAGAAGTCGCAAGAACCACCATATGCTGTTTCGAGGTTGAGATGTTGCAAATAAAGCGGCCAGATTTTCATAGGGGCAAAACAGCCAGCAGCTTCCCTGGAGAACAATGCTCCAAAATGAGGGTTGAGTTATTTCAAAAAATCTGGCCGCTTATTTAGATGCCTAATTGGGAGCTGACGGGTGCTAAGGACTTTTGAAAACCTGGCCCCTTGAGGTTCATGTTTACATGTAGGGAAGAAAATAGATTTCCTTGTAGAGATTGTATCCTTGAAAATTAGTTAGCTAGGGAAGAATACATATGGATACTTCAGTGTTGTAAAAGAGCAAGCCACAACTGTCAGCCATTTGGTAAACGCTCTAGCAGCTATAAAAAATCCAAAAAGTAGTATTCGGTATTGATAAAGATAATTGCCCTGACAATGAATGTTAGGTATTTTCAATGACTTGGCCTAATGAAAATACGGAGTGGCAACCCTGATGTCAGGGGCCATAAACCAAGCTTGAGAATTTAGGGAAGTTAATAGCACACAGAATTTTACCCATCTGTGGTCCTTGCTCAATATTTCAAGGTTCAGTATGAGACAAAGTCATCCAGCAATGAGAAAATAAAGAGACTAGAACTCCTCCTTTTTTATATTACTCTTTTATTATACCCACACGCAAATATAATTTGGTGTTATGAAGAAATACATAGTCTCATGAGAGGCTTCCCATAAGGGGACAAAGAATGGGGGTATCCTTTCTGAATAATTTGTAATACCCGTTTGTCTGCGGTAGTTCCACTCATACTGCAGAAAACAGAGATGATCCCAAAAGGAGGATGGTAAAGGGTGATAGTAGTCCATAAGTAGCAGAAAAAGGTTCCCAAGGGAGTTGTTAAACCTGCTATTTATCTGCAGAGTTTTCAGATGGTGCAACAGAAAAAAAGTTGAGGGCTTTGATTTCTGCTCTTCTCCTCTGCACCTAGAAAAGCGAGATTATTAGTAATGATCAGCGACTTGCTGAGGAAGGGACTGCTTCTGGAAGCACAATGATGTCAACTTTCTCTTAGTAAAGCATACCTACAAGAGTTCCAAAAACCTAAGGGAGTGCCTTGTGTTCCAATTTCTTCAGAGAGTTATCAGACATCATAGTGAAGAGAACAGGGCCTTTCAGTGGCAGATCTTCCATTTTTGACCAGATCTCAGAACATAAAGGGGCCAGAGGCCAGTATTCTTCAACTCTTGCCTCTGAAGAAACTGCTGTGTCAGATGTGTCTTAAGCAGCCCGCCAGACACATTTACCTATCCTTTGGTATCAAGTATCAGAGGGGTAGCAGTGTTAGTCTGGATCTGCAAAAGCGACAGAGTCTCCTGTGGCACCTTATAGACTAACAGACATATTGGAGCATAAGCTTTCGTGGGTGAATGCCCACTTCGTCAGATGCACCTGGTGAAGTGGGTATTCACCCACAAAAGCTTATGTTCCAATACGTCTGTTAGTCTATAAGGGCCACAGGATTCTATCTTTTGGTATTCTGCCATGGTAGTCTTGGCTTCTGTTTTCCTCTTGTGCAGATGTTATAGCAGTGGGAGAAGTTCTCTCACAAACAAAAATCCTACCAGCAGGAACCACTGGTAAATTGCAAATCTCCTTTGCAGGGATGTAAACAAGTACAGCTTTCTTCCAAATAAATCCTGCCAAAGTAATAAACAGAGATGCTTTTTGGCATGGTACTAAAATCCCTTAGATTCACTAACGAAGTGAGCTTTGCAAGCAAGAGAGGCTAGTAACACAGTGACATATGACGGTTCTGCACACATTTTCAAATTACTATAGAAAGATACTGAAGAAAGACAGATGAGAAATCTTACTATCAAAGGCCCCAACCCTGTAATGTGAGCTACACACAGGAAGACCCTCCCACCCTGTTGCAGCCTCAGTTACCTTCTTTGGGAATCTGCACGGGTGCAGTGGTGGGCCCATGTGGATCCATTTGCAAGATTGGCTCTGTGCTTGCATAAGTTTTCATAACAACCACTTTGCAACTTTGGCTACAAAAAGGAAGGCGGATGTGCATTTGTCACACCTCAAGTAGTAAGGTGGGATTATCTAGAAGTTTTTGTTTCAGACTAGCCCAACATAATGAAAATATGTGAAGAGTACAGACAGAATATTGACCCTGTTTGCCAGAAGGTCCCAAATATTGGTTGAAGAAGTTTGCTGGGGAGTCGCTCCAAACACTGAAGCCAATAGCAATGGTACTTGATTCTGTACAGAGGAATTCATGCTCCATTGCTGAAGCTGCTGATGTGTGGAAGAAATGGGGCAGGGGGGAGGAGAGAGAGGGAGAGAGAGAAAACCTTTCACTGAATTGCAATTAGATGATGGCAAAATGTGTCAAAATAAGCATTAAAATCAAACCATTCCATTTTCTAAGGTCTATGATTGATCCTTGCGTTTTCCAGTTTCCACTCACAACTAGGGTGACCAGACATCAGTCCTGATTTTTGGTCTCTTTCTTACAGAGGTTCCTATTACCCTCTTCACCCCCTTCCCCCTCCAGCCTCCTTCACGATTTTTCACATTTGCTGTCTGGTCTCCCTACTCACAACAGAGGAATCAGCACTTGCTCATGATTATGCAGAAGAGGTTTATGTTGGATGTAGTTTTACTGGCACCAGTATCTGAACTGTAAACCAAATCTCCTCTAGTTTCAAAAGTCATGTTCCACAGTGAAATACTGAAAAATGTAACAACTATTCATTCCTGGAAATCTCATCCTGGTAGAAAACAAGAATGTGATCAAGACAGCAGTGTCTCAGCTGTTAAACAGTGTCTTCTGATGATGTTGGATGATAGTTGGGTTTGGTGCATTCTAAGATTAGAAACCACATGAAAACAGTAAGAGTTTCAAAGTTCACTTTCCTTGTCAAGCATTTTAATTCTGAAAGGTTTTAAGCACCCTCAGTGAATTTAAATAATAGAATTCTGTAGTAATTGACTTGTGATTTGAATCATTGATTGCAATTTTGTTTAAAGGAAGGTTTTAGGAAAGATTCTGATGTGTTAACACAATCGTGAGTCTGTTTACATAAAAATAAGTTTTAATAAATTTGACATTTCTTTAAAAAATGTTCTAATTCCAAACAACATTTTCAGCGTTAACATTGAAGTGAGGTTGCTTTGTATTGGCAAGGATTTTTATTCGACTTTAGAAAAATGTTTTGAATTAAAATTCAACTTTTTGTCCTTTCACTAAACTTAATTATAAATTTTAATCTAAAATTGTAATAGTAAACATTTTCAAATGAGTTTGCAGCTCAGTAACACCGATTTAAAATGTATAATTTTTTAAAAATCGGGTGGTCTGAAAGAACTATCTAAATGACCCCACCTTGCTAAATAGTGAACAAATTAATCAGCTTGAATTGCATAAACCAAATGAAAGACCCAAACACTGACACTGTGCTCTTACCCTACTTTGCTAAATAAAAAAAAGAGAAGAGACCAAAAACACCTGCATAGGGGACAACCTCTCCATAGCAAAAGACTCCAAACCAAATCTGAGGGCAATAATCATTCCTGCCACTTTTGACTCAGTTTTAGCCCATCATATGTATGGAAGTTCTACGTAAAGTTTACACTTCTGTTTGCGAAACAGATTCCGCTGCAGGCTATCAACGGCTACAAAGAGCAGCTGCTTCCACCACTGAAGAAGAGGATAAATGCCTCATTCAGAGAATGCAACCTACTAACCTTCCTGCATTAGATGATAGTCCATTTGCCTCTCCCAAAAAAAGAATACTTGATGCAGACAATCTCTCCAACTACCACCCTCTTATGTTCTGTAAAATTCAGAAGGAATGGACAAAAAGCACCAATAAAATGTGACGTCCAACATCCTGAACCTCTCACAACAACGTTTCAAACCAGAACATGGCACCAACACAACTCTGATGACAACAATGGATGAGTTATTCAGTGCTTTCTTCGGGTAAGTTTACACGACAATTAAACATCTGTGACTGGCCAACATCAGCTGACTCAGGCTTGTGGGGTTGTGAAATTACAGTGAAGATGTTCACGCTCAAACTGGAGACTGGGCACTGGGACCCCGTATGAGCCTGAACATCCACACTACAGTTTTACAACCCTGCAGCCCGAGCCCAGCAAGCTTGAGTCAACTGACGCAGGCCAGCCACTGTTGTTTAATTGCTGTGTAGACGTACTCTTGGAGGCCCAAGGTATGGGCGCAGGAGTAAGACAGACACCACAAGCTGGCTCAAGGAGACCCAGGTGAATTGGGATGGCCACTCTTCCTTCACACATTATAGCTTTAACATAACAAATAAGCAGTAGAGGAGGAAAATGGATGAGACTTTGGGTGGCCTTACATCTATATCATCCTCCTCAACTGACTGATGGAATCCTATCAGCTACATTGCGTAGGAACAGGTAGATGGAGTGCAAGGCCTCACTGACAGTAAGGATAATCACACGAGGCTTTTGGGAAACTAAGAGGTGGAAGGCCCAGGTCTTTCCAGTGCCGGTAAAGGGAACTAACAGAACCAAGCAAGCTCCAGCTGACTGATCCAGGTAACAGATACAAAATCTAACTGTAACTAGTAACTGTTTCACGAGTAAACAACTCCAATGGCAAGTGTCTTTCGGAGGGTTAAAGAGAGCACATGACCTTGAACGAGTCTGGATCTATATTGACAATTCAGAAAGTCTCCTCATTATTAAGGCTTACAATATTTGAATTCTCAAATATTGAGTTTTTAAAAATGAAGGCCTTATAAAAGGTAGCAGACTAGTAAAATGTAGGCATTCATATAGAAAAAGATATGTCATGTCTTAATTTAGTGACAACTTTAGATAATCTTGCTTTAAATTCTTGCTAGGTTGGCTACAAATAAATTCCTGGCTACTAGAAGTTCGTGTCCCTTTTACTTCTGTTACATACCATTACATGCCACTGATTCAGAAGTCAGTCTAAGATTTGATTCTGTGGTGGAACATATATTTGTGAATTCAGTTTTCTTGTCTACTATATAAGTTTTCAAATCACATATTCCGTTTAAAGAAAATGTATGGAATGTAAATTTGATATGCATTCTTTTATTTCTAGAGCTCACTTACTTTTCCCATGTGTTCAATCTAATCTATATTTTCTACAGAGCTAAGAAGAACAGAAATTAGATCAATGGGGGGGGGGGGGGAAAGGAAGAAGAAAGCATAAAATGTGGCAGCATTGCCATTCCTATTTCTTACAGAAGTGAGAAAGTAGTTCTTGGGGTGGGGGTTCAGCAATGCTGTGATAAAATTAAATCTGCTTCTCAGTAGAAATTTATAAATAATTCTAGAAATCTAGAAGGAACAGCATGACTAGTACAAACTACTAGGCATAAATGCTTTCAAGTGAATATGCTAGATCATAACAAACTTCACTTAAGTTAGTTGCCATCTATATTCAAAACCTGGATATTATTTATCTAGGAAGGGAATGCCCAATTATCCAAGAAATCAACCATTAAGTGGCCACTCTAAAGAAATATGTCTAAAAGGTGTTCTAGAAACATTAGCTTGCCTTTCATCACGGTCCCTGACAACATGTTCTATCAGAATTTCACATCTGCCACTGACTTAGTGATTTTCTACAAGATTTATTATAATTATATTAAAGATTTATTATAATTTGATTCTAGAATCTGCTTATCTTCAGGAAATACTAAAAAAACTTTCCTCTTTAACAAAGCCTTACCACTACAGCAAGAATGACATTCTCACAACACCAACACGATCCTTCTACCTACTTATTTCCCTTCTAAAAAATACAAAAATATATCAGAACTTTTATACCCCTAGAACAGATGAGAGCCAATGGTTGCATGAAGACCATTACGAACTTCCCTACTGCTGTTGATTTTAAATGGAATACACTGAGATACTTTGGTGGTGGATAAAACCTTTAGCTGGACAGAGAAAAATACTCATTGTATAATCACATATTTCAATAAAACAGCTTCAGGATCAGATAAATATATAGTAGTTTTTTTAAATGAAACTCCTGCAGTTGTCTAACTCTTTATGATGCTCACTCCTTATTCAAATCCCTAGACATTTATTTTACAAAATACACACATTAAATTAAAACTTAATCTATCATTCCTTTTGAGCCACAAGAGAAATTACATCAAGAGTCGCTGTATTTGTGTTTGTTACACACACCTATTACATTTTAGAAGACTTCCCCATAAATTCTTTTATGAACACAGAGTAAAATGACAATGGCTTAATCTGAAAACATCCAAGTGTGAAAAAAGAAAAAATGAAGGCCAGAACCTGACCCTCACTTCAGCTCCTTTGCACTTCTCTGCCAGTACAAGCAGACTATAGAGCCAGCTTATCCAGCCAGCTGAGGATTCCCTCAGTGTGGGGAATTTCTGGGTGGCATAGCTGGTTCTACGCCACTTCCCGTGTAGCCCTCCTGGGCACCATGTCTTCTCTAAATTGCATCAGAGGACAAATCGGCTTCTAGCCAACCCCAGGATAAGGGAGCAGCAAATGGTGGCTTAGAGCCACCTTTGCCCTTCCCTCCTCAGCTGTACCAAACTGAGCTCAACTGCAGCTGAGGACTGAGCCTGAAAGCTCAGATTTGGGGATCTGAGAATTCAGTTTATCTATTCATATCATATTCGTGGTATATGTGGCCCGCTAATTTACTATGCTAATCTTCTTTCCTGGACTCAGGGTGCAGGCATTTGTTTATATCTTCTACTGACATTTAATGCAAGGCCTAGGCATTGTTAAATGTTGAATCCGTTAGTCTCAACAGGAAAGTCAGTAGGGCTTTTTGTTTCAAAAACACATGAAGTGATTTTGTCAAAAACATATTTTACTTGATGTAATATGCTATTTTCTTACGCCAAGGGGAAAACTCACATGATTCCGTTGGGGTAAATTTGGATACTGTTTCCAAAGATTTAGCATGCCACTCCACGCTCTCTGAATACTGAATAATGCATTCTTGTAAAAAAAGAAAATACCCTAAAAAACCAAAAACCCCTCAACTGTTCTTGCAGTCAGACAATTTAAAAAATATTAAGTTCCTATTAACACAGTGTCATCTTAATAAGTTCAAACATTATTAAACATTTCCCTATGGGAAGAAAAGCAACTTGTTCTAAAATAAGTAGCTGTATATTTTTGGAAGGTAATTCTCAGATTAAGAAATGCAAATGATTTTTACAGTTTGTGTGCCTCAAAGTAAAAAAAAAAAAAAAAAAAGACAAAAAAAACTAATGTAAGATAATACTGCTTACGCATGAACATCAAGATGCCAAGGGACGCAGAGCAATCCTCAGTCTAACGTTTTCTATGGCACAGACTAGTGATCACACGATACTGGTGATACTCTCCAGTTACCCTTGGCAACCCTTCTCAACTGTAACGATGCTGCCCTACAATAGCTTTCAGTGGGCAGCTTTCTCTTCCCTTAACTGAATGCTTTGGGACCATCTGCGTCGGTAAGCATAAAAGGCCAGCCTGCCTGTGGGCCCGTCACTCTGAACACCACCTCTCTGACCCTGATTAAATACAACTTTCAATCCTTTTTGTCCTCCCTGTTGACTTCTCCTATTAAGGGAGCCCTTTGACAAAGAAAGCGGAAGGGTGGACTAACTGCCCCCAAGAAAGGTGATGTCTGATACTGCTCAACATAAGGATTAGCAAGCCAATACATAACAAAAGCAAGTTTGGGGGAGGGAGAAGAGGAAAAGAAAAAAAAATGGTTTTAGCCAGGTCTTTTGACTAATTCAGTGGGTACACAATTCAGTAAATAGCTATACAAGAGGCCTGCTTTGAAAGAAACAACTACTGCAGAACAATGATTTGGGGAGATACCTTTCAGCATCAGGACACAGGGCCATGACATTGACAAGAACACTAGATATATCATTTGCCAGATACGCAACTTTTTAAAATCAAGTGAATTTTTGGAATGGGGAAGGTTGGTGTTGAAAATCGTTCTCAAAGCAGGTCTGCTTCCTACGGAATGCCTTCTCAAAAGTAGCTTGCTTAGTGTCATTAAAATAAACAACTTACCAAGCAGAAAGGTACAAAATCATGAATGACAAAATACAACAGGTTTGGCTAAAGACAATGTAAATGAGTTACCAGTGAACACCCTGGCTTCCCTTTTAGTATGGTGGCTGAGCTACTTCCCTTCTTCCCCCCACCTCCTCTCCAGCCCCCGCCCAGCCCGTGACCCATGGTATCTTGCTGCCGAGAGGAGCCCTTTATACTGTCAAAACATTTAAGAGGCAGCTTCATGTACCCACTCAAGCTTTCACATTACTTAGGAAAAAGAAGGTAAAAGAATAAAAATATTTCTGAAGTATAAAAGGTTCGTTTTTGGCTAGAAAAGACTTTTAATAGCAACAGAATTTACAGCTCTGACTCATTCTGAGCTGGAAACCCAGTGACACGCAGCACGCAGTCCAAACCCTGTAAATGTATCAGAGGTTCCAGCTACACACAGCATCTTGTGCAGGAGCAGACACTTTAAGCAGTGTTGTGCACTAACTGCTCTCATGGTTCTGTTTAGCATTAAGTAGAATTGACCAGCCAACTGACCAAACACTCTGAGGCAGCTTTCTAGGTTGGTTGTTGCAGAAACCCAAGATGATGGGTGTGGGGCAGTTTGGGAAATTTCACTGAGAAGCTGCACTGCTCCATCTATGCGGCTCCAATAGCCTTTGCCCAAACCGGTTGAGGCTATCAGGAAGGTGAAATCAGGAGACCAGCTAATACAGTACGTGTTCTCTCCACTGAGGAACCTGTACCAACATAGAAAGGATGACTGCAGAGTACAAAGTGGAATGGGAGGTGGAAATGTTCTGGGATTCTATTTCCTGGGGAAAAAGATGCTGAATCAATGGGACAGTTACCAAAACATAGGAGGAGCAGCAGGGAATCCCAACACAAAGCAGAAAAGACAATCAGAGGTGTGGAAGGGGCTTTTTTACATTATGTGAACTGGCATTGATCGGACATGGAAGATACACAGACCAGTTTGGTCCTGTGAAAATGTCGACGTAGGACAAAAGTACCCTGTACCCCATTTTGAAGACTCACAGAGCTAAAACACTATTTGCCAATATCGCTATTTCAGTCATTACAGTTTAATAACATTTTTTTGCTTTCTTTGAACAACTCCCATGCCTCAGGTCTCTAAAACCACATCCATATCCTTCTAGCTGAGCTGAGGACTAGAAAAGGCTTCTGTGAGAACAAACCAAAACTATTTAAACCGCTTTTGGTGTTACTACTGAGCATCACATGATATTCTCCGTCTTCCCGCCTCCCCACGGTCATTTCTCTCGCAGTCTACTCAAGGAGCAAAACAGACCCAACATCAAACTTGTGCTAACACCTGCTTCTGAGGAGGAAAAAACAACACGATTTTGTGATTTAAAATGAAGTCTTCTTGGCCATTTAACTTACGTTGCGGGTAACTTGTAGGGGGGAAAACCCACATTCATGCCTTGGGTCTTTTCCTGGGGAAAAAGAACAGTTCTGTGGGTATGTGCACATGTGAGCATCCTTTTCTAAAATGTTTCTGGATGGATCAGGTTTATGGTGTCACTGTTACTTTCCCTAAGCATATGAGCTATTTGCAAATTTAGTCTCTAAGTGAATGTTTTAAATCATTTATTGAAGAGCTATCTGTCTAAGTCAGTATCAATACTGCTGATTGCCCTGCAAATAATCTTGCTTTCCTGATGTAAGCTTTAAATTCTACTGGTTTCTATGGGAATTTTGAGCACACAAGGACTAAGTTTTGTTCAGTATATGATAGACCTCTATGACTTGGTGAGTCAACAGTATATATTGAAAAACTTTAGTACCTTTCAGGGAGAGAGATAAATTCATTATGCATGAGGGTATTCATGAGGTTTTACATACATAAAACGTACACATGGGTTCATGACCCTAGGAACTTACAATCTAAATGGAATGGGAACAATAACATTTAAGGATAGAGAACAGAGTGGGGTCAGGTAGTCAGTTGTTGCAGAAGGAAGGCCAAAAAAGTAGGCTTTAAGAGAGAATCTGAAAGAAAAGAAGAAACTTGCCGCACAGGAACAGAGGACTATATGACTTCTCTTAAGTAGCCATTACAGGCTAAATGGGCTACATGAAGGTTGTGGTTCTGTTGGACAAAGCCAGTATGCACAAGGCCCCAGCAGCCAAAAGTGCAGCCAAGAGGCTATGGCAGAAAGAGGCTCTAATTGCCTCTCTACTGAGGGTTATGGGGATCAGTATCGCTCAGAAACTTGGTTGGTTTGTTCAAGGCAGCCCTGGTACATACCGATAGATAGCATAGTTAAACCTGAACCTAAAGAATACCCACCCTTCTGCATGAAGACAGCCATTCCTATCTACAGTATTGGAAGCTAGTACCCCAAACGTCATTAGAGCACACAGTTAAATCCAAAAACATTGTTTTTTTAAAACCACAGTTCTAGTGTCATAAATAAGTTAGATCAACATTTAAGTGTCTCAATTCTGAAGTGAAAACCAGTATTACCCATCAGGAGTATATTAATGGGATTGTCAAAATAAAATGGAAACCACTCTGTAAACACAACAGGTGAAATTCTGGCCTCACTAAAATCAGTGGCAAAATTTCCATAGACTTCAGTGGGTCCAGAATTTCACCCAATCTCTTTTCTATTACAACGAGAATACCACCAATATCTATCGTCCACTAAATTTTCTCCACTTCCAAAACATCAGCCCAGCCCACCCTCACCCAGGCATCTTCTGAAAAAAATTAGTTTCCTGTAGAATATCATCATCTGCTACACATCGTGGTAGCAGAACTCAAAAAGTAATACAAATGGTATTTATCCTTGAAATTGTGTTCATCCTTAACTATCAGAAACATACAGGTATAGAGACAATAGATAGAGTCTTAACCAATGGATAGAGTTTGCGATTCAAAGGACTCTGTTCTTAGACCTTGATCCTGTAAGGAACCATGTGTAAGGGCAGGGGATAGCCCCTCCAGTGTTCCTTGCAAGACTGGGATTTTTACTGACAGCATTATTAAAATTAACTACCTTTTACAGACAGTTTCTTTTATATTTTCTGTTCAAGTTTTAAGTTTTACTTGGCCTACTAGTCAATTTTTACTTTATATGTATCTTCTCCTTCCTCTTTTTGTCTTTTATGAAGAAACGGGTGGAGGGAATGTGAAATTGCCCGAATGGGCACCCCTTCAAATTAGTATTTCTCTGTACTCTCAGGGAAGTAATAAATGGGGACCTGTTTCCGATAGTTTTACTTTCTGTGTTATCTGAAGAAAAACAGGTTCATACATACAAAATGGACTGTTCTAGAAGATACTGCTGCTAAAAATGAAAGACTGTTCAAAAGTAAAAAGTGATTATTTCAGATGAAATGAGAAGCTCCAGTGTCAACCTTACTGCCTGAATCAGCAAAAAATCAAATCTTTGCTCAGAATAGGAAACCGGAGATTTCCTTTTAATTTACATATCTTTTGCTGAGTGCGTTTTACCTGAAATATGGGAGAACTTCAGAGAGACACTACTTCTAGTTTCAAACGTTGCTTTTGCTATGGCATTGTAAAAAATGCTGCTGGCTGGAACTAAGACATCACTAGCACAACCAGAAGAATTTATAAATTGAAGTCAGAAGCAAGCCATTGAAGCCAGCCATTTTAAAAAGATGTGTGCGTATAGCTTACATTATCAAAGTGAAATCTGATTTTTTAAAGTAAGTAAGATCTCTTACTTAGCCTGCAGTAATAATTTTCTAATGGGAAATTTAAACCCAGAAAATCTAAAAACCATGCTCAACAGTTTCTGGGATTTAGGATTCACAAAAAATGTATACAAGTTGTAAGTGTACAAGCTGTAAGTCTCATGTACTATATACAATTTTTTTTTAGTTGGGGGTGTATGAAAATATTAGAGAAACTAATGCTAAGAGTGCCATCACTCCATTATAAAACATTGCATATATTTTTTAAATATTAGAACAGACATTAACAAAACTGCTCCCCATATGCAAAAATGATATTTGCGATCAATTAAAGAGCCATGAGATAAATTATTTTATCAGATGCTTTTAACAGCCTAACATGCACATTGTCCACCAACATTCCCGTTAACACGCTAAAACTCTAACAGCTTCAAACAATCACCATAAAAACAAACAAACAAACAAAAACCCATCCAGCCAGAGGAACATTTTCTTTCTTCCCCAAAAATGGAATCCCACCCCCCATTATACTGATCTATGCTTTAAGACAGGCAATCTTCATTCATGCACCAGTGAAAGGGTTATGGTCAGATACCATTAAACCCTATGCCAATGCAAATGAGCGATCGATGACAATACATGAATTAGTCCTTTTGGAAAATAATAAAATAATAATAATAATGCTGATTGTAGAATGGATGAAGATTCCTTTCACAGGAAGGTGGCTGACTGATATATATCTACTAAATGAACTTTAAGAGTACTCAAAGACAATCCAGACCAGTGGTGGACAATTCAGGTCAGGGTAATCCGCTGGTGGGCCACGAGACCGTTTGTTTACATTTACTTGGCCATCCGAGCTCTTAGTGGCTGCAGTTCACCATTCCTGGCCAATGAGAGCTGCGGGAAGTGAAAGTGGAATTGGCCGGCAATGGCGAACCATGATCACCGGGAATTGCGGACAGCTGGGCAAACGTAAACAAACTGGCGGCCTGCCAGCGGATTACCCTGACGGGCCGCAGGTCACCCACGACTGTTCCAGGCTGTCTGAGCGATAATAATGCATTAAAAATAAAGTAACTGTGGAGAGCTCTGCAATCTTCCCCTTTTGACAAATTCACAATCAATACCACTTCTATTCTAAAGCAAAAAAAAGGAAGTGGCTGTCTTTGAAATCTAAAGGACTGGTTGAAGTTCAACAGGAACAGTACGGTCTGAGATGAAACAATGAACTAACATTTAAAGCTCCCAGACCCCAAATATTTTGGCTCTGACAGATAATCTGACCCTGATCTTGTGACAGGAACCCATGATTTGTGAGATGCTAATGAACCATGATGAGCTTGTGCCCCAACTGATGTTCAAAGTATCTGGTCCTATTACAGCCCTACAGAGTGTGCCTGTTTGAACAGTACTTCCAGCCGTTACTGAACTTTGTCAGATTACAACAATCCTCAATCTTTTTAGAGATGCCTACGCTACACGTCTCTACTGGCAGCATGTTGTGCATGTGTAGCTACACTCTGCAGTAAAAAGCAGGCTATGTCCACACTGCGCTGTGTAACTGCGTGTCAGCGAAAGCCTCTGGCAGAGGGAAGGGAAGGCAGCTAAGAAAGATACGCAGCTTCCCAGTTCCAGAGCCTTTCACTGTTGTAAGGAAAGGCTCTGTTGGGGGGTGGCAGCAGGGAATGGCTGAATCTACATTCTCCCCCATCAGAGCTGTTCCCTCTTCTTCTGTTGCAGAGAATGGCTCCAGCGATGGGGAGCTGCTGGGCCCTTTCCCTGCTTCCTCCTCCCATTGCTGAAGTCTTTTCCTACTGTGGGGGAAAGGCTCCAGTGGTGGAGATGCAGCATGACACTACATGGCTAAAAATAGCAGTGTACATGGGGTGGCCTGGCTTGGGCAAGAAGAGTGTGCGTGTGGCATGTACTCACACATATAGGTCTCACCCTTCAGGCATGTCTTTAAGTCTACACACCTAAGCCATGCCAAATGGTCTACACTGCTATTTATACCTGTGCTGGGGGTAGGGGCAATGCTTGTATGTACACTACACGCTGCTGAAAGAAATATGCAGTGTAGATGCACACTTGGTATATGGTCATGAGCAACTGCATGCTGTTACTATTGCTCTTTCCTTAACCAGCCCTAAAAAGGTATCAGTGAATGACTGGCAGAAGCTGTGAGTTCAAGCTTTTCCAAGGATGAGAACTCTCTGAGGCTGATTGATTTCTGAATCACTTGAAATTGGTTTGGCAAGTAAGCAATCACAGACTTAGTATTCATAGCTCCAGTAATCCAGTATGGTAAAATTCAAGCTCCAATTACATTTTCTCAAATAGATTAATAATTTAGAGAAAATACTATGTGATGAAACATTGATCCCTCCATAGCAATATTTGAAAGCCAATAAAATACCTCCAGTAGATGCCTAAACTACAGCCTAGTGATCTGGCCTACTCAGGACAGCTTTTAGAAGTTTAACTGGAACACAGCTGCTTTTTGTGTGCTCCTTTGCTGTGATACTACGTATTACTTGCTCATGACCCTCCCTCCTTGCTTTTGTTAGTCGCTCTTGCAGCTAACCAAGTGCTTTAATTTTGTTCAGCCTAGTAAAAAGCCCAAAGACTAGAACACGGGGGTCACCAAGGTCTACAGGGTAGGTGAACAAATCAACAAAGCCACATCACAGGGCAGACAGCAAAGAAATTAGAATAAGACCCTAACAAAGGGGACATACTGCATAACATTTTTAATTATGAAAAAAACCCAGTAAATACATTGGGGACGCTAATAGTGGTCTTTTGTTATTACTATTGATAGAATATTAGAAAACAACCTAATTAGGGCTGAAGCTTTAGACAGTCAACACTAATCTCCAGATACAAAGTAACTTATTCCATGGATACATAATAGTATAACAAAATAAAACTTCAGATGAATTCTATGTTTATTTGCACGTAACCAAGGCAGTACTCATTGGCTCTTTCTTTTTGATGTGGAATCCTCCGACCTCATTTCACAGCTAATGACATGTCGACTTCTTCTACCATAAATTTGCCAACCCTAAAACCTACCCTAACTTTTAAAAAACTTTAAATCATTATTTCTAAGAAACAGACTTTTCACATGATGAAACAGTTCCTTAAACAATGTTCCCACACTATGAAGAGAGACTGAAATAAGGAGACAAACTAAAAATATTAGACTTTAAAAATAAATGTTCATTATGTTCTTGCTATATTTTTCAGGATTACTTAGGGCAGGCTTTGATCTTCTTTATTTACACAGAAATCATCATGCAGCATTTGTTGCATCACGTGCTTTTCTGTGGCAGGTGACTGCTGTACAATGCAGGTTGATGACTTCCAAGGAAACACAAAGCAGAAGCAATAGGTTGGCGGGACAGCAGAGAGCTTAGGTATGCGTTACACGAGGGCTTGCCTACATTGTGCCTCAGGATGCACTACGAGGTGTGAACTGCTGTGTGTCCCTGAGCGTTGCATTCTAACTGCCCCCTGTGGATGCTGCTGGCATGCACTAAAAGATATCTAGTTTGCATTAATGTGGGCACCTTTTAGTTCGTGCCAGCCATGTCCACATAGGACAGTTAGAGCACAATACTTTGGTGCATTCTGCAACCCGTACTCAGCACTGAAGTGCAGCAGACTTAGCTGTACTAACCTGTGATTATGATGAACTCAGTCTTTCAGTTAGTCATATTAACTCCATTAATGTGACCAGTCTGTTCACTGCCAACATTCAATCTATCTGTTAGCTGCTGGTTAGGGCAGTCCCTTCAGCTACCATGAAGAAATGTACAAAATGGGCATCTCCCTGTCTCAGAGAATTTATTTAGCCTATCTTCTACAATCTTCTTAGGTGTCAAACCAGATAAGACTATATACAATATGAACTTCCACCTTCAAAACATGAGGGAGACCAGTTTACTGGGGAGAAGATAAAAAAGGGGGTGGGGGAAGCGGAAGGGAAGTGTCAATAAAGCAAATGTCATCCAGATTTTTAAGCAAGCAATACAAGAGTTTATTCATGGCCAGAACTCAGGTCTCATTGTTCCTAAGGTCTCAGACTATGACCCTTCTAGTCAACCTAGTCATTGGACTCGTATTGAGGGATTTGACCTAGGCCTTTTTCCTCCCTCTATTTGTCTCTCCTCGCAAGTTCCCCATCACAGTTGTTTTATCACCATCTCTGCAAGTGTGGTCCACAAACACATCATTCTGCAGTGTAGGGAACATCAGAGGCACCTAACAAAACTAAGTGAATGAGTAATGTGGTGGCAATTAACAATTAATTGTTGACAAATCTAGATAATACACATTGGAATGATTAATTTGTACTACTCATGCACCTTACAGGGTTCCAAATGAACTAAACCAACTCAGGAGAAGATTCGGACGCCACTAATAGGTCATCACCTGGATTACTATGTTTATTACTGGTCAACCCATCTAAAAAAGGATTTATCAGAAATTGCGGGGGTGAGGTGGAGGGGCGGTTCAGAGATAGGCAATGAGAAAGACTAGAAACATGTGAAAACTCCCATATGAAAAGGAGTTGGAACTATTGACTTTAGAGAGAGAGAGAAAAAAAGAGGGGACATGACTAATGTGTTCAAAATAATGAATGGTACAGAGAAGGTAAAACAGGCACTTATATTTACCCTCTCCCATAGTACAAAAACAGGAGGACATTCAATGAACTTGAAAGACAGTAAAGTTAAAATTAATAAAAGGAAATACTTATTCGCATAATGCACAGTTCACCTGTGGAACTCATTGCCACATGATCTCATTGAACATAATGTTGAAGGTGTAGACAAGGAAACAGGATACGGTAAGCCTGAGGAGTACATGGTGGAGGAATCCCAGGATAAATAAATAATTTGTTGCTATTTTGCTGTTATTAAACCTGATTCATTATTTCACGACTGAGCTAGGGCGAAGAGAGGCCCCCTCCCCATCAGAGGCTCATTAAGAGTGTTGGTCATAAGAACATTCCCTATGTATTAAAGGCAAACCAAGCTAGCTACTGTGACCAGTGAAAATCATAAAAAAGAAAGGCTAAAAAAAGATTGCTTACTACTCCAGTCTTCTTTATATGTTGCTTTGAACTAGATGACATGCAGGTCTGTGAGATGCCAGTGGTTTTAAGGCAACCATTAAGTTCTGTGTTTTAAGAGAACCATAGATAACGGACCCACACATCAGTACAGACACAGGAAGTTTCCTCCTTTCGCTCGTTGACTGGACTTGAACCAGTGAGTGAGTTGTGAATACTGCACAGGAACTATACGGCTGCACATGTAGACAGCTCTGAGAAATTACCTATGCCAGGAGCAGTTCTGAGTGTCACTGGTTCCTAAAATGGGGAGGGTGAAGTAGAGGCATGGAGAAATTTGCACTGGTGCTAAAACCTTTAGCACAAAAGGAAGCTGTTTTGGGAGTTGCATGCATGGGTCCCCAGAGGGTGCCTTCTTCCTCTTACTTTAAATTGCTCACAAGCTTTGTGGCATGATGCAGGCTTTGGTGAGAGAGCAGATTGATGGTGTTAGCTATAAGGCTCCTCTTCTGCTGTCCCCAATGCGGTCCCAAACAGACTGCCAGAAAAGTGGAGGTCTGGCTCACATCAAAGATATAATTATGACCCTGAGAAGGGGTGCTGAACCACCCGGAGCGTCTCAACTCTCTTGTGCAGCAAAGTGGAAGTCAGCTAAGCTGCTGACTGTGGGACTGGCAGAATCTAGCTATCAACATGTTAGGGAAAGGGCACTATCACTAGAGGCCTTCCTTGCAATTCTGGGGTAACGGGAACACCCTGCAGCCATTTCCCTTCTACCTGGTAGAAAAAATAAAGAAGAATCCCATGCAAAATGCTCTCTTCAGAGATAGCTGAAGAAGCAGCAGCATCTGCTCTCCTGTGTGCAGGGAGAGACACTGGGGGAGATGTCGCTAGTTCAGCCAATGTGCCAGCAGGGGGAGGTTTAAAGAAAAGAGAAAGGAATTCTGCCTTCATTCAGCTGGAATGGACTGAATAAACCAGCAGTTATGACTTCCATCCGGAGCAAGCGATCTGATGCAGAATATTCCCCTTTATCTTTCTCTTTCCCAGACTCTGACAGTTCTAAGAAACGTCTCATCAGAATCATGCCAGTTGATGACACTCATAGCATCCACTGGTCAACTTTACACTCTTTCAAGTCACCCTATAAAGATTATTTTACAGTACAGCAACTTCACTGGAGAAAATACATTTTAACATTTCAAGACTTTACCTATAGCTCATATATGCAAAATAAAAACCTCTGAATTACTTGGGTATTCACATGTAAATTACAGCCCAGTTTGCCATGGCTTGGTTTAGGGTAACCAGTGAAAACGAAGCAGATTAAATGGCATAGTCTTTTTGGTCCATAATTTTGTAGTTTAAAAGGGCAGAAATTTTTAAATTAAATGCTACATTCTTTTAAAATTGCAAAATTATCATTAGAGAAAAGGACAGAAGTCTACAATGGCAATTCTCTTTTGAACTACAATTTTATTTGTCGTGTGGAAGTGCAGCAAAAAGAGTATTGTTAATTCCCTGGCTGGAAAAAATGATTTACTGAACAAGTCCTACAATAAATTCCAGATGAGACCATGTAAAAATCCTACAGTCAGAAAGGACCATTCTTCCATGCAAACCTTTTAAAACACAAAATTGAACTACTGACAGAAACTACTAACAGCACATCATAGTATGCAACTGACCAATATGCTTCTGATTCCAATGTTAAGTAACCAGTGCTATTTATTGACACATCCTCTTGGTAAAAATCACCTTAATGACTATTCTTCCCACTTACCATTCCAACAATATATGGTGAAAGAACAGACACCGGCACAGAATTTTGCAAGCATAATTGAGACACTTTACCCATTTCTCTGAACTATTTCCAAAACATTTCACTTTCATTCAGAGAAAGGAGGAAGCAGGATTTAGAATGGGGTTAAGTGGATCTTTTGTTGGTAACCCATGTCCCTCCTGTGGTCTCATAAAAGAGCTGCTTCTTTTAGAAATATAACAGTCCTTTCATTTAAATTTATGGAAAGGCTGAACTAGAAAAGTCTGCACTCAAACAATTTTAATAACCTATTAAGTTGAGACTTCAGATTCATTTTATAACCATGTTCCTCAGGGAGAAGTGCTATCTGGATAAAGATAGATTTTTTTTTCTTTTAAAGATAAATAGCATCATTAATCTGCAACATTTCTTTTCTATTATCTTTCAAAATGAGGAGTTATTTTGTTCCAATCTTGAGGTAATTAGCCTTCATTCACTAGCCAGAAAATGTCTGTGTTCTGAAAATTAAAAATGTGTCATTAAGTGGAATTTACCATAATGTCATTTATCTTTATATAGTTCATCAGTGACAGCAATGGGCTTGGGAATCCATCAGCTTTTACCAAGGAAGCATTAAAACAAATTGAAAAACAGAATAATCCCAGGCACCCTTTAACACAGTCAAAGCCATTTGGGTAATTAAATAGTGGTATTTAAAGTTTTAATTTAGATTTTCCCCCCTGTTCATCAGCAGTCAAATGAGATGTTCATATTCATAACTGTTTGTAATAAAGGGTTTCATAAAGCAAGCAGAATATTTCAATGCTATTAAAATTAAAGAGAACACACAAAAAGCTTTCAACTGCAAAGAGGGAAAGTTCATTCTTACTGCACCCCATTTTCTAAGATTATATCAGGAAAGAAAAAAAGCCTTGCTACAACTGACTTGATTTCAATACTAGAAACACAAGACATCTGATTTTTTTTGCTCCCACTAGCTAAAACTATTTTTACGTAAGATTCCACTGTTTGAATGCTTTATGACAAGGAAAAAAGTAACTTCAAAAAGTGATATGTTTGCCTTACATTACCATTGCTTTTTCATTTATTTGTATATTATCTTGAACTTTTTTTTTTTAACTGAATAATGTTCAGCTCCAGCCAGATCATCATTTTGTTGTGTTCCTACAATGCAATAATGTGCTGCCAGGGTAATTATTATGTAATACAAATAAATCCTCCAGTGACATTATTTTAAGAACTGGAATGGAGTATTACTTAGTTAACAAACTGTTTTAATGCTAATTATACAAGTGAGTCATCAATTTCAGAAACAATTCCAGAATTACAGTCCAATCCAGATGACGCATTAAGAAAACTTGTTGATAAAATCATGCCTTAGTGAAAGAACACTGCATAAAACTTTTCAAATCACATTAAAGTAAACAAATAATTTAGGAACCACTGCACCAAAACTAAAATAAGCATCAGCTAATTACACAACTGTATCCTCAAAGAACCAAAATTCTCACCCATTGGACACTACCTTTCTAATACACTCCTAGCCAGATCACTTTGGCAATAGATTCTTAAAATGAAGGCTAATGGAGCCCATAAAGAACATTAATGGTTGCAGTATGGTGAACTAAAACGCAATTCATATAACAAACTTATTCTTACAAACTTATTCTTATTATAAACTTAAGATGCCGATTGAGAATGGTGAATGTACTCAGTTTAATTATAATTTAATAGCACAGTGAAATGTAGAAACCTGTTAGTTACACACACATAAAATGCGATTAGAAGTTTATTGCCAGTTTAAATACAGTTGCAGATAGTAGATTGATGATCCCTCATAAAATAGTTTTAACTGAAAAAGCAATTTGACTGGCTGATGTGCATTCCAACATATGCATCACTCTCCTCACAAGAGTACTGGCTGGGACTCAGTTATTCAAAGTGTACAGAAGATGTTCTCTTTTCTGGATGCAACCTGAGTTTGAGTACACCAATCAGACCATATTTCCTATAGTATTTAACAATGATTTCTGATGTGATCTAGAAATATAATTGTTCTCTCTTTCACATGAGGTGCTACAGAAATCTTGATTTGTTCTCTGAACCCAGAGAAGTTCAGTCACTAGATTTCAATAAACATTCCTGCATATTCCCTTTCAAATAAAACAGACAAAATGCACATGATTTACTTTACCTTATGGCGATTGTCAAAGACTGGATCTCTGAGGAAGACTCTCAGAGATGTCCAATTTTCAGGCCTGGAGAATTTTAAAGGTAGTAAACTGGTGAAGGCATACATATTGCATTAGGCAGGGAAGGAGGCACTTTCATATCATTCTATAAAGACCCAAACTCGACATGTGATTCTTTCACAAATAAAATGGACCAAATTAAACCACCACTTACTTCATTAGAATTACACCAGGGATTAATTTAACTAATTATGAATTAAAATATAATTCTAAGACAACAGGATCTTCATAAACTGATCATATCATTATGCCCATGTTAAATGGGAAAATACCTCAACTGTTCTCCGTTGTATATCCATTTCTTTATTTTTTTTAAGGTAAATATTATACGCTTTCTGTAATACTTAGATGGCAGATGCATTTAAATTACTTTAGCTCAGAAACAAACCCCTTTCCAAAGATGCTGGTAGTTTAGGGGAAAATGCTAATTTCTCATTGAGGCTGGTTTTTAAATCAGCAAAATTTTCCTCTAAGTGGATAACAGTGTTTTTCTTAATTATGCTTCTCAAATACCCTCCTTTGCCCAACTCATGGACAGAGACAGGTTTCCATAGCTATAATTCTGGCAACACGTTTTATACATCAGTCCCACTTACTTGGATGATGTACCTTGATGCATGTTTGAGGTCAATATTAGTGGGATCAGTTTTGTTTCATTTTTAAATTCTGTAACTATACTAAATTTCATCCATTTGCAGATGGTTACTTTGGTCCACAGCACTTTTTTAATGTGGCCAAACTCAAGCAACTTGGACTGCTAAAAGTAAATGGAGCTTATAAACTCTATAGCCAATAACTGAGTAGCTACCACCATTATCACTGTTTGTGGAGTTCAAGTTCAACATTAAAGTTCACGCAGCCCAGATAAATGATGTACACACTGTGTAAATCCAAGTAACATGAGTGGTTACCTTAATTCAAGCATATCAGGGAAAGATTCCATTCTGCAATACTCATTTTATAAAGTGTGGTTTAGGGTATTTTCCAACAAAAATTGAAAGCTATTCAGGGTAGGGGCCATGTTTTTCTATGCATTTGTACAGCATCTTCTACAGTGGAACCCCAAGCCTGGCTGCGGTCTCTCGGCTGTACTGTGATACAAATAATAATAATAATAATAATAAAAAAATACATTCAGATAAATGATTGGAATAAACCCTGACAATACTACTTGCTGCAACAGAGGAGCATTTCTGGATATAGGGGATATGAAGGATTTAGTCATTACAAAACTCTATTTTGTAACTTTGTGAAGACATTTTTCATGTGTACCATTCCATGGCGTACTGGGACAAAATAATGTAGTATATACCTAGTATACTGGGGAAGGCTCAGAATTGGTTTCATGTAAGAAATACACTATCACTTAGACAAGCCATATTTTATTTGCAAACATATTGTACACCCCTTGAGTCCTCACACACTTAGCTTCCAGGTTCCACAAGAAGAAAATGTAGGTAACCATTTTTAAAATAATGTTAGCCAGTTACATAAGGGTTGCCTTGATTCTGTAGCAGTATTCTTTTAAACCATTTGTTTGACAGCTTTATATAAACTGAACCCAAAGAAAAAACCGCCACCTTATGTCAAGGGAAGATTAAGGCTGAATGGTTAAGCACTGTAAAATCAAAATGCCAAAATTAAGGTTGCATACTCATCCATAATAATTTTCCCCCTAATCCTACCCTATCCCATACTTACGACGAGTGCTTCCACCTGCCCTGTAGACTTCTGTGCTCTTATGGAGTTCTGGAGAGCACTGAGAATCCCCTCTTCTGTGTAGTATGAGAGCTCCACAAGAAAGTGGATTCTTTGTAGCTACTCCTCTCCAACACAGTTGTGAGTCCCCTGACCACCTTATTATGCTTCAAGGTCCCAATCAAGCAAAACACTTACACACATGCCTAACTTTCAGCACAAGTAGTCCAAGTAAAACAATGTGACTACTCACATGCTTACAATAAATCATGCACTTAGGTGCCTTGCTATATTGTGGCTTGAATGTTCATCTCGCTGTTCCTATGCAGCGAATTAGGCAGAACATTGGACTTTTAGATGCTAAATGCTTGGTGGTAATATATAACATTTCTATGTTTATTAGACATGAAACTGATTTTCACATTTCATTCCAAAAATTTATACTGTGATTTCAAGTCCACTGCTTTTAAATTTACTTTATACCTGTTGTTCAGCAATTTGAAGACAACTCTCTGAAAACATTATCTAACAATAGTTGTGATGGGGCTTTTGGATTTTTTGCACAGATGAAAAATCAGTTTGGAAACTAATAAAGCTTTGGAGTGTGTACTATCCACAAACCAACCAGCTCTGTATTTTCTCTCTTCTTTTATTTAACAAAAATAACAATAGAAAACTAAAAGAAAACAACTGTGTTAATGCAATGTTCAGATCGCACAGTTAAAATCAGAAAATTCAAGTGTCATATTTCCCAGTGCCAAAATTAATATGGACAAATATGGTAAAGCTGCTACACTATTTTTTATTTTTGTTTTCCTTGTTAAATAAATTTACTATTTTGTGTACAAAAACATTTGCCATGAGGCACACAGTGAGTGCAATTCAGCAGCGCTAACACTGCTACAGCAATCTGAATTCTTGTATCTCCCCGCATCGTGATATTTCAACTGTACAAACTCAATATTGCTGTAAACTGTTTTTGCCGTTAATAAACTATTTATCTGAACCTGACTGTGATAGGAAACCTTATGTTTTATTGCTTTATTGTTATTTTAGTCTTCTATTGTTATGGGAGCTGAGTTACCTACTGGAATTATACTCTTGCAGTAATTGACTGATTTAAAATCAATGTCTGGGTGCCAAGAACCTGGGACAGGCTCTTTTAAAATATACAAGTACAAACAGAAATACATAAGAACTCCCAGGTTATTGGTGCATGCTCAGTCAATGGAAGGAGAGATACCTCATGTCAAGCCCTCTGTCTGACTGCAGTGATACAGACAGACTTAAAAAGGGAGTAGTGTCCATTCCTCATCAGTTGGCAGGATGCCCAAAGTGAAAAAGGATTAAGGGAGAGGAGAGAAAAGAATTTTTTAAAAGGGTACATTTAGGGTGGGTATTCTTAAGGTTTGGAGTACCCCTTACAACTCCCCCAAATCCTAGGTACAAACAAAGCGGCAACTCTCACTTTTTGATTTAATTGATGACGTCAAACTGTTGATCAAGGATAATACGAACAACCCACACACTACAACTATGAGTAACAAGGTACAGTATACATGATGTGTGTGAGAGGCAATCGCCCCGCAGACCGCTGGCTACCTATTAATGGAACATAAATAACTACACTTTCGGTAATGTGAACTCTGTTCTTGTAATAGTTAACTATAACTTCCTGTGTCTTTGTGATATTCAAGGAAGTGAAACTCATGCATAACATGTTTTTATTATTCTCCCTTATAGCAGACTTGCAGACAATGTCAGGTCTGGAGAGATAAGGGCTGCTTCTAGGACATGAATTCTCATGAGGATTAGACAGGCACCATCTGGGGCTTCAGAGTTTATCTGCAGCTGCTGCATTCTAAATATCAATGCTGGATAAAAACAGGTTCTGATTTTAAAGTGTTTAACAAGTTGCTATAACTTGGTTTCAATTACATTTTGTTGTCTTAGAAAAAAATAAAGGAGTAAACATGACAGTGACCGCCCTTCTCAGTAGCAAAATACCAACTGATGCTAGCTACAGTATTACAATCTTAAGAAGTGCTTTCCTGCTTACTTACTGTGAATAATAAAATGACAACAATTTAAGGGGAAATGGTATCGCACAGATTTTTAAAGAAAACAAGTCACAATAATATAATACTTTACAGTACATTTGATTACTCATTCATGGGACTTTTTTTTCAAAGCAGGGAATCTACAAGTAATGTACATTTGATTTTTATAGAAAATGTCTTGTGTGAATGGGCTATGTGTTACATATTCAGAGTGTATATGTTTTTAACCTACTGAGGAGGAGTTGAGGGTAGTCATTTAGACATTAACTTTAATCATGTGAGAAGCCTATTAAACATCTCTGAACGCCGGAAAGGATGAAAAGGTATAACATATTTATTTGATTTTGGATTCTTCAGACCTCTAGTAGAAATGTGTGGTTTGTCCTCTCATCTCATGTGATGGTCAGGAAGCGGTGCTGGTGCTGTCAAAGATTTTGGGAACCTTCTTCTCTGGATACTGCCTCCACCACTGGTTATGATGTTTGGTTTTGTTTTTTGCTTACTTATATTCTTCAACAGGCAAATCCTTCTTGCAGTTTATTTTAGGTAAAACCTACGGCATTACCTATAAACCACCAGAAAAAGCACCTTAAAACTGTGAGATAGAAAAAACATACGAAGCTTTTCCAAGTAGGTGATAAGAGTGTCGCATTGCTTTGACAAATGAGTATTTCCTGACTTGAGTTCTAGATTTATTTGTTTTGATGGCTGCTCACGTGGAAGTGAGTGCAATCCTAGATTTACAAATGTGGTTGCATGTCTTGCAAGTGTAGTTGTTGTGGGGGAGGGTTTGAGGCATTGGTCTTATGATGTGCTCTCTTCTCCTGCAAAGACCTCACATGCTACTCCTCAAAAGTGGACATGGCCTCCTGGAACAGATCTCTCCATTTGGGTCTGTCCAATGCAACAAGTTCTCAGGTGTCAATGTCTACCTTGCATGCTTTGAGATTGGCTTTGAAGATGATTTAGTATCAGAGGATGGGTCAACCTTCAGAGCAGGCTGCTGTGCACAGTTGGCTACAGAGCACCGCTTTTGGTCCCTCCACGTGGACCATATGTCCAACCCAACAAAGCTGAACACTGATATGCGTGCTGTCGATGCCAGGGATTTGGCATCTCTAAAGGACTTCAGTGTTGAGGATATGTCCTGCCATTTGATGTCACAGATGAATCTTAGGCAGCGAAGGTGGAAGCGCTCCAGCTGTTTGATGTCGTGTTGGTACAGCATCCATGTCTTGCTGCCATAGAGGAGTGAGGTAGGTACAATACCACAGTAGATTTTTATCTGTGTAGATACTGTGGTTGAGAAAGTATTAAATAAAACTGAGGAAACCTCCCAATCTTTGGTGTGTCTTCTGGATATGTCATTCTAAAGTGGGGTCTAAAAATGCAGCAATCATATTACCAGATAAAGGGACAGATTCTTTAGTGAGATTTGGCCCCTTTACACTACAAGAATGGTAAAAAGGTGCTAGAAAGCAACTCGATTTCTCTATCTTTGTCTCTCTCGAGCATGTGAGAGTTCACAGCAAGCACAGAGTGAGCTGGTTCCTACACCACCACCACTCATGCAGGCCCAGGTCAATAGGGCTCGCTTAAGAGTGTGTCAGAGAGGGGACGTGGAATACCCCACACACTGATATTTTATTGCTTGAAGAAGACACTTAAAATAGATTGGATAAGCCCTGAAGCACCGCTCAGAATCTGATCCAGAAATTCATATTTTTGCATCCACTGGCATTCTCTTGAAAGTAGCAATTCCATAAGGCTGAGAACCAGGGAACAAGGCAAAGACAGTCCAAGTGATCATGGGAAATGGCTAAGTGTCCAGTCTGTACTGCTTGGATAAGTCCTTCAAGGATCCTGATCATTTCTTAAGCGGAGCCAAAAATCTTTCCAGCCAAGAGGCTACTTATCCAAGTAGAAGGCACCTGACAGTCTGCTAAGGAACAGGTCTAATTAATACACCATTCAATCCAGCCAGAATCAATGCCCAAGTTTTCAAAAACAGTTACGGGAAGTTAGGCTGCTATATGTGTATTTAAACACCTCAGTGAGACCACTCTTTAGTAGCCTAACTTTAGTTCCTAATTTGAAAATCTTGCCCAGTAGCTTTAGGACCCTTTCATAACAGAAAGAGCCAGTGCTATTTCTACAGGCTTTAGATTTGTCTCCGTAGTATTTTAGTGCTCTGCAACTATCTAGGGCATGTCACTTACTCTTGATATCAAGTTTAGGGAGACAATGGGCAGGCAAAACACAGCCTCATGTTCTTCATGCAGCTAATCCTATGCCTGTTTGGACACTCACAATCTTCCTTTTCCTTTTGCCTTCTAGATAACAAGGACCATGCCTAGGTGAAAGCTGCATTATAAGCTTTTATCACAGACTCAGAAATCTTAGAAACGTGGGCAGAAGGTAGGCTCTAAAGCAGTAGTCGGCAACCTATGGCCCACCAGGGTAATCCGCTGGCAGGCCATAAGACAGTTTGTTTACATTTGCACGGCCGCCCGCAGCTACCAGTGACTACGGTTCGCTGTTCCCGGCCAATGGGAGCTGCAGGAAGTGGCGGTCAGCATGTCTCCTCAGCCCACGCCACTTCCCGCAGCTCCCATTGGCTAGGAACGGTGAACCACAGCCCCGGGAGCTGTGAGTGACCGTGCCTGCGGACGGTCAATGTAAACAAACTCTCTCGTGACTTGTCAGCGGATTAGCCTGACAGTCCACATGTTGCCCACCATTGCTCTAGAGAATACAAGGGAGTTGAGAACTTACTCTTTGAGGCACCCACATCTTTGCATAACATAAAAACAAACACAACAATGGAAGGCAACAAGAGGGCTCCATGTTTAAGGAACTTTCTACTGTATCTGTATTTTTTTTTCCAGCTATTTGCATGTAGAAACTACAGAAAGTCAGCTGCTGCTGAATTCTGTCTCATACGTGGTAGAGAGAAAACAGGGCAGGGAAACGAAGTAGGCGTCTGAGAAAAAGACACAGAAAATCTCTAGCCAAGGACTGACTCTTCTTTCTTTGTGGGACACAACAGAAGTTCCAAATCTGTTAGCTGTTTACCAATTCTTATCAATCCAAAATACAAGCTGAACAATAGCAAATATCAGAATTTAGAAGAGGTGCTGCACAAATCTAGTTTGCTAACAGATCTAAGTGGGATTCAGACTGGTGAATGGAGAATTCACTGAAACACAATTTACAAATATGGAAACCTCTCCCTTTCTGCTCCCAACCCATTCAGCAATCTGGACCAAATGGCTCTAGTAGCAGGGCCCAGAATACCTTAATTTCACATGAGGGAAGACATCCTTACAGCATGACAGAGATCTGCCCTGCTGAAAGTGGCATATGCTGATGCTGACACATCAAGTATGTAATGTCTCACTGAAATAGGTAGAAAGAACCACGCTAGTGTTTTAACATGATTATTCAGCAAAAACTACACTTGCTCTGCCTGTGACAGCCATAGATCTACCAGGGTTGAGTGCCGATGGGAAAAAGAACCCCTTATCAGCCTTACAAGATAGTGATTTCTTATGCAATAAGAGAGTTGGGTATTATCTTCCCCATATTGGGAATTTCCAAACAGGGAAATCAGAGCCTGAAAATATTCTGCATAAGCATAATTTAAATAGTTTGAGCACATCTACACTTTTTATGTCAAAAATGCTTTGCTAGCTTTGCCCTTTCCCAAAGCATAGCAACAGGAATGTGCCCAGGATTTTGGGCACACTGACTGTACCTAAGCATCTGACAAACCCCCAGATCTTCATCAACAGCTTATCTTAACCAGGCGTGTCACTTGCTAGACACCTAGACTTCTACCACAGCCAACTAGGTCTTCCTCTCAACTCTATGCCTCTCCAGTACAAATAATAATAGGAAGAAATAAACAGAGGAAATATCAGTCAGTGCCTGGAAAAGAGATCACTAGAGAACTACATCAAAAACACACACACACACGGACCTCAGACTTACGCTGATTAATTCAAGATCAAGAAGCCCTTCACCATCCATGATATTATCATTTGCAAATCACCTAACCTGTCTGTGATACCACAGCACCAGTGTCAGAGACCCTCAACGCCTCAAGATATTTTATTCACCACACACCCAGAGCTCAAAGCTGGAGGTGAAGTAGCCATTCTATTTCCTTTTGAGCTAAAGTGCAGGAAAAGATCCTTGAAACATTTACCAGGCTAAGTGGATCATTATGTTACTTATATAAACCCTTGCATCCGACGAAGTAGGTATTAGCCCACGAAAGCTTATGCTCTAAGACTTTAGTTAGTCTTTAAGGTGCCACAGGACTCTTTGTCACTTCTGCAATTCCAGACTAACACGGCTACCCCTCTGATTCTTATATAAACCTGAGACTCCAAAGACTGCAATTTCCATCTCATTCTTTTATTATTTATTTAACACTTTGCTATAGCACGAGAATAGCAGAAATAAAAAAATGAGGATAAGAGGGGAAGATGGATAAAAGTATCTATCTGTGTTTGTTAAAAGGGGGATTGGGGAAGTTAAAATTTTTCTCCCTGTCATTTCACAATCCATACTAAAATACAGTACACTATAAAGGCTTTTCCATTTGCTAAGCAGGCAAAGGTATAAAGAAATATATGAAGAGGCTGTATTGCATATTTGCACTCAAGAACACATACCATATACTCCAAAAAGCAGGCACATATTTGCGCCATATAAAACCTGGCTAACTAAATAACTAGAGACATTACCCAAGATGGAATATGGCTAGCACAAGTCTTTACTTGAAGAAGAATTGAAAGAAAATACTATATTGGCACCATATACTTCATTTCAGTTATGTCAAGTTCTCCTAGACATATTAAATTGTTTCCTCTGCTGAAGATCCAAGAAGGCAACAGTTGTATACGAGTGAAATTATATAAGGTAGGAAATCCTCTATTGTTCTAGTAAGTAAATTAACAAGTTCTACGAATGCTTTCTATTAAATGTGCACTATCTATACTTCTGGGGATGGAAAATAAAAATTTCTTAATGACAATCTTTTTTCAGGAATATTAGTTACCAAAATGTAGCAGAATCTCCTCTTTTTAATTAAGTGGTAATGCAGTAAAAATAATTTTCTAAATTAAATGCATTGCATTTTACAAATATGTTTTAAACTCAATAACCTCAGTCATTGATCATTTTCGCATGAATTTTGAAATGCTGTGTGATTTCTTCTTTATCACTTAATTGCCAAAGAACTTTTCCTTGCTTACTTTAGTTCTCCTAAAGGCATCCAGAGAATGTTTTAATTTGTAATTTAGGGGCTAATCATGAGAGAGTAGCTGAGTACTCACAACTTCTGTTGACTGCAATGTGAGTTGAGGGATCTGAACACCTTCCTGGATCAAGTCTTAGCAGAGTTTGAAAAAGTTTCAAGGGACACATTCCAGTCAATTTGGCCCATTACTTAGGATTGCTAGAAATCCTGAGATCAATAGAAAAATGTTTGTGATTTTTAAAACTCCAAAGGAAACTTCTTAAAAAAACCACAACACACATATCTCCCTGCTGTTTGTAGCCCAAAGAGTTATTTTACAGAGAATCTGAAAATGATTTTGACTAAATGAAAGCAAAACTGACTAGTTTAAATTCAGAAGAATGCAAAAAACAAGTCATATAAGTGAGTAATAAGTAAACTAACTTTCAAAAATTTCTATTTTAACAATCTATGGCTTTGATTAAGGTTAATCATGTGTGTATATATATCCCTATGGAGCTTCAGATGTTATCTGTAATATAGATTACAAAATAGATCAATTTAACATATATAATTTTAACTTGTCATTGTCTCTTTAAAATATGAAGAATAAAATATCAACACAAATAAAATTTAGCAGGCAGTGAATACTTTTTTTTGAGCACATATTTCTGTAGAAAAGTGAGTCCATCCAGCAAATAAGCAGGTGTGTTTATCAACACCATTATTAAAACCAAATTTCCATGTTAAAGTTTAAGTTTGAACTCTACTCTTTAAAGTGGCAACTAAGTTACACTACAATTCAGCTGCTAAAGAAAGGCTAAGTAGTGCTTCCCATGACTAAATGGATTAATTCTTTAGTACAGCACAATTACTGTTCTCCACACTGTTTCATTGAACATCTAAATAAGCATCCAAAGCTTACTTTGTGCAAAGAAAAGACCTAGCCAAAGAATAATCCCAATGTAAAAAGTTTACATTTTGTATAAAGTTTTTTTTAAATAAAGAAAAATCTATAAGGAGAGATAAAAAGGAATGGACATTTTAGGCAGATTTATGGGGTGACATCTATTGACTAATGGATATCTTTGTTGAAGAAGCACTGTTCACATGCCTGTTTTATTTGTGGATGTCTCTCTCTCAGAACAACAATTTTTTTCTGACGTGGGGGAGCTTAGCCTCAACCTATCTGGCATTTTTAGCAATGAAAAGAACTGATTGAGAAACAGGCTGATTCAGAGGAGAAGGAGAATTATCAATCCTGCAAGTCACTGTGAAACTTACATTTCCGTTACCAATATAGGAATTGCCATACCGGATAACGCCAGAGCTTCAGTATCCTGTCTCTGACACTGGTCACTACCAGCTGCTTCAGAGGAAGAAAGGTGCGTCCTTTTAATATATCCCTCATTTAAATTAGGCAGGAGGCCCACCTTCCATCAAAAATCAACTATTAGAAGGTTTTGGCACAGAGCAGGGAGGAGCAGGGTGTGACTGACTGACAGACAATATGAATGATCTTCCCAGAGAGGCAATCTGCTGCATTGCCACTAGCAGCATGCCCTGGCTGATTATTTTAAATTCTGATGTGTTTTATACGAAAGAAAATTTATTGACTAGAAAATACCCTCGACTTTTTATTCTAGGGAGCTCAGTGATCAAACTTCAAACTGATTGTACAGTGCATAATATAAAGCTAGAAAAATGAAATCTCTGGAAGTTTAGAACACTTTATATGGAACAGACAGCAAATACTATTCCTAACTTCTACATCTCCCCAAACTTTCATCTTTCATAAAGAACTTCCAGAAAAGAACTAACTTTTTTTTTTTTTTTTTAACTAGTTGATGGCAATCTGTCCTTTAGGCAGACAAAACTTCCAACATCAGAACCAGCAGCACAATTGCTTGCCTTAGGCAAGCTACAATGTATTAATTTTCAGGCATTATTTAATTTTATTTTTTAATACAAGACAGCAACTTGTGAGCAACAGAGACATTCTCATGTTTGTTGATCCCTTCCTCATAAATATGCAGCTTTTCAGCTTTCCAATATCACTGCTTATGATTTTTTTTTAATGTATGGTGAAATGAAAATTTCACTATACCTTAAATTACTGTAAAACTGAGTCAGAGGCTACCATATTGTCACAAGAGCACTGCTTATGCCTGCTTTAAGGCTGTGGAAATACCATAATGGTGAGGCATAGGATAAGGACACACTCTTTATATGCTGTTGTGTCACCAACAGTATAATCAGCCTGTGATCAAACAAGCCCTAGAATAACATATAACTCCCCATGAACAAATACCTCTCTCTTAGACGTCTGTGCTACAAGAAATTAATGTAATTTCCGTAACTTCCCTCCTTGCAAACATTTATGGCAATTTTCTTGGCTAAAATCCAATATATGCAAACAGGTGAATTCAGATGGCTTTCATTTATCCAAATTGGATGCTTCATATTCAGCATGGATGACACTCGAATTTTTATATATATATATAAATAGCTACCATTAGTTGTTACCCTCCAACAAAATTCACATCATCACCATTTTATTAAGGATAAGACAGACCCCGACTTTGTGTGTATCTTGTAACAGGACCTGGGGCTGAATGACACTGTAGAGCCTGTGATGGCAACATGTCCTTGGCCAAGCACTCAATGCACTATGAGTGGAATGAGAATGGGAAAGGAAGCATGTGGATGTGCGGATTGTATCCAGTCAAAAATACGGGAGAGCTCTTCTCCCCACCATAGCTAGAACTGGTGGACTGTGTCAACATGGTGTGAAGATCCCACAGGTGGTATTAAAGGTGATCTGCAAAGGACTCTTTTTTTTTTTTTAATGGGCCTGTAACTTTTTCCATTGCTTCCTTAAGATTTACAAAGGTGGCCTAAAAAGGTTTCTTAAAAAGAAGGTGGGGGCATAAGAAAAATGCAGTGTGAAAAAGTGAGGGTTTTCTGGACTGAGGGATAGGCATGAGGAAAATGAGGTAATCGACCTATGATTTTAGTAGGTTTTTTAAAAAGTGTAACATAATTGGTTATGAAGTTATTGGTTTATAGATATGGAGTGAAACTGTAATAAAAATTAGACAGTATCTAAGAGCTTGGCAAGAATGATTCCCCATCCCCTGTAATAAGGAAACTGGGGTAGGGAACATTTCTTCGAGAAGTGCACATATACTGTGAAACTACTTATCATGCCCTTTCCCTATCCCTTCTATAGTTATCTTTACTCTCACCTGGTACATCTTGTCTTATATTTAGACCATAGGCAAGTGGGAAAAGTCTGAATTTCCCAAGAACCTAGAACACTTTTGGGTTCCCAAAAAAAGCAAGATAATGAGGAAGGAACATTTTGTTTCAGGAAGTGCTGGTATCTCCTTTCCTAGTTGAAAAAAATCTCAGATTGCTGTCCAGTTCAAACCATTTGAAAAAAATATACGCACACACACAAAAATATACAAAGGCAAATACAGCACTGACATGAAAATACAAATACACTCAACATCTACTAGAAACGTCTCCCTTATATAACAATTGATTTGACCTTGGGAATAAGGTGCTGAATTTGCCTTGCTGATTTTGCCCAAAACATTTTGTATATCGTTTAGAAAGAACTCCTTAAATCTGTTAATACTATAAAGGTGATCAAATGTGGTTTAGATAGAAGAATGTGCTGCTAATTTTCTAGTACTAGTTTACCCTGGAAATGAAGGCAAACTGAAGTTACTGCCAAATGTCCTTGATGTGTCTGTAACACCCTCAAGATTAAACACTATAATGTCATAAATCCTATTATGGTATATAATCTCTAACTTGCATTCAAGGGGATAAAAATATACAGCATATTAATGAACTTTACATTTTCATAACCCCATTTACACAGCATATAAGAATCTAGTTACTTTGGATAAAAGTTTATGAAATCCATTTCTCATAGCTATTATTCTGTTCATCCTTGGAATCAGTTACTTTGGAAATGTCACAGCCTCAGAATTGGATTACTTTTTTTCTCCCCTCTTCTCCACTTTAAGGATTTACTCACATGGCATTCTGTATGTGAGAGTGAAAGAGAAAAAAATAATTTGGATATTCAGATGAACACAGAATAAAGGTGAATATTTAGAATAATTCTGCTTCTTATGCTCCTGAAGAAAAGGTTGAACTGATTGACACGCCCTAAGATAACAGTTCTTATGTCAGTAAAAAATTATAGAAAATGTTGGTGCAGTACATCCTCAGTTAGAATCACCAAGTTTGCGTCTCATCTAAAACATTCAGCTTTGAACTTGTCAAAAGACAGTTGTGGGAAGGGAAAAAGATGGATTTTTCCAGTAACTTCAGTGTATAACTGACTTAAAACTTATTTCTTCCTTGTGATAGGACATCTGAGAAACTAAAAAGAGTGAAAGCTTATTATTATAAAATATTACTATGTTGGAGAAAAAAGAAACATTGGCTGATGTATAGATCTCAGACGGAGAAGACTAGAATTTTAGAAATAGCCTCCATGCAATGGATGAATGAGTTTTCCCTGTCCCCTACAAATAATATGGAAACTAATGTAAATCTGTGAAGACACAAAACTATGCCAATGGCTGTCAAGTTAGGTCTTTAAGGCCTCATGTTGCACAGCTGCAACTTTCAGACCAATACCAAAAAAAGGTATTTAATTTGCATAGGAAGCTTTTATTCTTATTTACAAAAGAACTGAATTTTGTAATACTTCTACTCCAACAGATTAGACAAATGTAAACACACCAAAACCATATTCTAAACCATAAAAAGTACTTCCATAGCAAAAAACAAACAATTCTGAATGTAAAATACGGTACAATGCTCATTACTTTTGTGAGCCAAGAGCTGTAAAATTTTAGAGGACTTCAAATAATAAGCAGGTTTTTTGTTTGCAGTGTTGCTGTTGCCATGTTAGTCAAAGGAGCAAGACAAGGAGGTAATTTCTTTCATTGGACCAACTTCTGTTGATGGAAGGGACAAGCTTTCAAGCTTCACAGAGTCTTTCTTCAGGTCTGTTTTATTATATTAGTTATTAGTTTATAATATATAAAATTATAATAGCTTATGAATAATTTTATTAGCAGTATTACTAAAAATACAGTTAATTTTCTAACTTAATTTTCATAGCTATAAGCAACTTTCCTAACTTCATATTCTGCTTAATCAAAGGACAGAATTTGGCCTATAGGACGTAGATACAACCAGGAGAACAATAAATGGACTCAAACAACAATGTTGTGCATCAGTAATTTCATTAAAAGCTTTATTACTTTTGTTTCATTGGAAAGTAAGTTCAGGTAAAGAAAAGACCGATATTTAAGTATGTACATTATTCATATGTTCTAATATAGGCACGGTATCAAATAAGCTATAAAAAAAACCAGTTACTGCACATTGTGTAAATAGGTCAGGGGTCAGCAACCTTTCAGAAGTGGTGTGCCGAGTCTCTATTTGTTCATTCTCATTTAAGGTTTCGTGTGCCAGTAATACATATTAACGTTTTAGAAGATCTCTTTCTAGCAGTCTATAACACATAACTAAACTATTGTTGTATATAAAGTAAGTAAGGGTTTTAAAATGTTTGAGAAGCTTCATTTAAAATTAAATTAAAATGCAGAGCTCCCCGGACCAGTAGCGAGGACCCAGGCAGTGTGAGTGCCACTGAAAATCAGCTCACATGCCGCCTTTGGCACATGTGCCATAGGTTGCCTACCCCTGAAATAGGCTACTAGCAGGTCCTCATGTACTCTGCATTTCTGCAGCCATGGAATTTACTATGGAATTCATCTCCAGAATGTGGTCCAAAAGTTCATCTTTATTATTTTTTTTAAATAATGTTTGTAGCTTTTGTGACTGAAGAGAAAACCTTGAAAATTTGAACTGCTATAAACTGCAGGCCTGATGTCTCCCTGAGTCTGAAGACAGCCTGAAACAATAGTTGTGAAGTGGTGAACTGCCCCATTCAGCTCAATTAGGACCCTTTGGATTCTTCATTCCTGCAGTCTTGGTATTTGGCATTTTCCCAATATGGGTGGAATTCAGCATTTTTTCCCCCCCAGAATTCACTATTTTTGCTGCTGCCAGTCATCTGAATGGTTTCTGTCTCTGTGCTCTGTCAGCATCTGCCTCCAGCTGCCCCTTGCTCACCAACTTTCCCCACAAGAGGGAGCTAACTGGCATACAGTACATGCTGCTTACATTGATCCATGGAGCCAGGCAGCAGCAGATCAGGGAGCCAGAACTGGATTGCAGCTTGCAGTCGGAGCAGGGGAAGCCAGTAGTATAGGCTGGCAAGCCGGGCTGCCTGGAGAAAAGCACAGCAGACAAGCAGACAAGGGGACCTGTGAAGATAAGCTCCTGGAGCCACCTCCAAGTTCGCCTTTCCCTGGCATACAAGGGGTGAATGAAGTCTGAGCCACGCCGCCTGCATAATGCTGCAGGAACCAGGACATGGGAAGTACAGCCCAGATACCTACATAGCATTTGCATTTAGTCCCACTGTGCTGCAAAGGGAATGTCAATAACTGGGCTGCCAGTTGTATCTGCATGCAGTTAGTCTTTACAATAAACTCAGCAGATGAAGAACAGAGTCAAGCAATTCTAATGTGGGGCAAATATAAGGCTGTGTGCACCATAACACAAACATTTTCCATTGGGTATTATAAGTCCTTCTAGTGGATAGTTTCTGAGACGTCAAAGGCACATGAGCTATCAGCTCAGAAACACTATGCCTATGGTATTAACCTGTCAGGAAGAGAGCTTTTGGGGTGGGAAGGAGAAAAGTACACTGGTTCCAAGTGATGATCTGAGGTCAGACTTCCTGCCTGGTAAGATCAGCTCTGGCTACTTAATAGAGCCAAGGACTAAACCTGCCTGGGCCAGCATTAGGCTGCTAAGATCATTGAACCTGTCTCCCTGAGATTTCCCAGGGCCTTTGTTATAGAGAACTGGTGGACAGGAGTACAAGAACCTCCTTCCTCAGGGGATGAAGAAGGTGTCCCTTGCTAATACTGTCTTCTCCCAGTGCCATGAGCAGACCAGTAGCGTCTGTTTGGGTCAGGTGGTGAAGAGATGCACCTCCAGAGAAATGCAATCTGCCATTCCCTGATATCTAGAGACAAGTTGTGAGGATCCATCAATGACTGCTTACATAGATCTGTGATTTTGTTCTCATTCACTGACAGATATGGGATGGCCATGAATTCTTTGTAAAAAAGAGCTCACTCTCATATCTGCAGGGCTTCCCAATACAGGAAGCACAATCTTGTGCCTCCCTGGCAGTTTAAGTAATATAAGGTGGCCTAGCTGTCTGTCTGAGCCAGGTGAAGTTCTGCGTATAACAAAGATACTTGTATATAATGTATATAAAAGGACGCACACCTCACCCCCACATTTGTGTGCAGTTGCTGTTCCTGCTGAGATCAAATCCCCTAGGTGAGAAGTCCTTCTTCACTGGCTCTTCATCCCAAGTTAGAAGTATCCATGAGACTATAACTTGAATGGAATTCCATTCCTAACTGCAAATGGTCTATGGACTACCAGACCAGAGAGTCTCAGAGGTCAATTATTACTCAGATGTGATGCCAAATTCCATGTTGCTTTCATCCAGTGGGACCTCGTTGTTCACTGAGGTTGTCTCAGATGGAGATGTGCCATGGGTACTCTGATGTCAGCTAGAGTGATGAGATTCGGCATTTGTAACAATCTGTGAGGTTACCACCTACTGGCTCTTGCTTATCCTTTCTGCCATGCTGGTGATAGCCTAGATCAGGACATAGGCAAGAAAGACTTTGAGGTAAGCAGTGTTCAGCAGAGATCCAATGCACTCCAGTTGTTTCCTGGGAACACATTGAATCCTTCGGTAGTTTGTCTTGAGCCCTAGTGATTTTGATACATTGATAGCAACAGAGACTAATCTTTTCACAAAAGGCCTTTTCCTTCCCCATTGACGGGGAGACCCAAGGGCAAGGGATAGACCTGATAAAAGATAGCATTGCCATCGTCTCCTTCAGCATCTGTAAAGGGACTCCATCTGCCTCCCATAAATGTCAATTCCTGTGTAAGACAGGTCCTCCAGCTCTCTCTGGATTTCTTGCTGGAACTCATGGAGATTGTGTTGAAGAACTGGAATATGCCTGGCAGAAAGTGACTTCACCAATCACAGTGAAGAAGAAACAGAGTGGACTCTTTAGAGGTCACGATTTATACATGGCAAGGGATGCTGTGCACTAGCCAGAAGGGATTATGGCTTATACTGTATCTCCTTTACAGTAGACTCTCGATTATCCGGGATGATAGGGAAAAAATTAATCCTGGTTAATAAAATCCTGGATAATCACCATCCATAGGAAATATGGTGATGGGGGGGTGGTTCATCAGCCACCCTGCGCCGGCGGGAGAGAGGGTATTGGTTCACTGGCTGCCCTGTGCCTGGTGGGTTTTTTTTGTGTGCTTGGGGTGGCAACAAAACCACAGCTGACCCTGCGAGTTACGCATATTTTTTTTTTTGACATCCTGGTTAATCCACTTTCTGGTTAACCCAATTCTGGATAATCGAGAGTCTACTGTATCTGTCTTCAAGGGTCAACATTCTCTAAGAGCTCAGGGAGTTCGACTGGTTTAATGCTAAGGAATGAGACTCCTGATATATTTAGAGAAAAGCTTTTTTCTAGCAATATCTAGAAAAATCAGTCAAAACATTTCAGAAGGTGAGCACTAAACCTCAGGTGTTACAATTACTGGACTTGCTGTAGATTAGATGGGGTAGTGATAAAATCACTGCATAAAAACAAGTGCTATTACAAAACAATTTTGTCAAACTGGCTTAATTTTTTAACAACTACAATATTAGCTATATCAACTGAAGTGACTGGGCATGTTTGTTTAACTTTTTGAAACTTTGGGACTTTTAGGCAAAGTATCGCTGATTATTTCAGTGCAAGTTTCCTTAAGTAAACTTTTCTAAGACATTATGAAAATGGAGGTTGTGGATTAGCAAGCACGGAAAGATGAGGTCATCTTGACCTATTGAAATGGCATTCTAAAACCTCGCAGACTGACAATGGCACAACTTCAGCAAATCCTCTGAAGTACCCTCATTTGTTTTCCATATAGCCTGGATTAGTCTTGAGACTTTTTTTTTATTTTTTTTTTTTAACAGCTTTGAGATTTAAAAATACAATAACCCTTTTACTCATGTACAATGAAGAGAAAATGACAATACTAAAGAAAATAATCTAATGGGTTTATTTAAATGTCCTGCATATAAAACTCTTTGGAGATACACTATACATCATCCACTATTTTGCAATACATGGCAATAATAAAAATCTAGAAAAGCCAAATGATTATTTTTTTTAAAAAATTGCAACTGTCTTCCAATTTTCTTGAGCTGTGATACCAACATTTGTATGGCACATTAAAATAATATAGTACTCATATCACAAATGGGTATGACACTCAGAACTTAGTATTAACATTATGAAGTCTGTATTTAAACAATCTAGTTTTTAGGACATCGAATAAAGATCATTCACAGGGGTGGCAGTGTCCACAAAAAAGTCATGTTCAAGCTTCAACAGACAATTCTTTCTCCAGAGGGTTGCTCTGGTGAATTGTAAATACTTTTGGGTAGAATTATGAAGTACATAGTTGGGGTCAGCTCCTATATCACTGAAGTGAAAGTTTTGCCACTGACTTCAACAAGAGCAGGACTGAGCCTTTCATGAGCATAAATTATTCAAAGAAAGGTTTTCCATGTTAACTCTGTATAAAAAGTTAAAGTTATTACTATACTGTATAAAATCTGTAGCTATATACATGCTCCTGGAAAGGAAAAAAAAATTGACATACATCAAACCACAGATAAGTTATAAAAAGGTTGTGCGGTTGTTTAAAATAGGTAACTAATGCTACTAAACACATTTCTTCCCCTCATCTTATATTAGCGACCAGGAAATTTTAAGCATATGCATTGTTTTCATACATCCCACAAAAGTATATGTTTGAATTTTAGGGCTAAATCCTGCAATGTGTCATCACCACTTTATGCCACATAAGTCATGAAATGCGGAGCTAGCCAGTGGAGAGTTCCCCCTGCACAGGTGCACTCAGCCAATGGGAAGCTGGCAGAGACTGTTTCCCTACCTCATATGAGAGGCACAGAGTTTGCAACAGCAGCAGAAGTTAGGCGAGGCTCCCTGGTCCCCTAAATTCCGCAAGAGCTAGGTAGCAGATGATCAAGGCACAACTGACACCGCCTTGCAGCTGCCACTATGCCTGAAAGCAACCTGGACATAGTGGAGAATCAGGCCTTTAGGTTACACCTTCACTGCAATTAGATACCCGTGGCTGGCCTGTGCCAGCTGACTCAGGTTCACGGGTTTCGGGCTAAGGGGCTGGTTAGCTGCTGGGTAGACCTTCGGGCTTGGGCTGCAGCCTCCGCTCTAGGACCCTGTGAGGTTTTTAACTGGAGTGTAGACATACCCTGTGTGTGCACGTTGCAGTTTTTGACACACTGTTTTAGCCAATGAAAGGAGGAAGACTGTTCTAGCTTGTAATGAATGGGGGAGGGAGCTATAGAACACAGCTACAGCTTGCAATATGTTATCTAAAGTACCCTATTTTCAAACTAGTTTAAATATACCAACATTTATGATTTCATATAACAATATTTTCTATTTATGTCAATTATCATCCCCTCAAAAATTTGTTTTGTAACCATAATAATGAAATGGGGAAGACTTCTGTAGTTTGTAAAATCAACATCACTGTGCGTTTAGAAAAAAAAAAAGAATGATTTACTTTGTTAAGTGTCTAATGTCCATTCAATAAATTGGTACATTTACAGATTCAACATTTTGTGATAGTGCAATTAAAAAATAATCAACACGTGGTTCAGGGACCCAGACTTTTCCCAGTTTTTAATGTGAACTCTAACAAGATATCACTTAATAAAAAACAGTTTCAGGACTGTCTTACTCTTTGTGAGCAGTCCATCTTCCACTATGACCTACTGAATTCATGCAAACTTTAAACTTCGATTATGCAGAATTAAAATAAATGCTAGGAAGTGAAAAATCTTGGAAATCTGTTTTTCTGTGAAGCACTTATCACTGAGACATGAGGCACCAAGATGGAAGACCTTTTTCCATGTTGTTGGCAAAACTGTCAATCATCTTGATGAGCAGTAAATAAATGAATGCCCAATGATGGGATTCTATATTATCCTTAAAAAAGAAATCCATCAACTAAACATCAACAGGTAAATGTTTATACCCGACAGCCATCAATTTCAACTACCCATGCAAAGAGACAGGTGAGCTGGACTGGTAAACCTCGAAATTAGAGAGGTATTAATCATCTGCTCCCAGCCAATATAAACAGATGTTTTTTTTAAACAGGCAAAATCGTCTCTTCCTCTGAAATTTATTTCCAGCAGATAATGTTCTGTTACATTTTTAATCAAGCAGATGAAGTTACATTTAAATTGAAAATCTGCTGCACTCAACTAATCAGGCAAGTAAAATTCTGAGATGGCTGAATGGAATTACACAGCACACCATTACGGCAGGTAAATTGTGAAATTTACCTGTCACACCACACAGTTTATTGTTCAGCCACTGAATCTGCAAGCTAGAAGCAAAGAGCTAAGACAAAAAGGGTAAAGCATGTTAAACATATTTATAAATCCATCATATTTTATGAAAACACTATTAAGGCTGCCAGGGAAAAAACTCCACCTCTTTCTTATGAAGAAGTCAAAGATTAACATGAGTTATTCCTATCAGTTTCATGCTAGCATAAGTGGCATGCCTTGATATTTTGGAGATCAAGATACAACATGAAAAAACCCATTATCTTTCACAATAAAATACAAAGCAGCAACACTCAAAATAAAATCTAGAATATCTTAAAGGAGGAAGGATGGTCTTGGGGTTAAAGCAGCATATAAGACTCATGATCTGCAGTCCCTTAATTCCTATCTGTAAAAGTTCAAATACGGTCACTGCCCTAGTTCACGGGAGTGTTGTGAGAATGAATTCATTGATGTGAATTAATTGATAGAGGTCATATAAATACCTAGAGATAGAGTGATTGAATATTGGGTTCAACTGTTCATTTTCTCACTTGTACCCCCAAAAGATTGTTAAAAATAAAACCCACTAAAGAATAAATATTTTCCTGTTTTAACTTTAAAATGAAATTCAAGTTGACTTGTATAGAGGGCATTTATAAATTATGCACAGCTGTGCTTTTTAGTCATATTATATTGAATGGAGGCGGACAGTGCACATCTGGAAGACTGTCAATTACTCTAATTTAAAAATAGCTAGACCTCTTGGCTCGCTACAGCTGCTGACACTGAAGGGAGTGTGTGTAGATCAGGGGTCAGCAATCTTTCAGAATTGGTGTGCCAAGGCTTCATCCATTCACTCTAATTAAGGTTTCACGTGCCAGTAATACATTTTAACGTTTTTAGAAGGTCTCTTTCTATAAGTCTATAATATAGAACTAAACTATTGTTGTATGTAAAGTAAATAAGGTTTTAAAAATGTTTAAGAAGCTTCATTTAAAAGTAAATTAAAATGCAGAGCCCCCCGGACCAGTGGCCAGGACCCAGGCAGAGAGAGTGCCACTGAAAATCAGCTCGCGTGCCGCACGCATGCCATAGGTTGCCTATCCCTGGTGGAGATCAAATACAGTATATATTTAAAACTTAAAATGAGTCTCGCTATCTCAGGACCCCAACGCCTATTAGACTGTACCTTGGCACAAAGAACTAAATATGCAAAACAACATTCTGAGGTGCTGTACTATCCATAATAAAAATGTGTTGTGAGCTCTTTAATAATCTTGCTAACTTGTCCCTTTGAATATCTGTGTAACTATTTCTTAGTGCTTACATTTAGTAACTTCACAATACATAGATTTCAAGTGCATTTTATCACCTCAACACACATTAAAACGACAATTTATTCAGATCCACCAATTAAATTAAGAAATGTGATATCACATGTGCAATTTATTAGTCACATTAATAAAGATGACTACCCCTGAAAAGGTGCAAAGGATCTAATGTCAAGAGTTACAAGTATGTGATGATCTATGACAGAACAAGAACTGGGGTTAAAAGGTAGAATTAGAAAGATCTAATTCAAATAATTTAAGTCTTTATAAAAAGAATTCAGAATAAATTTATTTTGGAGCAAAATGATTTCCATTTTCTCCATTCGTCCAGTTATATGCAACTACTATTTTTAAACATAATTTGTTTGAATTATTTCCAGAGGAACTGAAAAGATGTTTTTTATAGTTCTATCTGAGCTCAATTTGGTTTCTTCCAGCAAGGAACTATACTGCTAAGGTCCAGACTAGGAAAATAAGTGCTATTTTAAAATACTGTGCCAATATATTTTAACACATACATTTTTTACTACTACACAGCATCTAGTGTAGACAGAGTGGAACACCTTTAAAAATATGTTAGCTGATTTTGGCCAACCACATTTGACCAAGACTATCTAATGCATTTTTTAAAGGTGTTGCATGCTGTCTACATTAGGTGATATGTAGTGTTTAAAAATATGTTAATTTAAAATATATTAATACAATATTTTTAAATGCGACTTATTTTCCTGGTCTAGACAGGGCCAGAAGATCTACATCTAGCGCTCTCCAGCTGCTTTATCAGGGTGAAAAGTAGCTGTAGTAGAGGCTGACAAAGGAGTATCGGCACACTGGACAAAATACTACATGGAATGGTAAGCAGCAAGCCATATACGCTACACTTCCCCAGATGCTGCAGTAGCAGGCATTTTGTGTGTACACTGGTGTCATGAGTCTTACATGAAAGATGGAGGAAAGAATTCTACTCCCTTTCCTCAACCATTACACATTTTTTTCTAGAGGCAAAGTAGCAGAGCCTCTAACATAATGGGATCTGTTATTTGTTTTTCTGCACACATGATTTTCCCCAGTTACTGATGGCAAGGCTTTCTTCTTCTTGACGTTTTGTTAAAAGGAACTGCTGTGTATTTTAACAACACATTCACAATCTTTCACATTTTCTTCCCCATTAGCAGCCTGAGAGCTGAAGCCCCTCTTTCCATGTATGGCATGACCACGTGGTTCAGGCAAAGAATGTGCCATTCTAATGTAACAAAGGAGGCAGACTTTCATGAGACTGCTAAAAAGCTTAGATGGCAACTGAGCATGCTCAGAAGTGACTTTTCAATTTCTCATCATTTTATTTTTTATAAAAACATGAGTAGTCTGGTGGCATCTTAAAGATTAACAGATTTATTTGGACATAAGCTTTCACGTGGATAAAAATCCGCTTCTTTTTTACCCATGAAAGCTTGTGCCCAAATAAATCTGTTAGTCTTTAAGGTGCCACTGGACTCCTCGTGGCTACCCCTCTGCTACTTTATTTTTAATATTTCCCTTCCCAGACCAGGCAAAGGAACTAATCTTGAATCAGAAATGTCAGATCTCCTCCATTGTTGCTGTATATCTGCCCAGAAAATTATTAGAATTTTACAAAAAACCTTGGAGAAAGTATTTTTTCTATCCATGCAAAAGCAGCTAGAGAAATTTTGTTCTAATGTTGACCAAAACTCTTTTTTTTTTTTTTAACAAAGACAAAATATAGAAAATTTCAGCCTCAAAAAAGCTGTGGAAAGAAAGTATGACATGAAAACAGTAGATTTTAATATAAACTGTTTTGAAAACTTAGCTATAGTAGGCATCCGACACCTGCTGTAATGCATAACACAAGCTAAAAACCTAGCATTAATGCAATGTAAAGACTGAAATTAATCACTCCAGAGTCAGAAAATGGAAATTAAGGTTGAAAGCTCTGTCTTAACTGTGGGTATTTCTACACTGCAATGAAACACCCATGGCCTCCCCGTGCCAGTTGACTCAGCTCGCAGGGCTCAGGCTATGGGGCTATAAATCTGAAGTGTAGACGTCTGGGCTCAACTGGAGCTCAGGCTCTGGGACCCTGCGAGGGCTTTACAATAAATTCCTGTATAAAATTCCTGTATTGTACACTACAATACATAAAGTCTTTGAAAATCAAGTCATGTTTGAAGCGACAGAGTCCTGTGGCACCTTAAAGACTAACAAAAGTATTGAAGCATAAGCTTTCATGGGCTAATACCCACTTCGTCAGATGCATCTGACGAAGTGGATATTAGACCATGAAAGCTTATGCTTCAACACTTTTGTTAGTCTTTATGGTGCCACAGGACTCTTTGTCGCTTCTGCAGATCCAGACTAACACGGCTACTCCTCTGATTCTTGAAGTCATGTTTGAAGTCTCGTCTACAAAACAAGCACAGTTTAAAGCAAATCAATGTCACACTTATAAATGTTCATAACTTCAAAACTAGGTATCTCCAAATTTCAGACAGCAGTGTTTTCAAATGGCAAAATAAACAAAAAGATTTGCCCTGATCCTGAAAAAGGCTTCACTTTACACATTGACTTCAAAATTAAGCAAGTGTTTAACTCTTTGTAGGATCAGGGCCTTAAACATTAAAAACTTTAGAACTACTAAACCAGTTTTATATATATTTGGATTGTTTTGTAGATCTCACTGAGGCTTAAAAAACAATCAAAGTCTGAGATCTTATTTAACATACAGTAACATTTATTTTTGTAAAGTTATGCAAGAAGTTACAGTTTGCTGTATTTTATTATCTGATCATATTTAACGGTATACTGAGACACTTTATTTTAAGGTCTAAGTGTAAGAAGGCAATATTAAAGTTCAGCATTCAACCTACAAACTGCATTTCCCAACTTGACCTGAAGAAGAGCTCAGTGTCAGCTCAAAAGCTTGTCTCTTTCCCCAATAGAAGTTGGTTTAATAAAAAGCATTACCTCACCACCTTGTTTTTCTAATATCCTGGGAGCAACACGGCTACACCACCACAGCATACAATTCCTGACATGTGAAAGTTTGAATTCATCAGCCTTATAACGGCCCCTTTCTTTGTTTCAACCAAAATGAAATTCCATGCAAAGAGCAAGTTACATTATAATTGCTGAGAAATCCTGTAAGTGCTGCAGTACTCAACTCTTGGAAACAGGCCTTATGAAACCACCCTGCCAACATACTACAGATTGCTCCAACAAAGATTTTCAAATGAAGTGATCAAAAAAAACCTAACAGAATTTGTTTAAAATTTTTTCCATTTCTTTATGAGCAAATCTGAGACACACACTGACACTTGTTAAACGAATCCACGGGAAAATGACTAGAATGCAAACCAATTATTTTTAAATCTAAGTTTTGCCTGTTTTGATGCCTTGGACTGCCAGATGCTGGAACTGGATAATAGAGGATGGATCACTCAACAATTGCCGTCTGTTTATTCCCTGTGAAGCATCTGGCATTGGCCACTGTCAGCAGAGAGGATACTGGGCTGGATGGACCACTGGTCTGAACCAAGTATGGCCATTCCTATGTTTTTTGAGAGTGGTGACAAAAGCATACAGAAACTTAAGCCTTAACATGTTTGTGGGGCTGTTCTTTAGATTATTGAGTCTTTCCTAATTAGAAGAAATACACCTAGGAACATAATTTTGTTTAAATTTTTTTTTAGCAAAACACTTAAGATTGGAAAGTAAATTTAAATTGCATGTTAAAGAAAGAATGCAACTGCTTATTCTTACTACTCCATGCAAAATAAGTTTTCTGTGAACTCTAACAAGAACAAAGAGAATGTAACATTCTTTTGTAATGTGTTGCAGGGCTATCAAGCTACTAAAAATGTATTTTAATCAGTAGAGTGAAGAGATAGGTCACTGCAGATACTCTGATAGCTGTTCTCTTGCGTTAGAAGGTGCCACTTTTTCATAGGTACTTTTCAGAATAGAAAAGCACTGCTAAAATATTAATGATGTATTTATTTCTTCATTACAGAGGCACTGGTCATGACTACATAGTTAAGGCTGCAACCACCATTCCATTATATGACACATACTATCCGTAACTCTTAATTTGAAGGCACCATTGGTCTGAATTGAACTGTGATTTATGTAAGTGTAACAGAATTTTGTTGTCGTTGTTGTTGTTATTATTAAAGGCAGGATTATAATTGATTATATAAAAAAAATGAGATATCTGGTTTTCACAATGAAAAAAGGTTTCATTTTTCAGCCACATAGCTGTACACTGATTCACAGCAGAAGTCTGAAGATCATATATTTTTACATATTAACACACTGTTCTGAGTTTTCTAACTGAATTTTTCATTGATTTAGTGTTGAAGAAATATTAAAATGTCTCAATTACACATTGTATGTCACAGACACACTTACTAAAAAAGTCTTATGATAAGTATATTTGGCAAAGTTTTAGATGACAATTTTAATTTTATTAGGGCTATCACGTGATTAAAAATCACGATTAATTGCAATGTTAAAGAACAGAATACCATTTATTTAAATAATTTTGGATGTTTTCTACATTTTCCAATATACTGATTTCAATTACCACACAGAATACGAAGTGGATAGTGCTCACTTTATATTATTTTTATTACAAATATTTGCACAGTAAAAAACAAAAATAGTATTTTTCAATTCACCTAATATAAATAATGTAGTGCAACTGTTTAATCTTGAAAGCTGAACTTACAAATTTGCAATTATGTACAAAAAAAAATAACTGCACTAAAAATAAAGCAATGTAAATCTTTAGAGCCTACACGTCCATTCAGTCCTACGTCTTGTTCAATGAGTCACTCAGACAAACAAGTTTGTTTACATTTGCAGGAGATAATTCTGCCCAGTTCCTGTTTACAATGTCACCTGAAAGTGAGAACAGGCGTTCACATGGCACAAATATAGAAAAACATCCAAAAATATTTAATACATTTCAATTGGTATTCTATTGTTTAACAGTGCAATTAAAAGTGTGATTAATCACAATTTATTTTTGAGTCAATTGCGTGAGTTAACTGTGATTAATCGATAGCCCTAATTTTTAGATGTCAAAACTACAATGCTAAGTTCAGAGCAGGATTTCAAACCACAGCAGCCAATTGAAAACAGTAATAATGATCTTTAGAGTATCATTATTTCTATTATCTTGTATTTATTGTAGTGCCTCAAAGTCCCAGTAAAGGCTAGAGCCACTTGTACAAGGACTTGTATAAAGCAGCTGTCTGTGCTACTCCTTTATTAGTGCTTTTTCTGTCTCTATGATGTAAGGAGCTCCATAAATGACTATATGGATTGAGAGAGTGAACTGCATTCAGTCAGCAAATAGATATTGTTTAAAATTCCATGGTAACACAAGTTTATGATTACCAAGGTGTTATGTGAGCTGAGAAGGTAAGAGAGGAATGAAGTGGCAACAATCAGCAACAAACTTCATAGTGATCCAGTGTGTTGGATGTGATCTTTTAAAAGAGTTACAATTAAAATTAGCTTATCATAGAAGATACTTTTGAAAAACTTTTTAATAGTAAAAATTACATCTTTATTTTCTCTGATATAAGAAAAGATGGAACTGGAGAGATGCTTCTCATTTCCAGACCGTAGCTATACCTTAGAATTTTTAGAAATTAACTTAGAATTTATTTAATACTATAATGTAAGTAAGTTGAATTCAACTATTTATGAATTAGATGTAAGGGTGAGCATCATATATCACTGACTGGTGAGCAGGTGCCTGAGAAACACCCAAGGACAGGCTCCCAACATTTTTTGACCCCACAAATTAGAAACAGATGTGTTCCAGAGCCACACAGAGAACCCTAGCACAGCTCTCCACAGGTGCAGGAGCTGCATGGTAGGGCCTAGACAGTTTAGCTAACCGAAGTTCTACACACACAGCAGTGATGTCCGACCTGTGTTCTCAAAGGCTCTGAACTGTGGCCCTCGAGGGCAACTGTTTTAAAAATAAATGTTATCTGTGATTATGAATTTAAAATGTATTCTCTGAGCCACACCTTGCCAATTTTTGCAAAGGAGTGTTTGAAGCAGGGCCATCACTACAGAGATGAGTCAGGGGCCTCTCCCTGCAGCTCCAGATACATCTCAGGTGAGCTGGGAACCTTCTGAGCAGCTGCTCCCCTTTCCCTGCTGCAGCAGCTACTCCACTGGCCACCTGAATCACTGGGGAGGGAGGAGGAAGAGAAGCAGCTTTGGCTACTCTTTTGCCTGCTTCTCCCTTCCAGGCTGTGGAAGCACCTGGTAGAGCAGGATTAGGAGCTTGTGTGGCTCTGCCTGAGCCTAAGGGAACCTCTTGTACAGAATGGCTTCCTCCCCTGCACAGCCCCGCAAGGCAGCCCAGGAGAGGGGAAAAGAGAAGCTGAGAATCTATAACCACACCCCTGATTCTCTCCCCCAGCTCAGGTTAGAACCCTAGAGCTGCTCTAACATCTCCTCATACATATCTAGCTATCAGCTAAAGCACAACAGGGCTCAAATAAGCCCTCTCTGCTACCTCCTTTCTCCATCATGATGGACAACACCACCATCCTACCTGTCACTCAGGCCTGTAACCGGGGCACCATCTTTGACTGCACCTCCCTTTAAGTCCTCACATACAGGCCATTTCTAAATCTTGCCAATTCTTTCTGCATAACCTCCTTAAGATACAGCCTTTCCACTCAGCTAAAACTCATGTCGGGACTCTCCTCATGTCACCTCTTGATTACTGCAATATCCCTCTCTGTAGCCTTGAGAAATGCAGTCTTGCTCTCAACATAGCCATTCAGAAGGCTACTGCATAGATCACTTCCTAGCCCATTGATCTGACCATGCAATCCCTCTTTTTGAATCCCTCCACTAGCTCCCCCTTTTCTATCACAGCAAACTGTCTCACTTGCAAGCCCCTTCACAGCTTATCCCCTACTTATCGCTTATTCAGTATCAACAGGTTGCCTTCTGCTCCAATTGACCCATAATGTCAGCTTTCATTATCCATATATTAAAATTTCAAACAAGCATCTTCTTCCTGCTTTCTCCTGTGCTCTCCCTCATGCGTGGGCGGTGCTCCCCATAAATATCTGCCCAATCAACTCCTTATTCTCCTTCAAAAACCTCCTGTGAATGTGATGCCTACCTGACAATAGTTGGGCCGCAAGGATGCTTAGACCACTTCCTATCATGCTGACGAATACCGTTTCCTTGCATCACACAATAGTATCCATCTGCTGCAGGGCCGGATTAAGACCTTTAGAGGCCTTAAGCACTGAAAGGATTATGGTGCCCCCCCAATACATAATTCAAAATAAAAACAATACTATACCGTAAAATAAAATTTTATTTTTTGAAATGACACAAAATGTACATGTATGCTGAAATTAAAATAGCTTCTTTCTAGATTTTCTGATTGCAAAATTCTGGATAATTCATCAAAGATGACTCGACAAAGCATGTGCGCTTCCATACACAATAGGGAAAGTGAATCTAGTCTGTCCTGACATATTATTGTTCTCTGAGGGTTTTTTATTCTTTTCAGCTGAGAAAAAGAGCATTCTGCAGCGCAGTTAGTAATCACCAATGTTAGAAAAATACGTAGTACGATCTCTACATTTGGAAATACAGATGGTATTCCGTCTTTCAATATTGTGTCATGAAGATCAATGTGATTGAATTTCATTTTTCCTGTTTTATTAAACTTTGTGCGCATATAACAGCGGAACTGCTGTACTTCTCCACAAAGATTCATGTTCAAGTCAACAGGGTATGAGTCAACTAGCTTTTGGGAACCTTGTGAATATGGTTCATCAGACAAGTCCATATCGTTTAGAAAAGAATCAAGTACGTATAACTCAGAAGAATATATCAGTAATAAAACTAAATTTAATTTCAATACATGACAGGATCTGATTTCCTCACATTATTTCGATATACATTAGTAGGATGCCCCCCTGGTTTAGGTGGGGAGAAGTTATAAAAAGAGAACAGAAAAATGGGGGAAGAATGTGTAGTGGAGTGTAAGGAAGTCTAACAAAGTTCTGATTTTTCTCATGATGACTACTTCGATGCTTTTTTTGAAATATCAAATATCAATTTTTTTCAAAAAAAATCTCATTTTTTTTGGTGCCCCTGCTTTGCTGGTGCCCTAAGCACGTGCTTAGTCTGCCTATTGGGTAATCCAGCCGTGATCTGCTCTCTCTTGTCTTATATTTACATTGTATGCTTTAGGACAGGGATCATCATTTTGCTCTGTGCATAATGGGGCCTGGTCCACAGCTCCTGGGCACTATGGTAGTACAAATATAATGATCATCATCCTCTAGGCAACATAGACCATCTGGAGACAGCTGGAGAGCAACACCCCACATCCACTTCCCTTCCATCAACATGGCTTCTGCCACAGTGGCTGTGAGAGGGAAGGCACAGAAGTGGCAACTCTGGCTGTACACCCACTGAGGACTTGCAGGCGGTTTCCACTACCTGAGCAGCACAAAGGAAGCAGAATGGGGCAGAGAATTTGTCCCAAACCACTGATCATGGCCCAGTGATCTTTTTGAAATAAACTCAGCCCTCAGGCTCAAAAATCTGGACACCGCTGTTCTACAGCCTGCGCTCTTTCAGGGTGGAAATACAGATTGTGGCACAGGTGCTTTTTCCACAAGGAACAGTTTCTTGTTGATTTTCCTTTCACATTTTAAAAAAAGGTGTATTCTTTCATTTTCTTACTTTTTAAACTGAGACTAGAGACTGGGAGCTGGAAGAGAGGGGGAGACAGAGCTGTTTTAAAGGTGACAACCCCCTGCCCATGCGTGAAGCAAGAACTCAGAATGTGGGATCCGGTTCAGGCGAGTAGGTAACTGCCCGTGCAAAGAGCAACAGTGGCACAGCTGGAACCTTAGGGGCATCACAGATGGGGGTTGGCGGTATGTAGAGTAAGAGCTGTCTTGCTAGCAAGGACAGCCTGCATCACAGTCCCTGCCAGCATTATGAACACAAATTATAGGTTGTTCAGTTTCAGCTACTATTCTTTTCTTCGGCTCCTATTCCACAATTTTCACACACATCATACAAGCTATATCTGCTGAACCTGAGTTGCATGCTAGATTTCTGATGAAAAGATACTGACCGAGAATTATTTAAGTTAAAAAGTCTGAGACACCTAAGATAGGCATTTCACTATCTTGAGTAAAAAGATTGCTAATTTTCAGGAGAACTAATGGATAAAGCTACAGATTGTGGCTTCTTAAAAAGACCAGCAGTGAAATAGTTTAAGATTCAGTAAACTACTAACTTACTTTACTTAGCTCACACTTATGGTATGGAGATTTAAAATAGTTACTACATCATTTTAATGGCACAGGTTACCCAGCTCCTAAGAAGGAATCAAAGATTGTCTTATATGTTGTGAACATATGCTTAAGTACATGAAAGATGTGCATTTCAATTATAGGATTTGTACAGTGAATTTAAATACAAAATCATTATTTCTATTCTAAAATCTGTGCTGTAAAATGTGTGCTGTAAAAGGTTACTTAAAATTATTAATATTCATTTGTTTGTTCCATTTTTATTTTGCTTCTAAACTTCTCTTCTGTGCAGTGCCCCTTTTTATAATTTTTGACCACCATCCTGAACTCTGCACAAGCCTCCAAATTGCTTCAGTGATACCTGGCACAAATCCATCTAGAAGTTTTTACACTGTGCACCTTAATTACCGAGGTAACATAATCCTCACTTTTCCTTGAGAGCAATTAATTACACCCCTGGAGCCTTAAAACTGAACCTGTCCCGCAGGAATTTCCTGCACTGCGGGGTCATTTCCATTTAAGAACATTAAGTCTTCCTCCCGCCCCCCAAAAGAATATTCTTCCTGAAGAATAACAGGAATTTATGGTTTCAAGGCTGTGTCCATTTGGATTTCTGCTTTACAAAGGACAGGTTTTTAAGCCACTGCTGAAAAGCTTAATTTTCTGTGTTGCAGGTCTCTCTTCCACACTCAGAATTAAAACCTGGTAGCAGATCTTCTTGATCTATGCCTTTCAATCATTTGACTGATTGGTAGAAATTGTGTGTAGGCAGGAAACTTCTCTATTCATAATTTTACAAAGGTCCCTAATTTAGACCCTTAAATATTTATCTGACACCAGCTCTCCTACATGAAATACCAGCACTGCAACCACGCCTACCCTAATAATCAGAAGAGGGCAGGTTTGATTCTATACTTTTGAAATTAATGGGAGCTTTAACACTGACTTCAAATGGTGGCAGTATCAGGCCTAATAACAACATGGTCAAACTCCTGCCCGTCAATATTCTATTGGTTATTAAAAAAGACAGTGTCAACCATGACAATCTGAGATTTAATTGGTGACCTTGCTTGCATCACCAAGACTCTGCTGGATAACCCATCTGATCCTATATTGGTACAGATTGCACCAGTTACATACTCAGTTCAACACACACCTACAGAAGGCATGGGACAAGGAGTGGTAATACTTTTATATCTAACCTTAGATGAAAGAAGAGTCCAGTGACCCTTTTTGAGATGTACACAATATGAGTCCCAAGGTAAAAATCAACATAGACACCCTGGTTTCCTTAAGAAAACCACATAATACTACTGGCTTCATTTTATTAATTGAATTATTATCATTCCTAGCATTGAAGTCGCCTAAACCCCTCATTTTAGAAGACTTAAACATTAGAATATATGATTTCTAACATGTTGACCAGGATCATACAATCAATTGGCAACCCCTGACCCTTCCCACCTTCTCAATCTGATCCCTGAGTCTAAGGATTGACCGTGGAGATTTAAGAAACACACTTCCATCCTGTTCTGATCATCACTGAAGGCAGTGAAAGTCTACAAGAAATCTTTGGGGACACAGAGACTGACTTCCTGTATAACAGAGGCAGAGAATTTAACCCAGTGATGCCTGTAGTAAGCTCAATAACTTTTGCTTGAACTGAGAACATTTTTATAAGATATCAAAATCTTGTTTTAAACATTTCAAGTGATAGTGAATACTCCACAATCTTTGGTAAATTGTTCCATTGGTTAATTACCCTTACACATTTTCAGAATTGGCCTTTAACACTGGGTGCATCAAATTTTTGGGTACCCAAATGTAGACATTGTTGGCCTAATTTTCAAAGGTGCAGTTCCTATTAACATCAAATGGAGTTTTAGAGCTCAGCAACCATGAAAGTTAGTCTTCAGAAACTATTTAATCCCATTGGTCTCCAGGATATTCAGCTAGCATACATCATTTAGAGCATCAACAACCACGTATGAAGATATAGCCATCAGTTCTTAAAAGCCTCCCTACACTGCCCACACACAGTTCATTGACAGCCACCAGCAGATTAAGCAAGAGGGCACAAGGTTATTGTTACTCTGGAAGTTCTGAATCCCACAGATACAGCATAAAGCATTCATATAGTACTTTATGAAGTCATTCATCATTGCATCATCGATGAGATCTAGCCCAGAAGAAACCTTGCAGAAACAAGACACCTAACCAACCAGCACGTCTCCACTGGTATAGCCCCCACAGCTGAGCAGAATTGTTGTGCTACTTTGCATCTACCTGTAATTCTGTTGATCAAAGTACTCTTTCCTCCCATCTTACCCAGCAACAGTAATCTCCCTCTGGAAGGAAGGAGACAGGAAAGATCTGTCAATGCAGGCGAGTATGTAAGCACAAATCTGTTCCCACTCTGGTTAGAAACTTCCAAAGCGAAGTAATAAATAAAAAAATCAGAGAAAAAACAGCTGCAAATGACATGCCCTCAAAGGAGTGGAAGGAATATAGGATGGGATGAGCAGATTTACATAAGTACTGATGAGCAGTTTTCCTTTGTCATAGGTTCCTGTTCCCCTATTTCACCCAACAAGGATTACTGTAATTCAGAGAAGACAGACTTACACTAAGCTGCAGTTGAAGCTCCTACCATCCAAAAAATGTCAGCAGAAAAGGACAGATGCAACTGATAAAGCCAGATGTTCACATGAGAAGACAACTCAGTAACGATTTCATAAATTCCAGAAGCAGATGCTTCTGTTCTGAGCCCAGGAAATTGCTATACGTCTTACATAATGTTATTTAACAATTTTCCATGTAGCCATTTTGACCTGATCACAGGCTAATCAGAAGAGTCTTTAAACCACTGAGTCACTGAGGGCCTCCTGTGCCTTATTACAATCTTAAAAACATAAGTTAAGATTTCCTAGAATTATGGGCACATGACAGTTAAAATTCAGCACCTCACATTCTTCAAGCTATGGTAACCACAACTGAACAAGCTACATTGGAGAAAGCAGCTCTCCATTCATCTTAGATATTTTATAGTTTTAAGGATAGGTTTCCCAAGATTTTGAATGGTGTCCCATGATCATCTGGGAAACCAAGGAAAAGTCCCACAAAAGAACCACTGGAGTTGCTTAGCTCTCTGAAAAAGAAGGGAATCAAAAAGCTTTTGGATAGAGAGATTAGAAGAAATTTCTCTATTTTTGATATAACCATGAATAGCTGAAGAGTGGACCTAAAATCGTTAACTCAGAGACGTTATAAAATTAGGGGGGAAAATGAACACGCTGGAGAATGCAGAATGCACATTTAACCTCTTTCACAACTCCAGTGGGAGAAAGTGTTCCAAATCTGGAAACAGGCAACAGAAACTGACCACTGACTGCTACATCAGGCAAACGTCAACCTGTTAGGAGAAACCTTTGGCTTCGTACCGCCAACACTCAATCGTCACACTCCCATGTCCTAAGAAAGCCAAGTCTGGGACAGACATGAATAGATCTGAAAGTCTAATTACAAAAATCAAATCCAGAGAAACCTAATTAAAATAGATTCATTGTACAAAACATTTATTGGACAACATGGTTCAGTAAAAGTCTTAACAAGTATATTTTGGCAATCCAAGCGTATGTTGTTTTCAAATTATGGCTAAGCTTATGACTGAGGCATAGTGAGAAGGCTCATGTCATCTGGCCTAGATACTTATTTTTGCATCTATCACTCTAACAACTATAGGTTCTCTTTAAAGCAGGGGTGGGCAAACTATGGCCTGCGGGCCACATCCGACCCGTAGGCCCGTCCTGCCCAGCCCGAGCTCGCCAAGGAGGCTCCCCCTGGTCCCTACCCCGCTGTCCCTCCCCCGCCATGCTGCCACATGGGCAGCGCTCTGGAGGGCCAGGCTGCGCAGCAGTGTGTCTAGCTCTGGCCGCTGCTCTGAGCAGCGTAGTAAGGGGGCTATGGGGTTTGATAAGGGGGCAGGGAGTCCTGGGGGGCAGTCAGGGACAGAGAGCAGAGGAGGTTGGATAGGAGGTGGAGTCAGCGGTAGGGGGGTCTCTGGAGAAGGCAGTCAGGGAACAAGAAGCAGGGGGGCTTAGATGGTGGTGGGGTCTTGGGGGTGTGGTTGGGGTGGGGGTAGTCAGGGAACAAGGAGCGGGGGGGAGGTTGGATGGGTCAAGGGTTCTAAGGGGGGCACAGTCGGGTTGGGAGGGGGTCAGATAGGGGGCAGGGCCAGGCTGTTTGGGGAGGCACAGTCTTCCCTACCTAGCCCTCCATACAATTTTGAACCCTGATGAGGCCCTCGGGCCAAATATTTTGCCCACCCCTGCTTTCAAAGGTCTTCATTCTTCTTAATTAAGAAGCATAAGAATTACTAGCATTTTAAAAATAAGAATTCAATCACAAAACGGTAAGAGAAAGACTCTTCGAGTGCTCTGAAGTAAAATAAAGCATTTAACCGAAATATAACAAATAAATCATTATAAGAAAAGTCAAAGAAATGACTATTTGTAGTGTTATTGTAGCCATGTTGGTCCCAGGATAACTGAGAGACAAGGCAGGTGAGGTAATATCTTTTACTGGACCAACTTCTGTTGATGAGCGAGAGAAGCTTTTGAGCTGACACTGAGCTCTTCTTCAGGTCTGGGAAAGTTACTCCGAGCATCACAGCTAAATACAAGGGTGAAGCTGTGATAAACTGAATACCTTTCCCAGACCAAAAGAAGAGCTCAGAGTAAGCTTGAAAGCTTCCTTCACCAACACAAGTTGATCCAATAAAAGCTATTACCTCACTCACCTTCTCTCTCTAGAAAGATGACTGAACATTTTCAGAGGAATGGGAACTCTGGCAGTAAATTATATTATAGGAAAATGTGTTTACAGCTTCCTATGTATTTTTTAGAGTCTATAGGCTACTTTTAGTAACAGAATTATATTTCATTATTATTTCTTTTTCATCAGATACTGAAAAACAGTTCTTCCACAAATCAGCTTATCTTTTAAACACAACTGTGTCACCAACTTATTGGCCTGCAGTGTATCTCAAGTGTAATTAATGCTTATTAAGGAAAAGAACAATGCATTAAAACAATATCCCTAGTGTGAAAGTGAAAGTATGGCAAATGAATAATTCAATGTATCCAGTTTTAGTTAAATGCAGAAAACGGGATGCCTCAAGAAAACAAACAGCACAAATGACACAAGTAGAGTTAGTTCTATTTTTTCTCTCTCAGACCACTGATTTATCTTGGCACACATTAAACAGCAGAGGTTAAACATACAGACACACAAAAGGAAAAACACCATGATTTACAGGTAAGAAGCAAAGCAGTTATCCCAATACTGCATGGGAAGGCAAATGCAGTTGTTTCTCCTCTATTCCAAACTTGATTAAAATCTTGAAAAGAGCTCAGCAGGAAAGCAGATGAACACATACTGGGCACCACTATAATCCCTGTGGTCATCTGGACCACAACAGGAATCATTTCTAAAACCTTAATGTCATTTTATCGCTTTCTCATAAAAATAGGAATGAGGAAATCTGCCATTAAAGGTAATGGTCATTATGATCACTGGCTTTTAAAAAATGTTTCAATCAAGCAGGGATTTCATCTCTGAAATTTGTTTTATCAATCATGAAAAGGTCTTGTTATGTTTCAAGGAATATACTAATATATTAAGTGATTGGCTATAAAATTAAGAGAAAAGGCTAGAAAGTGAAATTACAAAAGCTATAAAGAGAAGAAAGTGTTAGCTTTCACCCTTGCCATTCATAGTCCTGTTACTGAGGTTTAAAAAAATTAAAAGTTGATACAACTTATAACCTCATATCGTTATAAAATATTGTCTTCTGTTGCACATAGAAGGAAAGAAAATATGAAATTCTAAAGAGCGGCTATTCCAACCATAAATCACCCTTATAATGCTTAGGTATTGCATGTATGTTCTGTATTATCATTTACTACTTTAAAACCCACTGGATATGTCTATACTTCAAGTAAAAACTTGAGGCTGGCCCACACCAGCTGACTTGGACTCTTGGCACGCAGGCTAAGGGAATGTTTAATTGTGGTGCACTCAAGACTTTTGTTAATAAAATCAAGTACTAAAAAGCACACTGGGGGGAACTTACCTGTGACATGACACACTGAAATTGGATACTGTCCTTGTAAAATATAGTCTGAATGCATCATGCATTACCGAACAGCACTATTTAAAATTTCATCTTTGACTGCTGGTGTGATGACTATCTATGCAGACACCACCACCATCTTTTAGGGATCCCAACATTATGTCATAAATCAGCAAGCCATTCCTGCCTTTGGAGCAGGCCCTAAGGTGCAAAATTCTTCCCCTTGACCTTTTTCAAAATCCCTCCCCTCCCCACTTCTACAAAAGAAAAATACTCTCAATATTATATATCAAATAGGTTTTTTAAATCACCGTTGGTTCCATATTTATTACCTCCCCCTCCTTTCACCTAATTTTTCTCCCCTTTTGCCAAACAACTTAATTTTAGTAGCGTTTCTATGGTTTACTGCACCTGAAGTGCCAGACTGGGGGCAGAGCAGAATGTGTGTGTTTATTTATAATGATAATACACAAAATGCCACAAAGTAATGGGACTTTCCATGATACTGTATTTCCTTAATTGTTCATTTATTCACAATGTATGCTATGGGAGGGCAAAAAAAAAAAAAGATTTTAAATACCAAAAGTCTTACTTCATATCATAGACTGATGGGCTACAGAACACAATATTTAGAACTGATACCATATTTAGTTAAGTTTTGTACCAATGAATTTACTGCATGATGAGAAGAAGTCTTATATGAAATTTTATTGCAAGACAACCTTTGTAACTTGACCATTAAAGTTCACCCAGGGCTAAGATATAAAAACTTTTATACTCCGTGATGGAGTATAAAGTTCAAAGATTTCTACAGTACAGGAATTCCAAGTTATCTAGCAATTATTTTTAACCCCTCAAAGATGGTGATTTTTATGCTCCTAGCCCTGGCCCTTACTGCTTGAGTCATGATGGCAAATCCCACCAGCCAAAAGTCTAAAACCTTTCTCTAATTACTGTAGCCAGCTAAGAGAATCTCTGCAATATTGATTCTGATGTCACTTCCTGCTTTTTCCTCTTCTTTCTTCCTTTAAATTTTCTTTTTTCTTTTTTTCTTTACTTTAAGAGTTTTTTATGGAGTAGGGACCATTTTTCATTCAACTATTTTATACTTTCTAAGATTTCAAAGATAACCAATGCTTTGAGAGTTTATAGAACTGTATCTTATATGGTATTTTATTATATTAACAATCTTAACAGTTGCACTAACAAAATTATATGCGGAAGAAAAAATATCAAAATTTTAATTTGTCAAACACCTGACTATATGTTAACAAAACCAACTAATATTTCAAGTTCATGATGTATAAATGTTCCTTTTTCCTTTCTCTAGCTTAACTGTCTTTACCAGTAACTCCAGAGTTCTCCCAGTGCACTTTAAATGAAACTATCATTTAAAAAATGTATATATCAGTAAGTTGAAATAATACAGCTGCTACTAGAGTCCTTTAAAAAAAATTAAAAAACAGGAGAGGTTTCACTTAACATGTATATCTTTTATAATTCCATTTACATATTTTGAGGTTTAGATTAATCATGTACACATAACACACAGCTTCCAAGTCATAGGTAACAGACAGCAATTTCAAATGAGTGTGCCAGCAGGATTTATTTATGAAAGTGCAACTATATTACTACTACAACACAACAAATGAGTGAATCTTATGGTGCTTTGTTTTAATTTACAGCAGCATACACCTGGCTAGGGCTGTTATAACCACACAAGAGAAAGGCAAACTACTGATAAAGGCTTGGGATTTTTTAGCTGTTTAATTTAGTTTAGTTTTAAACTAAGCACAAGCAAAGTTCCCAGAGTTCTGCTCTTCAGAAGATCAGTTAGCAGAGGTTTCTCGCTGTATTTGATTGCCATAGCTGTTCTCATATTGTTACATATAATACATAGATTTAAAATACTGAGCCCCTGAAATAAGGCATGATTTATGAAGTAGTTTTGTTCAGCTTTTAGCCCCTTGTATCTGACATGGTTTTGTGGCTGTGTTGGTATTTTAACAGTCAATTAGTACAATGTTAAGTACAGCAATACATTTTGTAATAGGAAGTTCTGTTTTATTTCCCGTTTTTCATTCTGAGGCACAGTGGTGAATCCCAGTTAGAACCATTATTGCATTCAGTGCAGGATAGTGTCTCTTATCTGAAATGTATATATATGCTTTTGTATATGTATGCTTTTATATCAGAGAGGTTTTCTCCAAATACTTTTTAAAAAATCCATGTTTGGTATGTTTATCAAACCTCTTTTTATAGGTTATAAACAACTGCTCTCAACTTAAAATACAAACCAGCTGGAATGACAATACCCCATAAAAACCTTTATATTTTACTGAGAAAAAAATAAACGAAGATAATTAAGCCAGGAGGTGAGGTTCACTAATCTTCCCCCCAAAACCCAGCAAATAATTCTGTTTTTAAAGCCTATGTAGCAGTTATAAATAACAAAAAATAGTACACTCACTATTGTTTTGAAAAATGTCTTTCAGTTTCTGAATGGTCTGCTTTGCTCCCTCAAAGTCTTAGGCACTTACAATTTGTTAACTTTTACAACAAAGCAAGCTAAGCTTAGCAAAGCTTTGAAGTTAAACAATCAAAAGATGACTGTGAAGGATTAATATTGGTGATTATAATATGAAATGCTAAATAAGCCAACTGACCAGGACATATACTAAATAAATGCTCTACAAATAGAAAAGTAACTATCGTGCCCAAAAATAGCTATCACATTTATGCATCCAGGTTCCATAAAAAGTGGGTGTCACCCAATGTTCAAATAGACACATACTTTTTTAAAATACAGATAAAATTTTCTTAATTTCAGGGAGACATACTCTAATTTTTATTTTTATTTTTTTTTAAAAAAAGCAAACTCTAGTTTTCAATTTCCATGATGTGATAAAGCAGGAAATATCATGCAGTCAAAAGGTAACTAAGGACACTTACAAAAAAGCAAAATTGTGTTAAGTTAAGTGTCCTTAGTTACCCTTTGACTGCATGATAATTTTGCTTTTTTGTGTTAAGTGTCCTTAGTTACCTTTTGACTGCTTATCATGCAGTCAAAAGGTAACTAAGGACACTTAACACAATTTTGCTTTTTTTTTTCTGTGTCAAATAGCTTGAGTTAAGGGCTGAGGTATAGTCTTACGTATGAACTTCCATAGACTTTGTTTCACCACCTCAACAGTGCTTGAATCATTTTCTAGTGGCCCTCTCAACAATCAGAGCCCATCAGACAGAAGTTTTAAAAATGTATATTTATCACATAGACAAGATGGGTGAGGTAATATCTTCTCAACTAAAATCTCTTTCAGTTCTGCTCTATAAACACATGGGTGCGTGGGTGGCGAGAGAAAAAAATATATGCTACTGACTGATATATTTAATAATTTACTGAACTATGTAAAGGACTATCACGTGTGTACTAAATTGATATCAGGATTAAGTTATTGTATGCTCATAATAGCCAATTTTTAAGACTTAATAGACATTCTGCATCTTAATACTACAGGGGCTAGTATACAGCTAGCTTGCTAATTTTCATTTAAAATATCAAAAAAGTCAGAATAAATAGAAAATGACTTTTTTTGCAATTCTGTAACTTAAAAGTCTGAATAGATTTGGGGGAATAATTTAAACACTGTACACTTGAGGTTGGAAACCTTATGACAATTTTCAGCAAGGAAGAAATACTTAAGAAAGTATTTGAATATTTGGACACCGAGCTCGCTATTGGCAATGCTACTACTACCTTACAAACTGCAAAAGCAGAAATGGAGACACAATAATAGTTAGGGCATAGTTCTAAAAATGTTTCCTTTCATTCTCTCTCACATCTAATCAAACACTGACAAAATATTACAAGACAAAGAGTGGAAAAAAGATCATAATGAACCTCTCAGATGAGAAACTAATTGGCACTAAGTACACAATGGCTTACATTTAATCCTGTTAATAATCACACACAAATAGAAATAAAAGACTCACTTTTCAGCCATCTCTCTGGACGACTGGGCTAAAATAACAGCACGACTAAATCTGACACTGACCCCTTGGCCCTGCTAGGAGTTTAAAGAATTCCTTTGAGTCTTCTGAGACTTCTTTTTTTAAAACTATTCTAGAAGGGGTGGGCTAGTCTCACAGATTTGATCATCTGCTTTGCATAACAGGTATAGTCAAGAACGTTCATGTATAAACTATGTTCCTGTTTTAGTAATAACTTAATACTGGACTGAATTAAATTAAAGGAAATTGGGAATATGATAGTTAAAACTATGTAACAAGTTGCCTGGATAAACGTCCAGTTTTGTGGGCGGGGGCGGTTATGTTAATAAATAGAACATACAAATGCTCTGGCATACAGAAGTGAAAACAGGACTTGTAGATATAATAGTAAAAGACACAAATAAAACAATATGTATGATGCCTAAACAAATCAAATGTCTGTACTGAGGCACTTACGCTAAACTTAAAGAACCAACACCTAGACACATTCAAGTTTTCAGACTGTTCTGACAGTCGATTTTCAAAGCAGGTTAGTGAATAAGAATGCTCAACTTACTTAGGCTTCCTTTCACAGACATTTACAGAACTACAGCATTGCTGGCTTTGTAACATGAACACACTTGTAATACAGCATACTGGCAAATGCCAGAAGCCTGTAAACAAAATCCTGTGCAAATTAAATGAAGCAGTACCATTACTGGCAAATAATTTACTTCTGTTTTTCCCTCTTTTTCATCTTTTAGTAAAGACTGTTTGCTTTGCTAACTATACCTGGGTCAGAAGGTTATCCAGAGAAACTACAAGTTGCATAATAGTACATCTATTTTGTCTAAATAATACTAGCTTTTTTAAAAAAAAGTAAATTGAATTGAAGTAAAGTAAAATTCCAAGGAAAATGTTAGAGCATGCCTGTTTTTCAAGGTTTATCCAGTTGTCAAAAATGAAAGTCACTACTAACACACTTTTCACATTTACTCTCAACTCCTGCTTTGTCTGAAAGCTCAAAATAACATGTTTTAAAGAATGGTGCATCACGACTTAGACAAAATACAAACACACACTAACAAAAATCAAAATTTTCCCATCTCCTTATAACCAGAGATCAATACAGCAAAGTTTCAACAAAACAACCACACTCCCGACCCTGACACTTGAGGATATTTACAATATATTTAATAAGTTACATACTACAAACCGAAACTGAATTTTCTCTCTGCTTCAATAGCCAGTTTTGAATGCTGTTGCTCACATTCCATCACACTTTCTGAACTGTGTATAAAGCATGGCTAATCTTTTTAACTTTTTCTAATTTATTAAGATAAAATTATAAATGTGCCATATAAATATTAGAAATTAGACACAAAAAAAATAGCTATCAGGCCTTGAGAGTGTATGCACAACTCCGTTATAATTCTGCAGAAACATAATTCAAATAATATGGAGAAGTTTCTATGTCACTGAAGGGCAAACGTCACATTCAGGAATTTTGTTTGGATTTGTATTACCAAAATTTCTGAAATTTACAATACAGACTATGACTAACTTGATAAAGAGCAAAGTTGGAAATGATTACGTCATACCTTAAAGAAACGTTTTCAAATATTACAGTAATCTGCATTTAAAGTTGGCAACTGCCTTCTTGTGCGTAGTTTTTTTCTTTTTAAAGTCACATAGAGGCAGGCATTTCACGGTAAATGCAGAGCAAGTGGGAATGCTAAAGCTTTTTTCCCCTCCCTAACTACTGTCCCAAGTTACAGTTACATGAGTTTGAGCAAACAGACACATTGAGACGCTCATTCTGAGCCCACAATTGTTATAAAATGAAAGGACCTTGGCGCTAAAGTTTTCAGTCTACAAGATATAATCTTATGAAACCTTATTGACTTACCTTCACAGCAGTTTCTAGACTGAGAAATAAATATAGAGCTAAAACTATTACTGTCACCACAGTGGCTGTTAATCACCATAAGTATTTCACGGCCTCTGCTTTAAAAGGGGAGAAAAAACTCTAGTGTTTCAAGACACAGATGGAGTTTCAAATAAAGACTGAAAAAAGGCATCTGGCAGTCATGGCTTTTTTTTTTTTTTTTTTTAAACAGTTGGTGGAGAATAGTTTGTAAAGTGTTTAAAAAGCCTGGAGAGCACTTGGCAATTCTTTAGGTTTATGGACTTTGGTCAAAGTATATCTTGTAATAGCTTCCTATAGGACAAGATCGACAACAATAATAAAGCAATATTTGCACCTAAACCTATCCACACTGTACGAAGATTAGGTTTTATGTTCGTCTGCCACAGAGATGCACTGTATCCAACAGATCCTGTTCTCTTTGTATTTTCCTATTCCCAATGTTACATACAATAGATATATAAGTATGCTCTATCCATCTTTTGAAAAAAATATGTATTGTAAGAAATATCAAACTTGGCATTGAATAAACATAACAAATGGATTCAACAGAAACAGCAGCAAACTAATGACAACCACAAAATCAGTCTTTGTGGCCAGAGATACAGATACTTATTAAATAATATATACATTTTGGAGGTGGGAGTTCTAGGTTTTCACCAGAGTAAGCTCTCTAGCACTACATGCATTGTGTGTATTCCCTGAAAACACAGAAATAACAGTTACTTGTTTTCTGTAACTCCAAGCTATGTTATTAGTTTTCAACATACATTAAAGACATAACTAACGTTCCAGATAAAACTTTGATGTCTTAGCAGAGATGAAACAGAACAATGATATAATGCCAGAACAAAATCACCTCTGGAGATCTAAAAGGTTTGTCAGCACATTAAGAACAAAACCAAAAAAAATGCACTTTACAAGATAACCTGGTGAGACTAAATTCCTGAACTTGAAAAGTTTGTGATAACTTGTAAAAGCAAGTTTCCCAGGGTGATTTATAAAAAGTAAAACTGTCAGGAAGTGTACTGTAAAAAGAATACTCCAAGTCGCTCACACACTCGGTACCGACGTTGTTTAGTAATTTGAAAATAGAGTAAAAGTTGACCACTGGAACCATATTGTTCTATGTAAACTTAGAGCCACCCCTTCTCAATGCCATATCTTCCAGGAACCGCTATACTTATATGTGGCAGTCCATCCTGCTTTCTCACCTTTACTAAAATTGGTGGGAGTCCTATCGGTTTAGTAATACATCAAAAGAATAAAAAATTATTCAATGTTAAGAGTTTTCTTGGGAAACCAGAGTGGCTTAAACCTAAGAGACAATTTGCCAGAGTCTGGTCAGGGTTATACTACCTTAAATCCAGAGTTACTCCACAGACTTTAATAGAGTTACTCCAGACAGATTTATACTTTAAGAATAGATCTGTCCCTGTGCTGTGATCTCCTCTAAAGATGCCAGAGTACAAAATGAAGCACAACCTGGGACTGATCCCTTTTTGTGTATACAGTATATTATTGGCTGTTTCTGTAAAGAATAATATGATGTACTTATGAAGATATATTGACTATCTGAATCCAGATGTCACAGTCCGTGTCCAGTAGAAGTGAGTAAACACCACAATCGCTACATCAGAAATACTATAAACTGGATTTCTTTTTTACTAATGGGAATATTGGCAGATGTCAGTAATATGGTGGAGCACTTGAATCAGGGCTCTTTACAGTTGTATCCATAAAGATGAATTAACAAGCCAAGAATTTGCCTCCTTTCCTCCACAATATACACAGATTATTTTATTTATAAACATATACACACTATTGAATGCCAATTGTAAGCACGTTCATAAGAATCAAGGTCTTCAGTAAGAGTTTAGGTGCATAGAACATCCTTTTTTTGTTATTATTACACAATCTTTAACAGCTACGTAAAACTCTGCATTTTCTTGCCATTTGATACGACAGTAGTTTCATAAAATATTTTTCAAACCTTCACAGTATGTCCTACACGTGTGAAAAGGAAATGGACAGAATTCTGATTTGTGACAAATTCTTGAGTTTCTTCAATAGCACGAGCTATCAACATAACACAATAGTTCTCTGAATGAAATCTTCTTGTTTACTTAGTTGGCTTTATTTTAAAACTGATTGGCAAGCCATTTTCCACTGGAAGAAGTCTTAATTTTACTTACTCCCTGGAAAAGTGAAACCTTTCCAGTAGACAGTTGTACAAGCCAGAATTATTGTGACACTAATGGTATTAGTCATCATGTTCTTGCTTTTAATTCTACTTTGGCATATTATTTTTATTCTAATATGAAAGGTTGATATAAATTTACTTGCTTTTGTACCTATTTTAACTAAATGTTTTCCCCCTTTCCTCTATTATGGTGAGTCATAAATGCTGACTTTCGTTGTACTTGTTATCACCTAAAAACCATTTGAATTTTTTTAATTGCTAAAAAAATTAAACCGCTAATAATAAAGGACAAAATTAGTTTTCCCACCAGTCCCTAGAGATCTAGCTACAATATAAGACTTCTTCCCAACCTGTAAGGAACACAAATAAATGGGACAAGGAAGAAAGATCAAACTGATGAGAGAAGAGGGAAAAAAATTCTCCTTTTAACAATCAACAAAACAGCGGAAAAAAAAAAGTGAAAAAGTCACCCAGAATATATGACCATGTAAGCATGGGCACTCTTGCAGAAAACCTAGTCTGCAACCCAAAGCCATGGGAAATTTAAATTAGTTAGAGCTAAGGTCCACAATAGGCAGGAAAATCTGTACAGATAAAAGGTTGCAGGTAGACTTAGACTAGATCTTCAGAGATTTCTAAAGGAACTTTATTAGTTTTATTAATTTTTTTAAATAATCAAGAGATTCAACTGTATCCTCATTACACTGTAAAGAAGATTAACTTTTTTCTTTTAATCAAAATATCCATATGCATGTGCTGTATCCAGTAAAGGGTAGGTGGATTCCCACTGCTTATTACAGCTCCAGGGTGAATGCTGTTATAATAATTCATGCACAAAAAACTCCCCCTCCATTTAAGTAATGTTAAGTTCTGACAAACATAGGCAAGAAAAAAAATCACATTAAAGATAAAGCATCAGTTTTAAAAATTTCCTAAGAAAAGAAGTGCATCTTATAAAGTTATACATTGATTCAATACTATTGCAATACGTAGGGGAAAAAATCAGAAGCTAATGACAGCACCCTTCATTTTAAATTTAGCTGATGGGATATACTGTTATACATAACTTTATTAATTTCCTCTTATTTGTGAGCATATAATTATAAATACACACAGTGTATTAATTATAATAGAGCCCTCCAAAAACTGAAAAATAAAATTAAGTATAGAATGAGCCTTTTAGAGACCACCATAGCAGCACATGCATTGGAACTTTTAGAAAAGAAGATTAGTTACTTTCATGGTCTTCTGTCTGCATTTAAAACACATATAGTAAACCTCCATACACAAATAGTTAGACAGTGCCAGATCCCACAAGCTGCTCCATGTAGCAAGATATTTCCATCCACATGGAGGAGCTCAGTGCAAGACCTGGGCCTCAGATGCCAATCCTGCAAGGCACCAATTCCTCCTCAGATACTGAACATCTTACAGGTCATGAGAGTTTAATCTAAGTTGAGGTTGTTCAGCACCTCTCAAACTGTGCTCCAAACAAGCACAATCAGACACTGAGCCCCCTATTCAAACAGAAATCTGCCAGCCAATTTTTATTTTACTGAAATATCAAAAGTGACTGTAGGGTTTTAGAACATGTCAAATTTCATTTTAAACTGAAATGTAAATTACTTTGTGTATCAAAAAATACCATGAATTTTTTTGGTTTGCTACATTTATATCTTAATTGGTCAGATACATTTCTTGAAGTGTACAAAATGTTCTTGGGCTAAGATTCACCTCTCTGATCTTGAGCCCAGAATAAACCTTAAATGGAGAATTATAAACCCATAAAAGGAAGGAGGTGAGTGGGAATTAACTAAAGCAGCACTAGCCATGGTTATTGAATTGTAATGCCCAACAGATTTTCAAAGATTAAAGCTTTATATGAAATGTCTCAGATAAACAATGATACAGTATATTGTTGGCAAACCTTTGTGAACAACAATGTATTTTAAACAAAAACTCCTTTTCACTATCAAAAAACCCTTTTTCTGTGTTATTTTGGTGTCATGAACTGACGTAAATTTGTATATTGTCTCATAATGGGCGGGTTCTTAATGTACATATGAAAAGCTACAGATAACACTCTAGTTGAATCTAATTTCATTGAAGAGAAAATATATTTTCTTTCATTGCTAAGCTAAGTATCTGTAAAAATTCCTTTCAAAACTAGAAAAAAATGTATTTTGAGCACAGGAAGAAATGGTAACTCAGATTTTTCCTGCAGAATCAAAAGAACAAAAGATTTCTCATGTACTAAAAAAATTAAAAATCAAAATCCAGAAACAAAAAAAGGGACTGTTATAAAAATATCAATGTTCAGTATAAAAAGATGATACTCCATTTTGCAAAGACCAAGTAGGTAAAACTATCAAAGAAAATGTTACAGTAAAGGAACAAAAGCATAAACTAAGCAGTTTTTTCCCCAAAAAATATTTAAAAGATTTTCTTGCTTTTACGTAAATACATTCATAAGTAGTAAAATGGGTTATTAGCGCAGGCAGGATTGTTATAATCATAGTCTAAATTTCAAAGCAGTTTTGCAGATTCAATACAGAGCACTAGAATTTTAACAAAATTCAACTGTCAGGAAGAATCTGTGTAAAGCACTAATGGCCACAGAAGGGCTTTTCCTTTTTGGATCCTGACTAGTACCAAAACACTTAGATTGCAGTATCTGAGGTTTCTATATCCATTTTGACTCCAATATCTGCATAAGCAGTAGTTGTTATGATTAATACTTCTAAGCAAAGCTTCACGCCAAGGCCAAATGTTAAGACCCAACATTAATAGGGCAAGAAATAAAGTCTTTGCAGATGCTATACTTTGTTTGAAAAGCATAGATTTTCATTACAATTTCCTTGTAGGTTGAATGGGAAATGTAAATAATGTAAAGGGAAGCTAAACAAGGAAAGTTTGCAGTTAGGAAGACTTATAAACCCAGCAAAAGAGAGACAGATAGACAGACACTAAAGGCATTAGTTAAAGATGAGCAAACTGCTTCAGAAATTACAGTTTCTATTTTACAGGATGATAACCAGTATTCCTCTCCCATTAATCCCACTATTTTTAACCAATAAAATTTCAACAGAGTAAGAATCTTCAATAGACAAAACAAATTGTTTTGAAATGCAACACAGTGATGATAACCAAACTAAAAGACCTGAAAAGGTTTCTTCTCAGCACTGACAAAGTAAGAGTCAGCCGATTCCTAAACAGGAGTGTAAATAATCTGCCCACATCAGCCAGCCATTAGTTTGTTCCACTATGCAACACCACCATAAAGAGTATTTTAAAAATCAATTTGTTGGGCAGGTAGGAGAAGCAAGAGGAAGTACTCTGTATTATAAATTGTACAGTCTGAAGAGGATTTGATAAATAGCTTTTAAAATATTTTCTAATGACCAGCAAGTTTTGGCTCAATTCTGTACAATCTGCTCTGAGTCTTCAGTTCTTCATTTGTCTGAATTTGCCATCAAAGCCAAAGCTATAAGAAGCAAAGCATTCATGCAATCACTGAGTGAAATGTTTAAATAAAAGAGTAGAGCGTAATCCTTGGTGCACACATTTTTTTGTTGAGGTATTGATCATTGTTGGACAAAAACAGATACTATATGTGAATAAAAAGTTACATCAGAAATCTAATCTGGAGCGCAGCTGCTGGAAGACAAGCTATCATGTGGTCGGATCCCAAACAATATCTGCTATGTGCGGAGAACACGTAAATTAGTTAAAATATCTCATGTTGTGTCAACATCCCAAAATGTTATTACAACGCCAGCCAAAGCTGCTAAGAAGGTTCCAGAGTTTCTAATGAGGTTTTCAGTCTGCTGAGCAATGACCATAAAGGGCATGTGAATTTAACATTGTTTACCAGATCAAGCGATATCCAGTATTTGTTACTTTTAAAAGCAATTTCTAGTTGCCAGAAGTGATACCTCAAAAACTCTTTCAAAAAGCTCACTTATTGTGTTAGTTAAAAACACAAGTAGCCTTTCCAATGGCTCAGTGGAGAACAACATGTGTTGCTTCCTGGGATCTTTGAGTTCGATAAGTGTTTTAGGAATTGCACTATACAAATGGGTATCAGCAGAGAGCATTGTCTAAATAACACACTTTGTCACTAATGGGGCAGGAGAGAAAACATTTTTTGCATCCCTTAGTGGGTGATCCTCAATGCTGCAACTTTGAAAACTGTCTTTCCAAATGCAGAAAAAGTGCAGAGATTAGGACTAGTGTTAGATACAGGAGAGGAAATATGTTAAAAGATGGCCCTTAATGAGGGAATGGATGAAATTTTGACAGTTACAGGAGATTACCCCTCTCATCATACATACCCATACTGCAGTAGAGAGGAGGAAGTGAAAGCCACCTTTCAAAGGTCTGGGATACCTCTGCCTCAAAAATGAATTATATACATTTACAAAATAAAAAATCTGCAAGTGTTGTCTCTCTATCTTTGTCTTGTGCACAAAGTATTTGCATGTCCTGGAAATACACAATAAAGGTCCAACTCTAGAAGATAATCCCTGCTTTAAATGCCAAATGGAAAAAAAAATCATTCCCTTCCATTGTGCAAAAGCAGTGGAACATACCTTAAAAATATCACACATAGAAGGCTAAAAAAAGAGCCAAGCTACATAGAGAGTACACATAGGGAGCAAGAGATATGGTCACCGTTGGTCACTCTCCCTTTGGATCTAACTTGCTTCATGAAATGTTGACAGCCTTGATCAAAACTAAGCCATGTGCAATCTTGTAATCTAAAACTGAGATCAGGTGAGACCCCTCAGAATCACTGGAGAAACAGCAGCTATTTGCAGAGCTCGAGACACCTCAGTAGGAAACAAGGCCAGCACTTACCTTCGTCTCCTCAAATAAAAAAGCTTAGTCAGATATCGCGGCATAACTATGATTAAAAGTTGCACTCACAGGGATCATGATGTCATCACAAGCTTTGGTAAAAAGAAAAAAGTATTGGTGGGAAATTGATTTAAAACCAAAATGTAAAGAGTACCATGAATCTTTAGGGAGGCAGAAGGAAAGGCAAAAATACAAGGGCTTTCATATATGTACCTAAGAGTCATGTTGCACAGATTAGGAATTTGAACAGCACGATTCAGAATTTTAATTCAAAATAGAAATAACAGAAAAAGCTTGATTTATGCAAGAGGCACCAAAACACTTCTTCCCAGCATAAAAGGAACACATCTTCCTGTCTCAATGGAAAGTGCAGATCACTGTATGCTCTTCCATCTCTTCTAAGAAGTACCATAATAGACACAGGATAGAAACAGGAAGTTTATGTAGGGAAGGGATTCTGTCTGTGTACTGGGGGAATCAAGGATGGATGTTCTTTGTTTTTATAATTTAAAAATAATATGGTTCTTAGCTTAAACTATGATGGCAAATAAGATGTAGAAAACTTAACACAATAAGGAGGGGTGCTTCATTCCTTTCCCTGGAGTGGTAATTTTTTATTCTAGTGGAACCTCGGTATCTTTATCTCCATGTCTCAAGCACAAAGACAGGCCCACCAAATGACAAACAACATGTCACTCCAAGAGCCACAATATTGTGCATGTTTCATTCCCTTTTTAGTGTGAATCAAACTGGGCACTACATATACCAACAGACTCTCAGAGGAGGTGTCTCAAATGTATACAGCCATAAGTAACTTTGACAAAAAATAAAGGTTTCACCAGTCATTAAATGTTACATCCCCCCTACAATGAAGTTAAAAGCCTTAAAAAGTAGTAATGTACATAGTAGGTATTCACGGTAAATCAACAGAAGTGCCCAAGCATTCTGAGAGTATAACTAAAAATAATTATTACTTGAATTAGAGGAACTAAGTCCCTGAAAGAATAATTTGCTAATACAGTTGCAATAAAAACAAATTAACACCTTGTTTTCCTTTCCTTATTTTTATTTGGCAAGAATGTGTTCAAGTTTCAGCAAATCACAACACCTGAGAGATGATGCTGTGGAAGTTCAATAAATAAATTATGGATATATTAGATATTGAAGATTTGCAGCTTTTGTTCCTTAAAATTGATGTTACAGTTATCCATTAATCCACTGTGCTCGAATGCATTCATATTTTGATACTTTTTTGGTTTTTATTTTATACCAGTAAAAGACAAAAATAATTTTCAGCCCTGTGTTGTCTTTACCTTCCACATCACCCTATTTGTTTTAAAACAAAATACCAGATGGAGCAAACTTTTCTGCAGTGAGTATGCTTGAAGAGAGGTTGTTTAAATTTCAGTCAAAATACAGACATACTGATTTAACCTACACCTCTTCTAAGAAGCATGCTACACTTTACCTCTCAGTTTTTTATGTTCGGGCTGGGGATTTAGGATCAGAGCGCACAGTTCCTTTCTGGCTCTCACAGACATTAGCCTACTCTCAAATATGTCATCATTAGCTTGCATCTTTGAAACAGAAAAAACTGTGTAAGTCTTGAGATGTTTTGCGAAGTAAATACATATGAAAGGAGGAAACAATGCCTGAACAAAAACAAATTAAGTTCAATGCACATATTTGAAAGAAGGCTACAACATGGTACCAGACTCCACAGTAACTGATCAGTGTTCTGTAAATCATAAAGCATGAGATTACCCTTGACAATACCATTACCGATGCTAGTCAAAAACATGAAAAGCATTTCTGAAGAGCTTCACTGCAAATGAAGCAAAACTACCTCTGGATATTAGCCACAAGTTAATTTTTCTAAATGATACTCTGAGTTTAGGCAGCTGCACAACAAAATTGTGGTAGTGCAATAGGAGAACAAAGATTTGAATTTTCACATTGGTATCACATCTAGTAAAATCACTATTTTGATAAACTGATTACAAAATATCTCCAAAACTGCATAAAGTACTTTTCATGTAATATAAAAAGCTTACTTTCTTTACACGTGTGTATTTTTTACACATTTCTCTATATTCTGCTGTGGGATAATTTTTAGAACCACCATGGGCAATTCCTATAGGGAAACCTATGAAGGACGTGTAGAGTCAAAAAATAAACTGATTACCTTGCCTGTTCAATATGGTTATTTACTGAACAATATAAGATGACCAAAAAAAAAGTGACATGTACACAAGTTACCACTAGCAACTTATTATTTTGCTTCGCACAAGTTATATTACCAAATGTCCTGGTACATTTGCTGCCTGAAAGCCACAAAGCATTCTGTTAAAGAAACATATATTTTATACTGCCAGGACACACTGGTTTTGAAGAAAGGAAAGTAAATGTGAAAATATAAGACAAAAACAATCAAATTTAGTAAAATTGGGTTTTAATACTTATCTATTATACTTTTAAATTATTTTAAAAAGAGATTTACAGGGAGAAAACATTTTTGTATGAGAAGGTGATAATCTGGAAATGTGATGTGGCAACTTGCATTCTGTACCACTATACTTGCCATTGATGTGAGAACAATGTGCACAGCAATTTTTTTGTGAATTTTCTAGACAATGGACAGCCGCACAATCGTCTCAGAGCAATACGTTGTGGTAAAGGGCATGTTATAATCTATTTAGCAAGTAACTACAGAAAAGCAAACCAGAGAAAAACACATTCTGTAGGAGGGATGTTATAGAACTCTTAAAGGCAAAGAACAGACAATTTAAAGAAGGGAAAGACGACATATTTCTGGCTTCCTCCCTCATTACAAATATGTGGGCAACAGTGTTAACCATTTGAACAGTAATGCTGAGGCAAACTCTTGCTTGCTGATATTAGTACACATATTAGCAACTAAGTATGTCTCCTTCAACACCCATAACTACATAGTGTGTCATTTGTGGGCACCAAAAGAAAACTAAAGCAATATAGGGCTGAGAAAGTGGTACCCATATTTTTGTGAGTCAAAGCTGAGTGAAGGCCCTACCTGCTACAAGTGACCTGACAGGCCTTACTGTACTTAATCGATATCTCTGACAGCAATGCTCCCTCTCAAGTGACTGACAGGGGATATTGTTTCTGGAAATAATCTCAGTGCAGTGAGACACGAGCATGCACAGGGAAAGGAAGATGACAAGTCAAGTAGATTTTTCAGTCATTGGTTCCGTAATACATATTATCCTACCAATAAAATAATCACCAAAGTGCGGCCAATGTGATAACTTCACCATGAAAAGGACTTGCTAAGAACAGTTCTCTACAATCAGTTCTTTGAATTACCTCATCTTCACTGACTTGCCCCTACAATAACTTGGAAACATATTTTAAAATATAACAAAAAGCCAACTATTAATAATCCCACTATTTAGGAATTACTCTGTACTATTTCATGCAGGATTTGTCGATAGTAAATTTTAGAAAACAGCAAAGTCTCAGTATAATTAATTTACACTGACCATAGGGATTATACCCTCCTCCTACTGTATTTTTCAGTAATCTTAGTTTTATGACTTCTCGCTCCAATTTTGCTTCTTCTCAAATTTCTCTTGACAGTGCTATATTTTCACTCTACCTACTTATTTGCTTTGATCACAATAATTAACCATTATATACCTTTCTTATTTCTATTCTTGCTTCCTAAATATTGGTTTATCTTTTTTCCCCAGTTTATTTCTCAGTAATAGATTTTTTTTTTTTAAAACTAATTCAATTCCTTCTGAATTCCCCCCTCTCTCTTTGTCAGTTCTTTGGAGACACTGTCATTTGCTTCTCTGCAAAGTACTATGCACATGTCTGGCACTACTCAAATAACACACAACTGTATTAATGATTATCTGCTACATCATATTTTTTGTCTGCCATCCACTTTACAACTTTCTCCGTTAGGTTTTTGCCACCTTGTACTGCATCTACTACTTTACCTTTATTTTTCCTTTATAATATTGACATCAATATTATGGTAACCAGATCTTCCCTTTACTCTATTCAGTGTTATCTACATAAAAGTACTGACCTTCACTGACAGCAGTTCCACAGCCTTCAAGATTCAACATGATATTTTCATCTCTGGCATCTGTATCACATCCCAATAGCATCCAGCTCTCCACATTATCACTTTCAGAGATCGTGCTCTCCTCTTCTTCCTCCTCATTTGAACTATCCTCTATTACCAGAATCTCTTGGATCATGCGTACTCTACCAGCCAAAGTTGATATAGACTTCTCACTAGCCCTTTTCTCTTTACTTGATTTTTTTGCATCAGAATCCAAGGTAGTGGCTGCAGAAGCTCTAGCAGGGTTCCGTGTGGAGCATCCTGGTTGACTATATTGTTTAGTTGGTGTTAGGGAGGTGGCCATCTTGTTCACTTTGCTTTTGTAAACACTGTCTTCATCAGGTGTGTCAGACAAGATGATGACCTCAGGGCCATCTGAAATCTGAATAACATCATTGTCCGAAAATCCAAGGTTTTTGCCGTGATCCAGTTCATTGATCAAAACTGAACTCTGACCTTGCTTCTCTACAGAATCCACTACCTTCTCATTCTCTTCCTGCCCATTGACTTCTCCAAGACTCTGTGCATAATGGACCTGGCTGTAGAGATGAAATTCTACTTCACTGTCAACACTTAGTTCACTGGATGACTCCTCACGATAAAGGTCATCATCGTATGCTTCTATATCTCCATTCCCCCCAAACATTCTGGAAAGAACGTAGACCCGTATCTAGGAAAAATAAAACACCTTATCAGTAATGCCAAGTAACTGGTTCAGAAATTCCATGAAAATGTAATACCTTTTCCATCGGTAATAACAGAAGCCTTTTAAATACTTAAAACGTCACTCATACCACTTTAATGTAAACAATAGTTAACTACATAATATCCTCAGAACATTTTGTAGGTGTTTCCATGGATAATCATAGAGCTAAGAATGCAGAAAATGACATCACACCTCGCAGATTAATAATACTGGAAACATTAATTATAACATTCACAATAGCAAATGCTATCGTCAAGTTTGCACTTTGATTTTCATTTTAACCTGAGCTGTTTTAACTCAGTCATGACAATTGCATTTAACATTATCCTAGTCCCCAGTAACCCTCCTACATGGTAGACTTAAAACTAGAGCTCAGGACTTAGTTGAAGCCAAGAGAAGATCCTGAGTTCTAGATTCAGCTCTTTCAATCACTGTACCGGTATTAATTCTGAGTACTTCACAGTCTGTATTACTGAGCAATGCCTCATATTTGAACGTCAAGAGGCAGGCAACTACCATTCACCCATTTTACAAAAAAGATACTAAGACCACTTATGACAGAGCTTGGAATAGAACACAAGTCTCCTATCTCTTAAGTACATAACATAAGAACGGCTATACTGGGTCAGATCAAAGGTCCATAAAGCCCAGTATCCTGTCTTCCAACAGCAGCCAATGGCAGGTGCCCCAAAGGGAATGAACAGGTTATCATCAAGTGATCCACCCCTGTCACAACTTCTGGCAAACAGAGGCTAGGGACACCATTTCTGCCCATCTTGGCTAATAGCCATTGATGGATCTATCTCACATTAATTTATCTAGCTCCCTTTTGAACCCCATTATAGTAGTGGCCTTCAGAACATCCTCTGGCAAGAAGTTCCAGAGGTTGACAGTGCAGTGCATAAAAAAATACAGACTAATCAGAGCACATCATACTGGGTATTCACATTCCACATCGCCTCCTCATCCTGTTCGAGAGCCATGTCAAGGTCCTGCTGCTAATGTAGAAAAGGTGTGGGGATTTGGCCAAATGCAGTAGCTAATTGAGCCATGGCGCAACTTTTGGTGCAAGGCTTCCCTCAATATGTCCTAGAGTTCAAGACCAGAGGGTACCATCTAGTCTGACATATCACGGGAAACTCAGTAACAAATATCCCTATGTTGAGCCCAGTTAAATTAAAGCATTTTAGTCCTCAGGAGACTAAACTGCTTTGTGTCCAGGCAAAGAACAAGCATGGTTGCAAAATGGCTGGCAGTGTCTCTCGGATACTAAATGAGAACAATCCAACTAAAGGAACACAGCCAAGTTTTAACAAAAAGTCACACTTGTCTGAACTTTTTTAAACCAATGTTGTTACAAGCAACACCCTAGTATTTTAAAATAAAGAGATTAGAAAAAAATCCATTGTATTTTTTTCAACTTACTTACATTGTGCATTTGACAGCATTTTTCTGTATAACCATTTAACAAATAAGTTTCTTAAGGAGAGTTTTATTAAAAAACAGCATCATGTGATTGAAAAATGACGAACACTATAGGGGATAAGGGAGAGCGTGGAAAAGAGTAAGGTGTAGTTACTGACTAGAAGGCAGAGTTACAGGATGGAGAAGGAATACCTAACAGTCATGCCAAATGAAGCTCTGGAATAATGGCAAGTATAAAACATTCTCTTGCAGGAAGCTCCTTCATTGACCACAGTTGAGAAGGTGCTGTCTGTACATTCAGAAAGTAGTGTTTATGTACAGGATGTTGTGCACAACAGCCAACTGAGTGGCCTAGCACATGCTCTCCCTTACCACCACCATCTTGTACTGGGAAAAGCAGTAACCTTTATATTAACAACTCTTCATGGACTCACTCGAACCAATTTCAGATACCCTGTGTCTCTGTTACGTCCTCCGCTCTCTCCACAATTCCTCTGCCAATCTAGGACTGTCCTCCTGATACTTCCAACATATAGCACACAGAAGGTACAATGGCCTTTTCCTCTACTGCTCTTGTCATCTGGAAGACAACTCCTGCTTAAATAACTCTCCATCTTATTTCAAATATAAATTGAAAACATCTTTTTTAACACTCTATCCCCTTGTAGCTGCAAAGATAGCCTTTCAAATGTTGACCCAACGCGTGTTTTCTCCCTGGGTCTGTAGTCATCTCCAGTATACCTGCTACAGCTCAAATCTTCACAAAGCAGCAGTCAACAGCATTGACAAATCTAGTCAGTTTCTCTGATTCTACTTAATACCAGATGGACAGCAACAGAAGTGAAGAGTGAAATTGACATGATACCTGACTGCTGGTTGCTGCTAAGAATATTAGCATCAAAAGCATTTGAACTAATCCAGGATGGGAAAGAAGTAATAGAAAAAACAGAGAATGGAAAGGGACAAGGCCTCAGCAGAAGCCAGGATACTGAGGAAGGAAAGAGCAGCAGAACTCTACTGCAGTCAGAAGGCTTTGCAATGGCAGAGGGGTCTCTGGTAAATATTTCAGGCTCAACCTATCCATCTTCATTTTTTCTCTTCCTGTACTTTTATGCAATCTCTGTAGTGCTGCTATTTAACTCTAAACTGTTCTGAGACAAAGGCTGTATTAAAGAAGTTGTAGAAATAAAGGTGTGTTGTATTGTTTAATGGAGTATGAACAAGGAGAATAGCTAGTCTTTTTCCCAAGTATGAAAAACAAAACAAAACAGCAAATGAAGATATTCTGTTCTAGAAAAATCAATGGTCTCAGAGAACCGCCAAAACCTATTCAATCCCCACCTGCCTGTTCAGATTTAAATCATCTGAGATTTGGATAATACCTGTAACACTTAAGAGTCTAGACTAGAAAATCTCTATTCCACTTTATCTTTATTTAATTAAATAGGCTAAAGCAATACACAGTTCATGTATCATGAATAATACCACTATGACAACTGAAGATGTGCAATGTATAATGTCTATTTAACTTACTGAACTGGTGTTTTTGATGTTTTAAATTATCTAACAGAACTTCAGATAGATGGCTGTAAACTTAAATTAATCTTTAAACAAATCTATTTGAATTGAAACATGTTTTATTTAAATTGAAATCATTTTAATCCATCCTGCACCAGAGCTGACATAGGATGTATCTAAATGTCTTATCTCAGTTTCAAGTAGCATAGAAGTAGACGGAGGGCACCATGAGGTTGCCACTAACAGATAAAGTGGCCCTGCCATTCTAATTACTTCAGAGGCAAAGGGAGGACAGCTTGCATTGCTAAACAGCAGCCTACCCAAACAGATAAGCAGCAACAGGAGAAGCTAAGTGCTCTTTCTTGTAACGTTAGTCTTCTAGCTTGTTTGTAGTTTGTTCAAATGGAGAGAAATAGTTTTTGAATAGTGAAAACTGCTTTAAACAAGAAAAAATTGAGTCTGAGACGGTGTCTTAAACAGAATCATCAGACACAGAGATGAGCACAATATATTGGGGAAGAGTAAACATGGCTTTTGTAAAGGGAACTCATGCCTCACCAATCTATTTTTTTTTTCAAAGTGCTCCAGTATTTTTAATGACCACAAGAGATCAGAACCTCTGTTTCACATCTCTTCTGAAAAATGGCACAGAGCCCCACCACAGCATGTGGGGCACTGAATTATTTCCTATATCTCCAGCATCACTGTCTGCAGCAGCTAAGTTTTCATTGGTTGTGTAGTGAGCCTATATTGGATTCCCAGGATGTGGGCAGGCACAAGCCCGGCCACTTCTAAAAGTCCCTCCCCAGCCAAGCGAAAGGGACACTGGACCGGGGCCAAACTAATTACTTGGGACAACTAATGAAAAACAGAGACGGGAGTGAGGGTCAAAGGTTTAAAACGAGGGTACCGGACGGGGACACCGAGCAGAGAACCCCGCACAGTGCCCACTGCTCCCTAAAAGTGTCAAGGGAGCCAGCAGACGTTACCCAGTGGAACTCCGCCTGGATGCGTGAGACCAGGGAGGACCGGAAATAGGCCCCACAGTCGCAGCGTACCCCCCTCGTCCTGCATCCTCCTCCTAGTGTTATAGATGGCAACCTTGGCTAGAGCTAGGAGGAGGTTGTTTGAGGTCAACAATCATTTGGACGAGGATGATCCAGTGGATAGAGTGTATTTGGACTTGCAGAAAGCATTTGACAAGGTCTCACACCAAAGGCTTTTAAGCAAAGTCATGGATAAGAGAGAAGGTCCTCTCATGGATCAGTAACTGGTTAAAAGATAAGAATAAATGGTCAGTTTTCACAGTGGAAAGAAGAAAATAGCATGGTCCTCCAAGGATCTGTACTGAAACCTGTGCTGTTCAACATATTCATAAATGATCTGGAAAAAAGGTGGCAAAGTTTTCAGACAATACAATATTACTAAAAAAATAAAAATTAAATTAAAAAAAGATATTTAAGACCAAAGCAGACTACGAAGAGTTACAAAGGAATCTCACAAAACTCTGTGATGGGACAACAAAATGGTAGATGAAACGCAGGATTAGTAAATACAAACTAATGCACACTGGAAAACATTATCCCAATTACACGTACAAAATGATGGTTTCTAAATAAACTGCTACCAGTCAAGAAAGAGATCTTGGAGTCCTTGTGGCTAGTCCACTGAAAACATCCACTCAGTGTGCAGAGGTAGTCAAAAAAGTTAAGCTTAAGGGATAGATAATAAGACAAAAAGTATCATTATGCCACCATATAAATCAGTGGTACACCCACACACTGAATAATGCATATGCATATATTAGAAACGGAAAAAGTACAGAGAGGGGCAACAAAAATGATTAGGGGCATGGAATACCTTCCATATGAGGAGAGATCAAAAAGACTGAGACTGTTCAGCTTGGAAAACAGACAACTAAAGGGAGTATGACAGAGGTCTATACAATCATGAATGGTGTGGAGAAAGTGAATAAAGAAGTGCGCTCTCTCTCTTCACATAACAAAAGAACTAGGAGGTCATTCAATGAAATTAATAGGTAAAAGGTTTAAAACAAACAAAAGGAAGTATTTTCTTCATACAACACACAATCAGCCTATGAAACTCATTGCCAGGGTGTGTTGTGAGTATCAAAAAATATAACTGAGTTCAAAAAAGAATTAGATAAGTTAATGGAGGACAGATCCATCAATGGCTGTTACCCAAGATGGTCAGGGATACACCCTCATCTTCCAAGTATTCCTAAACCTCCAGTTTTCAAAAATTGGAACTGGACAACAGGGGCTATAATTGCCCTGTTCTGTTTGTTCCCTCTGAAACATCTGGCACTGGCCATTCTCAGAAGGCAGGATTCTAGGCCACGTGGACCATTGTTCTCATCCAGTATGAGCATTCTTATGTTCTTATAAAAGTATTAAAAACTTCAGAGATTCTTTACAGTGATCTCTTAGGGACGTTATTTTTCAGAGCTAGTTCTTAGTTTAGGTTTTATTTTTTATACAAGACTCAAGCAGCTTTATTTTAAGGATTTTGAAAGTTTTTTTTCACTTTGAGGAAAAACATTTTCCCACCAGGATGACAGAAAGGGTGCAATTCCATTGAAATCAGCTGCGTCGTCCCTTTACATCAAGGATAAATGTTATCTGAAGACCTAAGCACAGCTCTCTGCCAGCAGTCCACATGATGAACTTATAAATAACTCAAGATTATTCTAGTGTAGAAGATCATAAAGATCAGCAGTTCTCAAACTTTTGAGACCCGCGACACATTTTAGCTTCTTCGGCTGCCGTGGCAGACCCTCATATGTCTGCCGAAAAGCCGCCAAATGGATTACTTCCGCATTCAGTGGCTTTTCGGGGGACATGCCAAGTGCTCCCGACAGCAGCCAAAGTGAGAGCTCGGTAGGTCTGCCGAAAAGCCACCGAATGCGGAAGTAATTTATTTGGCGGCTTTTAAGCAGCGCCGGGAGCTTGCGACCCTCCTGGAAGCGCTCGGCGACCCCCAGGGGGGGCCGTGACCCCAGTTTGAGAAAACCTGATAAAGATGGAGTTTTTAGGACAGTGAATGGGGAAGGAGAGGCAGATGATAACCCAACTGTTTATGCTGAATATATGCGGTACCCATCTACAAAACACACAAATGTAATTTTATTAAAATTATATTAATGTCTTCTCCCCTTCCAAATGCCTCCTTTTGACCTTTCCCATAAAATACGAAGTTCTAATGATGACACTGCCAGGGACCCAGTACCCACTCTTTTCCTGAACTGGCTAGGGACTTACAGGTTTGGCACTCAAATAGCAATTGAAGAACTAGACACTTATACAATAACAAAGAAGACAAACTTTTTTTTTTTTTTTTTAATACTAAGCAGCTCTAAAATGTAAGGCATTTAGCACCACTAAAAACTTTTATGGCACAAGACAGCAGAGCCTGGCCCACCTCTGCTTAAATAAAGACAACAGGTGCCAACATGAGATGTATCATCTTGGTCTAAGTCAGAGGTAGGCAACCTGCGGCATGTGAGCTGATTTTCAGTGGCACTCACACTGCCGGGTCCTGGCCGCTGGTCCAGGGGGTTCTGCATTTTAATTTAATTTTAAATGAAGCTTCTTAAACATTTTAAAAACCTTATTCACTTTACATACAACAATAGTTCAGTTATATATTAAAGACTTATAGAAAGAGACCTTCTAAAAACATTAAAATGTATTACTGGCACGCAAATCCTTAAATTAGAGTGAATAAACGAGGATTGGGCACACCACTTCTAAAAGATTGCCAACCCCTGGGTCTAAGTAGACACTACTTAGTGTCTACTTAGGGGGGAGGGATAGGATAGGATAGCTCAGTGGTTTGAGCATTGGCCCAGGGTTTTGAGTTCAATCCTTGAGGGGGATATGGGGCAAAAATAGGGATTGGTCCTGCTTTGAGTAGGGGGTTGTGCTAGATGATATCCTGAGATCCCGTCCAACCCTGAGATTCTATGATTCTACTTGGATCAAGAGGGAGTACTGCATGCTGGGACCCCACTATCAAGGCCAACTGCAATACACTGATTTATACCAGTTAGGTGAGGTCAAAATTTGGGAGCCAGCATCATATGGAAACCATGTCATAGGTGGGCAGTTTGGGGCTGGGAAAGGGAGAAGAGGAACAGGTAGACGGTGGGGAGGTAACTCTGGGCAGGACTGATCGGGGGGAAGACAGATGCAGAGGACATGTAGTAGAAGTGGGGCTCTCCAGGGACTGAGACAGGGTGTATGTGGTGAAGAAGCAGCTCTGAGGAGGGGAGTCTGAGGAAAGGGGCATTTGGACTCTGGGGAATAGGAGGTATATGGGGACAAAGAGGCTCTGGAGAAAGGGGGCTTTAGAACCATGGAGCTTGGGGCCAGGCTGGAGGCTCTGGGCAAGAACCAGAGCATGCTGTGGGAGAGTGGCAAGGGGAACATAGGGCATGGTGGGCAGGGGACATGGGGGGAGATACTGGCCGGGTGGAGGGAACAGAGAAACAGGGAGCCAGCTCTGGCTAGGTAGAGGGGCAAAGGTCCGGGTTGGGGAAGAGGCTGGGGGAAGGAAGAAGGGCTCTGGGCCAAGCAGGGGACACAGAGGAAAAAGGTTTGTGGGGGGGCATCTGGACTAGGCAGGTAGCAGAGGTAGGGGATATGGAAGAGAAAGGGCTGTGGGGTGGGGAGGGGATATTCAGGAGGTGAGGGGCTCTGGCCAGGGAGGGACTATGGAAGAAAAGGGGCTCAGGGCAACATTCGGGGGGG